>ML685834.1:3012887-3181408 GCA_007922175.1 Pelusios castaneus
CCCCCAGCTGGGCTCCGCTCTCAGCTGAAGCCGCCCGGCGGCTAGAGCTGGGAGCCGGAGCCCAGCTGGGGGCGGCTACAATCGGAGCTGGTTCCCCAGCACCGGCCAGGGGTTCGGGTGGATGCAGGAGCTCCCGCCGAGCTTCTGCCATAACCCGATCCCCACCGGACAGCTCCACAAAATACTCAATTTCACTGCTCTGCTTGAGCAGTGAAATTGACATATATGTCAATTACACTGCTCAGCAGAGCAGTGAAATTGACATATTTGACAGCTCCGGTGTCCCAGAGTGGCATGGATTGCCACTCTGGGACATTTCCGGAGGCCAATCAATGCGCGGTAAAGGTTCACACGAGCACAAACGCGCAACAGATGATCCGCAACAGCTGTTACCACTCTCGTGGGAGTGGTGGTTGGAATGCGCAGCAACAAGGCGCTTAGTGCGCAGCAACAACATTTCACGTGTGAACAGTTTGCTTGTTAACGCGCGGTAATGTTTTTTAATGCGGAATACGGTGCTCGTGTAGGCAAGCCCTCAGTGTGATGCTGTATGAGGAGTTAATGCACAGGAAGGACGTTGCCATGGTTCTTGTCTAGCTAATTGCTCTGCAGTAGCATCAATCTGGCAGAGCTATACATACGAGTGCTATAAATGCTGGCTAACCTCAGAATTTTTTATTCATCATAAAGGTTTCATTATTTTAGCAACAATTAAAAACAAACACCAAAAATTTGCTCTCGGTATACTACCTTGGAGCTTTATAATGTCCACAGCCATGTCTATCACAGCCCCTTATTTTGTTCCTGGGATTCCCAGCACATATCATTCCCCACGGTCCTGCAGCAACTTGAAAAGAAATGGAATATACAAAAGTGAAGTAAATTTTCATGCTTTAAACTGGACAGAAATGTTGCATATAAAATGTTTGCCATGTAACTAATGGAGTTGATGTGTGAGGGCAGTAGAATTTCGTTAGCAATCTGTGTTATAAAAGTGCCACTAGATTCCTTCTTTGTTTTGCTGAACTAGACTAACATGACTACCCTCTTGGAACATGTCATCATGTGACACTTTCCAATACATGTTGCTTGTGTGATCCCCATAAACTAACGGCTCTGCATTTCCTTGCTTTAATGTAAGCAGACTGGTGGGTTTTTTTCCTCCCTTTTATTAGAATATGCAGTTCAGAAGACAAGATTTTGATTTTTTTGACATAGGAAGAAATGGTCCTACCAACAAGTTTTCCTTACAGAACTCTAAAAGTATTTTCATGTTTCACTTAGATTTTAAACTGTATGGAGCAGGGACTCTTTCATAAGCCTTAGACATTAAACCATGGTAGAACTTGAAATAATCTCTTTCTTTTTTTTCCCTATCTAGAGGAAGAATTCTCTTTCACTGGAAACACAGTCCTTAGAACAAACTCTTGAGTGCTTAATACAACTTCTGTGGCTCTGGTTTCTCCTAGCCCCAGTTTTCACAAAGAGGCCCCAGCTATGCTAGATTTTACTTTTATATTTCCCATTGTTATTTCTGCTAGTGGTAAAAACAGCAGACTAGTTAGTGTAGACCAGGCACTAGTGCTTTTTTCCCCATCTTATCTAAGTTGGTCAATGTGGATCCAGGTCAGAGGATAGTTAAAATGCTAAGAGCAGCTGTTGTCTGCTTTAAACCATCATTGATACTCTGTGTAGTTTGCATAATTCCTTCAACTTCATAATTTCTCATTGGGACGTTGTCTCCTCTGTGCTGGTCTGATAGGAAATTGATACCCATCAATGGAGTGCTAAGCTTTTTGGGGAGGTGATTTTATTAAATTGACTTCTGGATCAATTGAGTGCGTCTTTACTCCTGCTCAGTTGATCCAGATAGATCAATTTGATGGCAGTGGATTTGCTGCTGTCAGTGTGTACGTAGCCAGAATCTACCATGGATTAAACTTCCCCAGTAGAATCAACTCTAGGAAGTCTTAAGAAGAAAAAGCCTAGTGCATACAAGGCCAGAGATTCTGGGCCTGACTCTGATCTCATTCTCATCTCTCTCCAACCTTTGACGGTTCAATGCTCAAAGTGACATTTTCCAGTACTGTAGTCAGAGGCGGCCTTTGGCTATGGCGGGCCCTAGGCGAAGGCACATTCTGGGGCCCCCTAAAGGCCCGTGGGGGCTCCCTCTCTGCCTTGGCTCCCCACCACTACCCTTGTCCCACCCCCTCCACAGCCCCAGCTCCCTGCCACCCTGGCCCACCCCCTGGCCCCAGCTCCACCCATGGCCCCAGCCCCACACCATCCCCTCAGCTCCCTTCCACAGGCCCCTGCCACAGAGGCCAGCTCCTCTTCCTGCTGCTTACTGAGGTGAACACGGCTTTTGGGGCAGGCGATGGGGCCCCATACAGCTCGAGGCCCTACGTTCAAACCGAAACCAAGAAAAGCTAATAACTTGGTTGTTTATATACATTCTAGTTTTGAAACGTCTTAAGAATAATTTAAAACCATCTTAACTTTGCAATTCTCAGGACATTTCTTTAAATCACGTGTGAATTCTGAATTCTGATAAAATAGATGCACATGCTTGGTTTTATACATTGTCAGTTAATAGTTGTTTAAAATATTGTATATTGCATTAACCTTTAAAAAATTAAATACATTTTGATGCAACAATATTTCGCTGATATTGAATCCCCTGCTAAAAGTCTGTTTGGAAAAAAGCAAGACAACGTATGAAAGACAACGTATGAAATAGTAATGTTAACTTACCAATGGAAACCAAGGCAACAAAAACCATCAGTTTCAGTGGGAACATTTTGTAGCCGTTCACTAGAGCTCCTTTCCCAAGCTGAAGTTATAATATACAGTGTCTCTTCGCTATTTATGTGTTGTAGAAAGGCTTAGTCAGTTGGCCTAGCAAATCAGAGGGGAGAACTATGGAAGGGAGAATTCCTAGATTAGGCAACTGAGGTGTTAAGAAAAAATATAACCGTTGATCTGTCCTGTTGTGAAACGCAAATGTAGTAATTAGTCCCTTGCCAGATAAAAACAAATGGAAATGGAACAGCCTGAAAAGTTACTCAGCCATTGAGGAACTGCAGTTGAGTCATGTCATCCCCGCTACAGCAGATGGGACCGAGAGAGATGCAAAGAGGGGAGTTAGGGTGGTGAGAGGGTGCAAAGAAGGTAAAGATGTCAACTCAACATGACTAAAAGGAGTAGAAGAGGAATATGTAAGGGATGTAGATATGCATGCTGACTGGCACAATTTTATTAAAATCCCAGGCCAGACACTCTCCTGGCTGTAGATCAGCATAGCTCCATCAAAGCCACACCAGCCAACCGACGCAGCATATTGTGACTAGAATGCCCTACTGCTAATTTGATTTCATCCCAAAGAGGAATTTTTTGAGATCTTTCTTGATATAGATGAAAACTCACTGAACACCACCAATTTATAGCACCGCAGAATCTTGCCCATTGAGTCCTTTCTTTACACAGTCATTTACTAGCGTTTTCATCTAGTTCAGAATAAAGTAATGTAACTTCTCAATATTTACACATCCACTTAATTGACTGTATTAGATTAGATTACTCAGCAACAAGCCTCACATGTTTGTAAGGCTATTTAAAAATTTAGATCTTCAGCAGAGCCATAGATATTTGGCAAATTGTATTGATTTTTCCCTTGCTTCAGTAAGTTAAATGTACGTAGTGTGGTAAAGAAATGCATTCTGAGTGCAACTTTTCCTGTGAATGATAATCAGTGCTTTCCTAATCTGGTTTACGAATTTAAAAAGTGGATTCTATTGAATATGGATGTTGTGAAAGTTGCTACCGTCTTTAATAGTTATGCATTAGGAACAAAATTATGTTTAGGGATTGATTGTATAAAAGTGTACACCTCCAGCATGCAAAGATACCATAATGTACTATTCAGTTCTGCTTCTGAAAAGAGAATTGGCTAATAGTTAATAATGATTAGGGCTCAGTAGCTAATCTTGTGTGTGACCGCTAGAACAAGACTCAGTGATTGCTGTTTTATGCATTAGGATTTACTTCAGTGAAAAAATAAAGGAGAAACGATGCAGATGAAAAACGAACACAAAAACCCAACAAAAGTTTGAACAAATGAGATGACATTTAACTCCAATATAGAATTAAAGAAGCTGTGTCCCAAAAGTTTGCATAGTAGCACCACCGATTTTTTTACATTGTATTTTAGTTTTCCCTAAGAACCAGCAGGCTGCATCAGTTATTCAGTTTTCCAGTCCCTAAATTGGGTCCTAAGTCACTTTGAAGATCTATTTTAGGGGTGTCAAACTCATTTGCAATGGCGGGCCAGATTTGACTTAAATGTACTTCAAGTGGGCCGTACATACCATAAATCGAAATATTGCAGAGTGCTGTGCGTGCGAGACTGTACTCTGCGATACCTCTCTCTCTCTCTCTGTTTGGGATAGTGTGTGATCTTGTGGAGCACCATCTCGCATACCCAGTGCTCCGTGATGTCATGAGACCTGACACTCTTATGGCATTACGAAGCGCTGGGTATGCGAGAACTCTCTCTCTCTCTCTCTCTCTCTCTCTCCCCCAGTTAGGGAGAGTGTGGTCCCATCGAGCACAGTCACGGGCCGGATGGAAGAGGTTCGTGGGCCTCATTTGGCCCGTCGGTCACATGTTTGACACCCCTGATCTATATGCTCTGGAACTGCAAAGTAGTTGACTTTACTGTAACCTCACTGTTCCCAGGGAAGTATAATCAGAAGGCCAGCCTGAATTTGTTGCAAATAGTGATTTAAACTGCTCCATTTGGAGGACCAGATTTATCCCTTACAAGCTCCTAGGCATCCTACACATGTGCACTCTTCTCCCCTCCTCACCTACAGCTGACCTTTCTGTTTTCTTTGAGGGGAAGTGGGTCAGGGGCAACCGGCTCAGCAAGCTCCAGATGAGGGAAATATGCTCACTCCTGGGCTCTGGCTTCCAGCCTAGCCAGGAGATGGGGTCTCAGGCAGAAGAGGAGGAATAGGGAAGTGGGGCCCCAGGAGGAGGAGCATGAGCAGGGGGTGGGGCTAAAGTTCTGGAGCTGTGCAGGGCCCACAAATTGGTGAGGGCCCTTATGCATGGGCCCCATTGACTGTGCAGTAATCTGCCACTGTTCAGGCACCCCTAGAACACTAACATGGGCCCACTCTGCCTAAATGGAAATCCAGCCTTACATTTTGGGTTTCTTTGGGTCCTTAGGATTACACTTTGTGGGACTGAGCTCTTCTTGGTGTAGCTGAGGAGCTGGGGGAGGGTGAAAACTGACTTTGTGTCCCCCTTCTCTCAACAGAGCTGTTCTGGCCACCCAGAAATGCTGTATGCTTGGAGGAATTGATGGCAGGAGGGGATGACATGGAACTGGCTGTGCCCCCCATGCATTCCTATCTGAGGGGGTTTTCCTAAGTGGCCTATTAAACCAGGCTTCCGTGTCCTTTGTGCTTCCAGAGCAGGACAAAAGATGAAGGATCCAGCCCATTATTTCTGTTACATCATCATCAGCAAGCTAAGTACTTTCACAGTTACACCAGAAGACAATTTCCCTGACTCCCTGTCTCTGCGAACTTGGCAGTTTAACAGACCCTGTGCAAACAAATGAATAGTGGCAGAGAAACAAACAAGGAGTCCTGTGGCACTTTTAAAGTGGCGGAGAAGGAAGCACTGAAAAGCTATACAACGGATCCCATGTTTTGTACAGAGTTTGTGGGGAAGCCATTTTTATATGCCAATATTCAGTAGATTAAACTTGTCACAGAGTGAAGGAAGTATAGGTCTCCATCAAGCAAGTGTTTGGTTATTTTGTAAATGGGGGAGCGTGGCATGTTGGAAAAGCCAAAAGCAAATTAATTAATTAAGTGTAATTAAATCGGTCTAATCGCTCTAAAGGGGTAGCCGTGTTACTC
The DNA here is from genome assembly GCA_007922175.1 of Pelusios castaneus. NCBI lineage: Eukaryota > Metazoa > Chordata > Testudines > Pelomedusidae > Pelusios > Pelusios castaneus. Next base: position 3,018,821 of record ML685834.1, read on the forward strand.
TATTGCAAACAGAGTCCTGTGGCACTTTTAAAGACTAACAGATTTATCTATCGCATGAGCTTTCGTGGAAGCCACGAAAGCTCATGCGATAGATAAATCTGTTAGTCTTTAAAAGTGCCACAGGACTCTGTTTATCTAGTACGGATGTAATACTACTGGTATAAAGCTGCTTGTAGGCCTTCCTGTACAGGAAGGGGAGTAAGTTGTGCTTGTTTAGGACACCTTTATACTGGGATAACTGCATTCACACTAGAGGTTGTACCGTTGTAACTACTTTGTTAAAATACAACTGATATAATGATACCAGTACAAAAACCGCATCCCAAGTGTTAGAGAGTTCAGTTTATTTATAGCCCTGAACACAAGACCAAGAAATTAAAATTTGGTCCACACTTACTTTCATTGTCTTTCTGAAGATAATATCCATAATCATTATAACATTTGTAGTTCACATTCTCCCTGCCATTGACTTGTAGAGGATTTATATTGGAAACCTGATCACTCAAGCTGTGCGTATGGAAATATTTAGGCTATGCGTCTTGCAAAGCGTTTGGTCAATGACACAGGAGATGCCAACAGTCATGTTTACTAGCTTCATTGCTTCCTGTCCTTAGCAGGCTTCATCAGGCTGCTGCTGTTTACTATTTCTGCATTATGGCAATAGTCTTGGCCTGATTTGTTTAATTGCAAATTCAGGTGGAAATTTGAATGCATGGGAGTTAACCTTCATTAATATTAAAACGTTGATAATAGAACTCATACGAACATTTGAATGTGTCTTTCAATAACTTCACTAGTAGTTTGGATTGTACTGAAAATTGGCCTCAGGCACAAGAGGTGTGCCCCAACGCATTGGAAGAGTTACGTAAAGGAAGAACTTGAAACATCTCTGGTAAGCTTCAGTAAAGGAGGTGTGGAGCTGCAGGTTGCACGTCTTGCCCTGAAACATGTCCTGTCTTGCCCTGAAACTTTGGAGGAGGATGTGCTGATGAAATCTGTGTGAATAACTGATCTGTTTTTTTTACTTTTCTGGCCATTAAAGAATAATTTTTCAGCTCTTTATTTAAAAAAAAAATAAATTTAAAGTCCTTTTCAAAACAAAGTAATTTTGAACAAAATGTAGTTTTAAAAATGTCAAAATCAAAAATTTTGATTTTTTTTTCAGATGAAATATTTCAGTCAATTCAAATCTACATTTAAAAAAAAAATAGTTGTGGCCAGAAAGTTGTTTCCAGCAGTCATGCTCATACTTAGTTCAGACAAAAGAACAAAATTGGTGAAATGAAAAGATGACAATGCGTAGAGTAAAGAACTCTTTATAGAAATAGCTATCATTATGGAGTCACTTTACGGTACAAGGAATAAATTGTCCTCAGATACATGTGCAGCCTCCAATGAAGTAACTGCTATGCATATCCAAAGCTGGAATTTGGTTTGCTAAGACTATGTGATCACAGTGCTTGCAATATGGCTTAATCTTTGATGATCCTTGTAAAAGGCCATCATTGTTCACCTGAAACACTTCATCTTATTAGCCTGCTGGGAAAGAGTTTAAGGGTTCTGTGGAGAGCAATGATTTGTGTGCTACCTAAGAGACGCGGGCTTAGCTCTGTCTAAGGAAAAGTACTCCTGAGGGAGGAATCTGAGGAAGAAGGTTTGAGATAATCCTTCTCCTCCTCCTCCTCTTCCTCCTTCTTCTTCCCCAGCAAAGAGCTGAGTTTGGATTCTATGTATAGTGTTTATGCAGATTCCTAAAGGCACCTACTGGCAACACCAAAGAAGTTCAATATAGTTCACAATTAGACCTCCTTTAATAAAATGACTTTCCACGCATAGGCAAAGCTATGTTCCTGGCCTGTAGAAGAAATATTGGGGAAATGGCTTTAAAGTGAACAGTGATTTCTTCACGGAGGCATTAGGCTTAGCGGGTGTCAAAGCTTTTTTCCAAAATGTGGTTCATCTCTCAATAGAGTGACTGACAAGTGAGTAACCTCCGCACCTAGTCACAATTGCTTAGGAATCTTGGGGCACCTACAGCATCATTTCCATGACAGAGTAATAGAAGTAAAGTATTTAATGTGTTTTATCTTGTGCTGAGTCACATTAAAATTTTTAAAAAAGGTACATTATTCAGTAGCCTATTTTCTTCAAAGCGCTGGCACATACTTTCGATAATAGTCTCTTGTCCTCTTTGATGGATCTGCTGTACTTATAAGGGTGAATGTAAAACATGTGAATACAGAATCCTTTCAAAAGGAAAAAAAGAAGGAAACTTGACAGTCCTTCAGCTTGTTTGAAATCCTGCCACTTCCTCTTGACCTCTTTGCGCCTCTGTTTTCCTGGGATTTGCAGCAGTCATGTTAATGATAATTGCTTCTGATAACTGCAGGTTGAGCTCTCTCTTTTCCAAATTGGGCTGCACACACGTTTTACTGGAATGAATGTTTCAAAGTTTAGTCTGTTCTAATTTTTTTATATCCTTTACTGTTCTGCAAAGGATCCTATTGAACTCCCAAGAACATTTTTATTTCCAGATACAGTGATTATCTATAGATAGACTTTTGATATAACTGTTATATGATTGTCTAGATACATAAGGATTAAATTAGCTTGGTTAAAGGAAATACATGGGTTACAGTTTTCATTCATGGGAAAGCTTTGAAAAATGGTATGCTTGATTGGAAATATTGGCCTTGGAATGTGGCTTCGTTGGAAAAGCTGGACTTAGAAGGTAACTGATAAGATCAGAGGAAAAGTCCTTGGAAAAAAGTCCCAATTATCTGGATTGTTCTAACAATAAAGGAAGATTGTATGTAATGAACCAGTAGTGACCTCCCAAGCCAAAACCTGGTTTTTAGCTAGGACAGTAACAGTATGACATCTCATTTGTTGCATGGTAAGAAAGAACCGGACTTGCTAGGGGTATTTATCAGATCCTGTCTGATCATGCTGAAACAAGCCAGGATGGAAGGTTTATCCTTGGACAGGTCATTTTATGAGTATTCTAACCAAATGCTTATGAATATGTATTATTGTATGGGTGTAGTAACTGCTTATTGCCTAAGCTGTGCAAATACAATCTGGCCTTTAGATGTAATAAAGAAATTTATAGTTAAATGCTTTTGTGGGGGCTAGCCAGAAGTGAATACACACACCATATCACTAGTGGAGAAGGGATGTGAAAAATATATCTGAGCTATTAATGGTTCCACAAAGGCCTTCACAGTGAATGTGAGAGTAAACATTGGAGGAGGAAGTTTGTCTATTTCCCTGTGATCGAGCAGAGGGGATAAACCCTTCTGTTGCTCTGTCAGCCCTGGCCTGAGGGGCTCATAGCAGGTGTATGACTGATTTGGCTGAACCAGAGCTGGTGTTAATGAGGTGAACTGAAACAGCTGGTGACCTGGCCAAGGGGATATACAGGCCAGGGAGGAAACCAGAGAGGGAGAGGCATGGTCAAACAAGGTGAAAGGAACCTGTGCTTAGACTGCTTGTTGACCTGGAGGCAGGGAGGGACCTGGATATCTGGGGCTGGAATGATCAAATGACAGCAATTCATTTAAAAAGAGAATGTTTCCTCCCATCTGGTTCTTACAGAATTGCAGCTGGAGAAACAGTCTAAAATGGTCTAAACCTTTTGGTCTTTGTCATTATTTGAAGCCAGCTAGAGGATTTTGGGACAAACCTCAAATTGCTGATGGAATTCATATTCTGTAACCTATCTCTAGTCTCTCTGGCCAGGTCTACACTGCTGGCAAAATTCAGGGACTACACACTGTAGCTTATGTAACTCATGTCAACAATGTAACTTCCCTTCTACACACCATCTTCATTGTGGTGCGCTGACGGGAAATGCGTTCCCATCGACACAGCACGATGCTGCCTGAGGAGGTAGTTTTATTAGATTGACTTCTGGATTGATTGAGCATGTCTTTACTGACTGCGCAATTGATCCAGATAAATCGATCTGATGGCAGTGAATTTGCTATTGTTAGTGTAGACATAGCCTCTCATGCAATAGACATAGATGAATGTTTAATTTTAATGTAATCTTTATCGGTAAATTTATGGATTTTGCTATTAAAGTATTTATACAAAATTAAGATGATGATTTTCAAAGGCACAAGTGGGAGTTAAACCCAAATCTACCCGAACTTCCTTAGGACTGTTTTTCCTGCAAAAAAATGTCAGTTTAAAATCATCATCATTACAAACTTTGAATTACCAGTTGAAATCAAGCTAGCAATAATGACTGCTCTGACTATGAGCATCTTCGTCTTTGTCACAAGAGTTGTGCTTTCAAGTAAAGAGTCTAAAATTTTGTTTTCTATTTTTATGTTCCAAAAAGTTGTGTCTAATTTCCCAGCCAATCAGACAGCAGGAAAATTTAAGAGGCGGCTCTTACCTTTGTTGAGAACTAATCTGTAAAGCCCAATACCGACAGAAACAAAGCCTGTTTTGGGGCTATTCCAGCAGGGAAGATAATAAGCATTGTGGAAATGCAAAAGTAATTATGTAGTTTTAGTGAATGAAATACAATTAACTTGTCTGGGGTGTATTTACCAACTGAACAATGGAGTAAATGAAAAGGGAAGGATGCAGGTAAGAAAAAGATATCAAGGACAAATTGCAGATAACTTTCTCTACCATCCTCAGTAGTCTGTAGCTAAATTCCTAATTTTAGAAGGATAATTGGGTGGAAGGCAGGGAGAGAATTCTAAATCACCTGTAAAGATAATTGGGTAGGTATATAGACAAACACCCACATTACTTCAGAAATTCAGCTAGTTGCACAGTTTTGTATTTCACAAGGTGACCCGAGTAATTAGCCTTATTTTGGAAAAGTTGTAGGGAAATAGCACCTGATTAGGGAGTTCCAGGAAACCCTTTTTCTTTTGCCAGAAACTGGGATGGCACTGCCTCAGTTACATAAGTTTATTTTATTATACATATTAAGGTATGATACACTTCAAAGTTAACTACAGGAAAAGTCACATGGTTACAGTCAGGAGCATGGCTGAATGAAAAATCAGGAAACCATATCATAATGTGGTTAAACCAAATGACAGGAAATTCAAGAATTGGAGAACGCTGAAGCATGAATAAGAAAAATTGAATTTATTTAGTGAAAGGGTTCTGAATGTGACCTATTGGTGATAGCTGAGAGAGCATTTTATATTCATGGCTCTTTTGCTGCCAAGTATAATCCTGTAGGGAGTCGTCATTTTCCTACCTGTAAAATAAAATCGAAAAATAGGTTTTGTATCATTTTATTATGGGACTTGCAGCCATGTTTGGATGTACTTTCAACCCTCTTCCTTTCGTCATCCTCTCTTTCCTTTTATAGTATCAAACTTCCTGCTGAAAAGTGATTGCCTAGCCAGCCTTGGTGACCAACCACTGAGCAGTTTCCTAGTTAGGGGACTCAAACACAAATCCTTGCATTCATCAAATTTCAGGGGTTAGAATGACATTAAATACAGCGATAGAAAGAAATAGCATTGGTTTGTATTCTGCTATATTTAGTGGCAACAAGGACAAGAAGGAAAGGAAAGGAAAAGGAAAAAAGACAAGAAACCTGGCATTTTGTATATATAATAACTTTTCATTCTGATGGAAAATGGGGCACTTAAGGAAAAGGGGTAGTGGGTTGTGAAAGCTTCAAGCATTTAATAAAAGGCATTTTTTTTCCAAAACAAAGTTTTAAAGGAAAAGGGTTGATCATTTCTATCCCCTAGGCATGATTTATTGCTAGGAATTGGCATACTGCTATAGAATGTGCAATTATATATAAGATATAATAATTCAGAATAACTACCTCTTATATAGTGTAACCTTTGGGTGGGCTTACATTAATTCAATTGCCCTTCTCCAGTGCCTCACCGAAATACACCCCAATCCCTGTGGGGACCCAGGATCCAGTCTGTATGGGACTCACAGCAAAGATTGTTCAAAGCAGATGAAAACAAAGGAAGAAATGAGGTTTATTAAACATTAACTTTATAAATCATATGATTTAAGAAACAAAATGACTACTACTTAAATCTATAACAAGTTGTGGCTAATTTTGGGAACTCACATTTACTATTTCACAATACATATAAACAAAAAAAATGAATTTAAACAGAGCAGCCCCTCAGAAACACTATCCACTCAGTTGTCCCAAAGTTCTGGTGGAGTTCACCTGGCTCTCAGTGATAGTCTCTGTGTGCTAAGCTCAAAGGCTTGAGTAGGAAGAAGCAGCTCCTTGTTCTCTGTCTGCTGGAATCTCCCAAGCAAACCCTGCTCTTCCTCTGCTAGGATCACTGCTCTTCAGCCAGCTTTCTGCTTTATCACCACTCTATATATTTATATATATATATATATATATAGGAAGAAAGAAACTTCTGGCTCTGAGCAGCTAAATCTGCCTAGCAACACTGACCCAACAGATCTCTCAAAGGGAAACTCTCCATTTAGACTAATGGGTTACAATAGCACCTTTCATCCACAGCTATCAATTAAGTTAATGAAACACCATTTGGGTCAGTTTAAGTTCAAAGAGACAACTTCTGGCTTTGTTATAGACTTACCAACTGAAATCAAGGCAAAGACAAAAATCAGTGAAATCGTTCTGTATGATTCACCACACTTCTATACTCGTGAAAGGATACTGGACTGTCTTCTCATCCTGCTCCTTGTGAATGTCAGTGAAGGCCATGATGCCTTTCAAGCCAATCCAAATTCATATTCATTCAATTCCCTGCAAAGGAGGCAGTGTTATCATGTGAGCTAATCCGGAGACGAAAATGCCAACCCAGTGTGTATTGCTCCCATATGGAACATAAGAGCACATGAGCTTTTCTAGTTGAGAGTGCTCCAAAAACAGGGTTTGTCCATAATTCTCAACAAAAATTCAGCTATGTTTGAATATAAACTATTTCTGTGTCACAGGTAAACTTAGGTGAATGGCCTTTGAAAACTTGTTTCTGTTGTTTTCTAGATACTGATAAACGGTCTGTGAAGAGCTCAGTAGAAACTTGGATTTATAGGTATGACTCTACCTCTGAAACAGATCCTTGACTAAATTTTGATGCCTTTACTGGGGGTGAGGGGTTGGAGGTGGGAAGGAGTTGCTGAGTAAAGACTGCAAGATTTGACCAGATACCTTCTCTGTTTAATGCTCAATTAATTTTGTTATGGCTCCTTATGAAATTAGATGAATAGACTCAAAATAAATTATTTGCTGAATGTTTTCTGCTATCTTCTTGGATACAGACAAGTAATGAATGCTTATTATTCATGTTCTTGAACAGGGGAGGCGAGGATACAATCTCTTCCGTATTCACGTTCTGTACCCTCGGTTATAATTTGTTTCACATGAATTTACAAAGGAACACTGAGTACAAATTTACATGTTTGCTCCATTGTCTAAGACCTGGAGAAGTATTGTGAGGACCAAGGAGAATTTCGTATTAATGCTTGACATTCTGATTTGCTATCACTCTTAACCACAGCTGGTTTTCCTTTGTTGAGAAGCTTGTAGCAGAAAGAATTAGAGTTGGGGCAACAGCTTCTGGACTGTTGCACTTTTTGTGAGTGTGTAAAAGCCAAAGAGGTGCAGACTGAAACAAAAGTAAATGTAGATCTTGTCCATCATTTAAGAGCCAGTAAATAACACAGCTAACATTCAGAACCATTGAGAATAATAGAGGAGAGAGAAAATGTCAGGGAAACTATTCCAGACCCCAATGGATGTTCCCACTGAAGTCAATATCAGTTTTGTTATTGATTTCATTATAGCCAGGATTTCATCCTAAAAAGAGCTTGTTAAGAAAGCTTCAAGAGGAGTAAAAGATTGTTCATCCATACCTTTTGGCCTTACCAGGGTGCACCAGAGAAAAGCATATAGTATCTCAGCACTCCACACGCAATGCATGTACACTCCCAACATCCAAGTATGGTAGGAGTAGCAATATTTTCATTTTACAAATGTGAAACCAAGGCACAGGTATTTACAAAAGTATGTTGGCACCTAAAGATATAGTTAGGTGACTAATAGCATTTCTAAGAGTTCATTAACAAGGGTGGTGCATATCTCCCATTGATTTTGAACAGGAACTATGCACCTCATCTGTGTTGGAGTTTTGTAAAACTCATTAGGGGCTAGAGAGTCGCAAAAGAGATGTAGGTAGAGTGATGCAATGCCTAACTTTAGCACTCTGCTCCTCGTGGATTTTACAACCCTGAGTTAGGGAGCCTGGAATGGATAGGGCTACAGGATAGCCAGGGGTAGATCTCTGTTCTCTCCTGTTGATATTGCTCTTTGTTTGTATCAGATACTTAAATCTTCAGTGGGCCAGAGGGTGAGTGAGAGACTCTATAGCCTGGTAGTTAGGGCACTTACTTGGGAAGGTGTGGGATCCAAGTTAGTCTCTATTCTGATGAATACTTAAGTATTTTATGCATCATAATAAAATAGGGGAGATTGAGAAAGAGCTACCCTCTATACAGGAGCCAAGTGGTCAGGATGTACTCCATGAAGATGGGAGACGAGAGGTCAAATCCCTGCTCCAACTCAAGCAGAGTGGGGATTTGAATTTGCATCTTCTGCATTCTGTGAAAATACTATCTGCACTGCGATACCATATCGGATGGGGTATCAACACCACATTCTCCTCCAACTGTGTTTGTGTGTGCCCTAATCAGTTACATGTGCTCTAAACCAGCCACTCAGCATGCCTGCTGAAGTGGGTACCATAGTTGAATCCCATCAGCACTTGGGCATGGAGAAGCGAAGTGGAATTGTAGGTGCTAGGGAATTTAGGGGCTTAAAAGGGTAGGAAGCATCTGGATAGGGCTTTTGAGGATGTCAGTATTGGATTTGGGTAACTAAAGTGGCAGTGAGGCATCTAAATCTCTTTGCAGATCTCACTCTAGGTGCCTATTTAGGTACCAAAATACCTTTGTAAATCTGCCCCAGAGAGATTAAGGAGTTTGCTCACATTCTATGAGAAACATCTGTAGCAGAGCTAGAAAGAGAAATCAGATGGCCTGAGTCCCAGTCCAGTATTGTACCCATAAGAACTTCTACTTTACAGAAACTATTCCCATTACCCAAAGCTGAGAAGAAATCATAGTGAGGTGACTGACCTGACCAGCTGTCCTCATATTACCATCTCCCATGGGATCCTGTCTGGTAAGTGTAATCAGAGACAAGAAATGCTGAGTATCTGTAAAGTACATTCCATTTACTAGGAATAAAGATTTATCCTGCGCATCCTTCTTTATAAACAGGAATTGAGTTAGTAATGTATTAAACAGTGGAGGCAGATAAAATCTGAAGGCGAGCTACTGACTGATACAAATAAAGGTACATTCAGAGCCGATTTACAGCAGAGTGAAATTGCAATGTTTCTGATTCCAGACAGGTACTGTACTAAAGGTAACAGATTCAGAATGTAACCGAGGTTCTAGGTCCTTCCTTTTAATTTCTTCACCATGTCAGTTTCAAAGGGGAGCACATTGCCTGACATCTCCTTCTAGACAAGTGCTTTCTGGATCTTTTCCAGTTACCACAATATAATATAAGACTAAATCCCTATTAGGGTGGGTGGAGTGAAAGGAGATATTGAACATGTGTAACAGGCCCTTATAGCATGTTCCAAGGATATGAGTTTTCACAATATTTCAGTCTATCAGATTTTGGATTCTCTCGAGTGATAGGCGGGTTGGGAAGAGGGGTGGAAAGATAATCAGCTATGTACAGCAAGAAGCAAGCAGCGAGGGTAATTTTAAGGAGGTTTCTGTCTATTTTTAGATGTTTCGACCTGATTTTCAGAAGCACAAGACCTGGCTTACATGTTTGATAGTTGGCAGGTATGGCATTGACTTTAATGGCGTAAAGTCATTGGCTTTACACTAGTGTACGGAAAATAAGAATCTGGCCTCAAATTGTCTCTTAATCCTCCAAGATGGCCAGACCTCTGGAGGTGAAATTCCACAGTGAATAGAAATGGTGGTTCAACCTGCATGTTGGGTGTATGTGAGTCAGAGAATGAATATAAGAGTTCTAGTCTGATTCATTTGTTCGTGATTCATCAATTTTCTAAAAGGATCCTTTTTCCACTGATTACCCAGGGTTTAGTGCACACGTATAGCTGGGGGAATTGGTGTTTGGGAGCATTTCATGACTTGTCCAGAGGAGGGTCCCATTGAAAGTAAGTCTTGATTGAAAAAGTAAGTCTGTTTTCTCCACAGAGATAATTAACTCAAGGCAAATTCCTAGTGCAGATAAAGCTCTAGTAGTTTTTATCTTCATGTAGCTAATTTGATTCCCAGTTGGGTGGGGCACAGTATAGGGTTGTCCCAGATGCAAAAACGACTTAATCTAGTATTTTACATACAGGTGCTTATCTGATATAAAAACACACCTGTTGGTTTTACAAAGACATAATCTCAATAGTCTCAAACTATGATATGACCAAAAGCTACAATCTAGACACACGCTCAGACACCTCAGCCCTGGTGCAAGCAACTGGACAGAATAAAAACAGGTTATAATATAAAACTCTGGCCCCATCCCATCTGACAGCCCCATCAAGACACAGAGCCCCAACACTTCCTGCAGTGAACGCTTTAAGTGAATACAGGGCTTTTAAGAGACCCTCAGGGTTGTGGAAGAAAGTGTTACATTGCTATAAATATGGGTCTGGTCCTCTCATGGCATGCACCATTTATAACTATTTATATTTGTGGAAAGTGGCCCTAAAGCATCTCACTGACCAATCAGAATAGTAGCATTTACATTTCTTTAAAATGTATAAATTATTAAAATGTATAAATTATATCCAAGAACTCTACCCAAGCTGGTATCCTAGCCCTACCGGTGGAATTCCCATTGACTTCATTGGATTTTACGTCAGAAAGTAAAAAAGCAAAGCAGTGCAAGAACTGGATAAATATAACCGGATAGAGTCAAACTAGTGTAGATTTCATAAAAGTAAAGGCTGTCTCTGTAATCTGGGAGAATGAAAGAAAATACTGAAATAAAGAAATAACTAGGTAAAGGAAGCAATTACATATCAGTTTAAAAAAATTGTAATTAATGTGCAGTAAAATGCAGACATCAGCTAGCTTGAGAAATATAAAGAAGTACAATAAAATTAAACTTCATTGAAATAAAATCTGATTTAAACCAGATTTAATAAATCTTACCCCAAAACTTATCAAACCCAGCAAAAACAATTGCCAAGAACTCCATTCATGCTGTGAGCTAATAAAGTTTTCCTTAAAGGAAATATGGCTGATTCAAAATCTTTCGTGACGCAATAGAGAAAGTAGATCACATAGAAAGGGTGGGTCATATAAATATCATGAGTAGTCTTCTTTGTATTGTAAACATGTTTTATTTATTGGCAATATCCCAATGGGATGACTTTCCAGCCTAAATAACACACGCAGACAAATGTACCCACCCTTTGTTTCATCATCTGAGTGTTTTAGGAACCCAGGTACTAAAATCTGAATATTCCTGCTGCCCTTTTGGTTATATCAGTCCCTCAGCATTTATTAAAAAATCCCAACCTATAGAGTGTCGTCTGTTTCTTTTTAATAGCAGATATAAATGAAAACACCCTGAAACCATCTTAAAACATCTAATAGGAATAGAATCAAATCTATCCTGTTGTGTGATAGATGCTTGTGGATGTCAATAATGAAGGCAGAGAGGATTGCTCAGAAGTCTAGGTATCAGATTTGGAAATATCCAAATTTCCTGAAATCACAGGTTTGAATTCAAGATGAGGCTTAAGGTGAAAAAAAAAACAACCTCAGGCATGGAATTTCATTGTTGTTCATTATAAAGGCTTTGGTGTATTTGGTACATGCTGTTGGACAAAATTACTACAGTTGATGAACCATTTGTCTGATAATTTTTGTCAATTCCCATTTTCTTTTTTTGCAGTTTCTTTCATCAATTTTCTAAGGCTGGAGTGAGCAGACAAAAAGGAAGGACTGAATTAGTGATAAAAGCTGCCTGTTACAGAATGTGTCAACAGCATCTCATTATTTCTGTCTCTTCTCTTTAATCAAAAAAGGTAAAAGCTGATACATAGAATAGATCGAGCGGGATGTTTCAGCTGACTCTAATTAGTAAAACACTGAAACAATCATGAGAGATGATTTCCATTGTTCTCCAGTGTTCAAAAGGCTGACAAAAGAGCTTTGAGAAAGAAATCTCAAATAAATGTCTTGCACCTTTACAGAAAGGTGAGTCAGCTTTTTGCCAAACGTGTTCATAAGGAAACCTTTCTTTTTTAATATTAAAATGTCATCCTGAAACAGCACGGATTCTGTGTAAACAATGCTTAATGAAACCATATTTGTCTAATGAGTGTAATTTTAAAGAGAACTTTTGTTCAAAGATCTGTGGGAAACTGGTTTGGAAGCCCCCAACCCCTGAAAATAAGATTTGCTCAGAATACAGGTTTCTCAAAATGCCTTATTACAGTTTGTATAGACAAGTGATGTTTCTTATGAAACATACTGCTGGATATTTCACTTGCAATCGTAAACCTGTATTAATCTGTCTAGTACTCCAATTCTTGTGGCAAGGGCCGGGCCTTTTTCAACTGAAGAAAACTTACCTTTGGAATTTAATTCCACAGGCAGTCCATCAGAGTTCAAGCCTAATGGCCTTTAGTTTAGGGCCTGATTCACCATATGTTTATTTCAGGCCTCGACGAATCAATGTTTCTGGTCACCATGGCAACCAGTTTTAGTAGTCTAGCACCACTGCAGAAATGTAATGGAGGAGCACCCAATGGTGACCAAAAGTAAAATTGCTGGCACCTAGCTATGAGCCAATTGTGTCCACCCCGGTGTATTTTATCCATCTTTTACTAATAAACAAAGTAAAAGGCACAAGGTCCTAAATGTGCTGTCAGATAGCCTAGCAATTCAATGACTGGATAATGAGTATTTTCCACATTAGAACTTCTCCATGGTGGAGGGGAAAAGTAGCCAAGATTTAACAGAAAGGTAAAAACCCATCTATGTAATGATATAATTTCAAGAGGTCCTAAAGGAATACATCAGTTGTCCAAGCTATCCAGAAACTCTATCCTTGTGGATACCGGCCTACTTGACTAGACAGTACAACCTAGAGAAGAGAGGTTTGAGTGCTTCCTTTGCAACGACCCAGAAAACAGGGGCTGAGGTACATTCGGGGAAATGCTTGCACTACCACTGACCGGCTGCATCAGCTTTGTGGATGAAGCAAGTACGGTGTGACCCAAAACGCAGTGCAGGTAGCTACAGAGGGATCAGTAAGTATGTTAGGAAAATTAGATTCTTCACTCTAGGAGCTAAACTTTTAGGCTCCTGTTTTTGAAACTCTGAGCATACATCTATATTGCATCTACACACCCATGGATGGCCTGTGCCAGAGTGCCACTCTGCAGGCTTCTAATTACTGGGTCTCTGACCAGGCCTATTCTAAAGCCCATTGAATTTCCTAGGAAGACTCCTATGGACTTCAGTGATCTTTGGCTTGAGTCCTACCTCTACATACAAAATGGAAGCCAAATACATATGATCTGATTATCAACTTTGCAAGAGGAATTGGAGATGAAAGACTCGTGCAGTATTTTGCATTTTATGTCCACCAGAAGATGAATTACATTGTCAATACGGGGAACGTTGCTTCACAGAATGCAAATTACAGACTACCCTATTATTAAGAACTGTTTTCTCTGCAGGAAGTCGCATCCAATGATGAGCTAATACAGAGACTGAATTAGCATTTGGAAGAAGGTAGAAGAATGTGGGCATCTGGTCTATGAGCTAAAAGCCACTTTGGTGGAAAAAGAAACCAAACTGGAGCCATGAAGTACAAAAGCAAAGAAGTTAGAGATGGAGAATACCTTTATCACCTTCAACCCATTTCTCTTCTAATGCCGAATTATACCCTACAGTGCATTTCATCCTGTCCTCCTTGAAAAGTCCCAAGAGACAGGGCTCTTGCCACTTACAATGGGAGACTATTCCACAGCATAATACCTCTCACAGTAAGAAAACTGTAACTGATATTCATCCTGCTTAATTTTGTCTTGTATTCCTAAGTACATCCCTATGTGAAACATAGACTAATCTCCCTTTAAATATTTGGAACTGCTTTCATATTCCACCATCGCCCCTTTGTCATCTTTATATGATGCTACAACACATTGAGCTCTTTTAACTTTCACTTAGAAACCAACCCCCTCATCCTCTAATCAGTGTAGTTATTCTTTGAAATACTTCCAGTTTGTCTCTTCTTTCAGATAAAGTGGTGTGCATGATACTCCAGATGTGGGCACATCACACTCAGGGAGTGAGAGGAATTATTCAAAGGGGAAAATTCCAAATGTCCATTATTTTCTCATGATTCATTATTGTTCCCTGCTAGTGACTCTAATTCATTAAAATATAGAAAGAGAATGTAGACTAAATATTTTTTGTGTTCGCAATGGTATGAATGTAATGAGGGGTGTCTATAATAGAATCAGAAGTTATAATTCATAGTATAATTTTAAGAAGTTGCTTCCAAATTTTGTTGATTCAGTAGCATATTCTGTTGATGAACTTCATCCCTGGCTGAGAGCCAACAGAAAGCACAGGCACCAGTTAAGTCTTATTTTGTTCTGGCCTATCTAGAAGGGGTGAAGTTCACCCTAGAGTAATGTGTCTGTATTGATGTATCTGTTCTTTTCCCTTTTATATAGAAATGATGACTTCCATTGTTTTTTTTTTTTTAAATTGCAGAACCTGCCCCCACTCCATCCCAAACAAGCCAACACCCAAAAGCCAGAAGTGAAAACCTGCAGCCTCTTGATACAGTCCTTATGGGTGCAGTTCAGTCCCTACTTTCCCCTTACTCCATGAAGGAAGGTAATTGTGGAAGCCCTTTTCCTGGTACAGGTTAGTTCCCTTTGTGCCAGCTTAGCTTGCTGACCAGAGCATTCTGTCACGACTCCTGATATGCAATTCCTTTGATGGAGTCTGACTGGTGCACACTGGCAGTTCTGAGCACAATAAATCACTCCTCCCTCTCCCAGGAAATACATGCAGCCTTGGGCTGTTTAAATGAAAACAACATAGTCTAAAGATAAAAAGAAATGGCTATCGTGCAATGAATACAGAGCTCCTCTTTGTCATGCTCTACTGCATGCCCCGGGAGAGTTCTCTCTGCAAACTTCACTGATCAGTAGGTTATTATGCAAAATCAAGTATAGTTTGGGGTTAAGACCCATTTTACCCAATCCCCCACCATTCTCGGTGTTCAGCTGGGTCTGTCCCCAGGTGCTGTGCCGCAGCTGTGCTGTTCTAGGGCTTTTAGACCATTCTACAGATCCCGTTAAAATAACTACCACCTCTCAGGGAGATGGAGTACCTGCGCCAGTGGGAGAAGCTGTTCTCTTAGTGTTAATGATTTAAGTATAGACATACCAGCTCCTGCAACCTTTACTCATCTCTCTGGTGCCATCAACATTGAGGACTGTAGGATTGAGTCCTTTATGTGTGGAATTTAAATATTATATATTAAAATATTTTGCTGTTACAAAAGTTGTAGAAAGAGCAACATTTTCTTGGTCGAATTGAAAACAAGACATTTTGGAAGTTCCTGTATTTTCTATGTTTTCATTGGCTGTGCTGTTGTAGCTGTGTCTGTCCCGTGAAAGAGAGAAGGCGGGTGAGGCAATATCATCTAGCTTCCAATAAAAGATTTCCTCATCAATTTTGTCTCTGCGTTTTCTGTCATGCATTATGATTGCTATCTGTTACGCTGCTCCCAATTGTATTTAATTGGTCAGTTTCACAAGATATGCAGCATTGCTTTTTAATATTATTGATGTCATCTGCACCTGGGAAAATTTCTAATATTTTATGTTTCATCTAGACCAGGGGTCAACAACCTTTGCCGACCCCTGTGCCAGCCCCTCCGCGAGTGCCGACGGCTGCCTGAAGATTCAGCGGTGGCCACAGCTGGATGGTGGGGGGAGGCACTGTCCTGGCATTCCACTGAAAGGAGCCACTCGTGGAAAACAATCACTCAGAGCAGCTCCTCTCGGTCCCCAGGCATGCCACAGAAAGAAGCTGCCTAGAATGGCTCCTTTTGGTGGCAGTTCACTGTGGAGAGGAATCACCCTGGGCAGCTTCTTTACATGGTATGCCTGAGGGATGGACATGGTGGGGATCCCCCTCGCCCCAGCTGCCCCCCGAAAGAAGCTGCCTGGAGTGGCTTCCGGTGGCAGAAGTGGCCATTTCTGTGGTGCCACAGAGGGTGCCACGTGCTGGTCTGAACGTGCCGGGCGTTGCCTACCCCGATCTAGACTGTAAATGTACTCTATATTAAAATATAAAAAAACGCTTAGAGGAAAATTGCTCATTTTCGGTGGAGAATATGAATTTTGCTAGGAGTCTAAATAATATATTCAGTACTGGCCAGCAGAGGGAGCATTACTGTTTGTTTGTGCACAATCCTTTGTTGATAAAAGAACTCATTTGTTTTCCATTTTGAAAAGGTTTTCTGTAGAGAGCGAAAGGGATTCCAGCTGTCTCTTCTTATTAAACATTGATAGGAATGGAATGTCCGTGTGGAAACGCACATTCCTGTTTTGTTTGAGATATGATATTATGTACAGTAGTAGTTTGGTAATTTTCCCCCAAAACAAGCAAAAATGTGTGCGTGGAGGTGTGTTTGTGTGCAGGGCCTGGAATGGTGGGAGCAGAGTTGCAGCACCTCTAATAATTACTGTTTTCCTTAAAGCACCAGCTCCTGAATTCAAGTAGATGTGTGACAATTCAGCCTTCATTCTTAAAGAAAAAGTAAGTTTCTAGCCCTCATGGCTGTGCAAAAAGCTACAAAATGTGACTCCAGGGAGCCCTAAAGCCTCAAAAAGCAGACATCACATAAAAAGAACATCTCATTTATTATTTTTACATAAGATCATGATTTTAAAGCCAATCTCATGATGTTTGGCAAACCTGATTCATGAATTTTGAACATTTGTATTGACAATGTTGTGGGAGGCCGGAGTGTGCAGGGGTGAGGGAAGGGGTTTGGAGCAGTGAGAGGTAGGGTGTATAGGGGGGTTGGGAGTATGGGAAGTGGGGGGGGTCTAAGTGGCAAGAGGCTGCGGAGGTATGTGGAGAGGGGTCTGTAGTGGATGAGGCAGGGGAGATGTGTGTGCATGTGGGATCTGAAGTGGCAGGAGGCCGGGAAGATGTGGGGCGGAGGGGGCAGGTCCGGAGCAGTAGGAGGTAAGAATAGTATGGGTGGTTAGGAATGGAGGGATGCAGGAAAAGTGTTCGAGGTCTATCGGAGAGGTGTATGTGCATGGAGGGACGGCTCTGGAATAGCGAGAGGTATGTTTTTGTGAAAGGCTGTGTCAATCCCATAGTGACTTCATTCTGACATGGTCGCTTACAGCAACGATGTAAATTATGCATAGACACACTGTCATTACAGAGTCATTTCTGGAATATTAAAAATATTTTCAACACAATTTTAGGGGAAATATTTAAGGAGGGAAGATTTCATAATGCTGTGCTCCCTAATGTGGCTAGCTATGGGGTAAGTGCCCATTAGCTAACTATGATTAATTATTTCTTAGATCATATTTCAGATTCTTCGTGTGAGCATGAATCATGGTGCATTCATTAGGTTAGTTGTTCTCAAACTGTTTACCATCCAGGCTGTCTTTTATAAAACAAAATAAACTAGGAAATGAGAGTCAAGAAAGGAATAGAATATGGATGCTAGTTCCCCTGTATTAAGCGTGAAGACAGGGCAGGTGGGTTTTCATCTGAGAAGCCAGAGGGAAGTTTGGCTTTTTGTGTAGAATCCAGGTTGACTTTTTAGCATGAAAATCTCATGATTTTTGTGAGGACTAACTCACGATTTTGCTCTGGTGGTTGGCAATACTGCAGTTTCCCATGATCAACTAGCTCTGCAAAACAGTGAAAAAATAATTCCTCTTATGTCAGGAGTCAGTTAAATAGTGTGAATGAATGGGAGGGACTCTTTGGAAAGTTACCTCTGTCTTAATATATTGTCATAATGCCAGATCTTGAGCATGGCTGAATGGCAAAACGGGAAACCCATTAATAGTGTGGATAAAGCAAAATATGAGAAATTCAAAAAACAGAGAATATTGAAGCAAAACAAAGCACACTTATTATTTTGGGGAAGGAAGGGAATGTGGTCTATTGGTTGTAGCTGGGGACTGGGAATTAATTAATTATGATCTTGGGTTTTCTCTTGCCAGGTGTGTGCGTTTGGCTAGCTGTCATGCGTTGGGTTTGTAATCTGTAAAACAAAAATTAAAAAATTAGATTACATTTAATTTTATAATCAGACTTTCAGACAAAGTAGATGCATCCTCAACCCTCTTTCTTTCATGTCCACTTTCTTTTCCTATACAGTATCAAGCATCTGGCTGGAAAGCAATTGTCTTTCCAACATTGGTTACAAAACCACAAGAGGAGGTTAGATATAGTGCACTCAGACATCAGTATCCTCATAAATTTGGAAAGAGTTAGAATGAAATGGAAAAACAATGGAGAGAAATCATACTAGATTATATTCTATTGTACTTAATGGCAAAAAAAGGGGGAATGAAAGAGGAAAAGCCAAGAAATTGGGAATTTTGATAAATATTTTTCGTTTTGGTGAAAAACTGGATTTCTTTAAAAAAAAAAAAAAAGTTTTGTGAAATCTCTGAGTGTAAAAAAAGAATCAGTTATGTTCCCAAAAGTGTTTGGAAGGAAAATTTTTGACCATTTCTACTCACAAGGCAAATTTAATGCTAGGAATTAATTTGTTGCCGAGGAACAAACCGTTTCACAGTCCAAATACAGAGACCATAAAATATTTCAAACCATAAATAGAAAAGGTAGGGCCAATTGCTTTTAGTGATAAAGCTGCGTAAATATCTTTCTATCATGCAGCATTTTCGTGTGAAGTTACTAAAATTAACTTGATCCATTTCACTTACAATGCAGACAGCATTGACGTGCTTCTGGTCCCCCACATGGATAGGGCATGTATGTTCCAGCACAGTAATTGCTGTTATACTGACAGAGTCCTCTATACTGTAAACACTTGTAATCCAACAGTATATACCAGATGTGCTCATTAATTTTACCTAAAAATAGTATACAGAAAGTGAATAAGGAAATGTTATTTATTCTTTTGAATAACACAACAACTAGAGGTGGGCTGAAAAAATCAATAGGCAGAAGATTTAAAACAAAAGGAAATAATTCTTCACACAATGCACAGCCAGCCTGTGGAACTCTTTCCCAGGGGATTTTGTGAAGGCCAAATTTGTAAAAGAGTTCCTGAAAGCTAGGTCCATCAATGATTATTAGCCAGGATGGTCAGGAATATAACATCATGCTCTAGTTCCAAAAGGGTACCCATGTTAGTCTAGTTCAGCAAAACAAACAAGGGACACCCAGAGCATGCTGAACAAGGAGTCTAGTGGCACTTTTTTTTCCCATGAAAGCTCATGCGATAAATACATTTGTTAGTCTTTAAAAGTACCATTAGACTCCTTGTTTATCATGCTCTGGGTGTCCCCATACCTCTGATTGCCACGAGTTGGGGCTCTATGATAGGAATTGGATTACTTGATGATTGCCTATTGTGTTCATTCTCTCTGAGACACTATATCCTGGGCTACATAGACCATTGGTCTGACCCAGTGTGGCTGTTTTTATGTTCATCATTAGCGATTGACACTATCTATCATTTATTTTAGTAAACCTGATCACAGTGACACTGGCTTTGATCACTGGCACAGAATCATGGAAATGGTAAGTATGAAAGAGTGATGGTCTCCACTGCCATGGCTGGACCAATTTTAAAGGATTCACCCCATTACTTGTCCTTTTACCCTTTTGCATAACCGTAGCCAATCCTCCATTCTCATGATTGCAAACGTCAGACCCTTTTAGATGGATATCCTGACTCCCTTAGTTAATATCTAGCCAAGCTGTGTATATTCTTGAATCTTTCCTCAAAAATCAATCTTTTGATCCTCTTAATCTTTTTATTAATACTTCTGTTTGTTGGCACTGATTGGTATCAGTTGACCACAGCTGTGTAGCGAGTTTGAGCTGTGGTCTCAATATCAGATATGATGGGAGAAATGAATGTATAGTGCCTTACGAGAACAAAGGTCCCATCCATATGTCTCCAGAGGAAGGCACACCATTCCTCCTTGCACCCCGCTCCATCTTCACCTGGCTATATCTGCAATAATTTTAGGAGGGGAAGATTTCTTCTTGGTGATCCAGGGAACTCCTACCAAAGCCACCTTATGGTAGTTTTCGGTAGTCTGGATGGGGTTTCCCTGAGTGTAATTCTCTCTGAGGCATCTCAGACCCAGAGAACTTGAAGAGCCATTGCAGCAGAACCAGGAAAAGAGGTGTTTTCCTGGTTCTCCTACTAACTTTGGGATGGAAGGCTACCCAGCCAGATGATCCTTCACATGGACATGGGTGGAAGGAAGTCGTCTCTTCAACACTCTCATGAAAGAGGAAGCCAACCCATCCCCTTCTCTCCTTTGAAGCTGAGGGAGAAGAAGGAGATATATCTGAGAAGAAAATTTCTGCTAAGGAATGAGGGAACCTAGGCTTTGTCAGAAGTGAGTTGAAGAGTCATCAGGATTCTGTATTTGTTCCTGTGATGCTTTCAGGCTGCAGGGGGGTTCTGCATAAGGTTGGATGAAGGGTTGCCAGCTATCAGGATGGGAGAACATTCGGTCCCTTTCGCCCTCACTCCATTAGGTTGGAAAGAAAGGGTGTCCCTAGATCTTGGCATAGACGGACTCTCAGTAATAATCCAAAGATGGAATTTTGCTAACCCTAAACCCTAAACAAATTTCAAGCACCCAAAACCTATAACTTCCATTCAGAATCTGGAATTCATGATGTGTGCGTGACTTCTGAGTTCTTCCAAGCTAGATAAACTGGAAATTAAGAGTTAAGACCAAACTTAAAAGAAACTCAACCATCTTAGTTGTGGAGTGGCTTAATACTTAAAATATCAGATTACTTCAACTCTGCCTCTGTGCTGGTGTCCTAAGGAAATCAGTGAGGCTACCAATCGATCCATAACATATTTATTATTTTCATCTGAAATAGCAAAACTAATACTTTATTTTTCACCATGCAGTGATTCTGTTGATTGTTGATTGTATTGATTGTTTCCCCTTCACCCAGTTATATACAACTTTAAGGGTGGAATGGAGTGGGGATGGGACATTATCAATGTCTTGGCCATACCTTCCAGGTCACTTTAACAAAATGGCATGCTTTTTACCCAACTTCAAAGGACAGAGGGTTTATAATTTAAAGTAAAATTCCTTGCTCATCTGGTCCCCAAATAATAAGTCTTATCTTGCCCAGTCTTGGTGTATTATAATGATATACTTTGGAAAACTGATATTGGTAAACTAAAAAGTAGCTTGTTTCAGGGAAACATGAGTGTTCATATTGTACTTACATTGGCGAGAACAATACATGCAGCATCTTCGATTTTGGTCACCTTTACACAACCCAGTAGCCATATGAGACCAGCATCTTTTGTAACGATAGTCGTAGCATTTCCCTAATCGTCTAGTGCATTCATAATCAGGGTCAGCAGCTGCAGCAACTGGCGAGTACAAAAGGCTATGTTCAGAAATATCATGTACATGTTCATCCTGGCTGTTACAACGCAGTGACAAAATATAACTGACTGAGAAATAAGGGGTAATAAAGTTTGCGAAGAGACCCTTGGTAAACATTACTCTCTGGACTCGCCCGTGTGTCTGCGAATGTGAACATTTTCTAAAATAAGTCATCCAAGTTGAAAATGCACATTCAGCTCTTTGTATATGAAAACTGTCACAGCAAAGTTTGTCCCATTTGTTTTTTTTAAAAAATAAAGTCTTAATTTGAGATTTGACATGTGAGTGACCCATCCTGGGTGTGGATGAAGGTGAACCACTTAGTTCCCACCATCTTTTTTTTTTTAAAAAGGCTTGTCACACAGAAATGAGAAACTTTTACCCACTTGAAAAATTACTTCTCAGCATGCTAAATGGCCATGTGCTATTTTTTTTTAAAGTATATCGTTTGTGTTCCCCACCTCTCCTAAACAATGTCAGCAATGAACAGAGTGCACTGAATTCTGCAGTGAGCAGGTGGCCAACTTTAGTGTAATGGGGGAACTGCTTGTTCCAGGCTTCTGCTGGGACAATTCACCTGAACCGATTCCAAATGTCTCACTGAGAAGCACATAGCAAAATCCTCCAACTGCATATATGGATCCTAGTCTCTGCAACTTCAGAGACCTGTGAGTACAGTCCCACCAGAACCCAGAGAGGTGTAAGGGACCAGCCTAGACATGGCAAGAATGGTATATCTCTTTGTGGGCAAACAGCCTTTGCTTTGTATCACAAATAGAGCTGCCCTGTTAACCGAGGCCCCCAGAAACTGTTCCCACCAAACTCATAGACTCTAAGGTCAGAAGGGACCAATATAATCATCTAGTCTGACCTCCCACACAATGCAAACCACAAAACCTCACGTACCCACTCCTGTAATGAACCTCTAACCGATGATTGAGTTATTAAAGTCCTCAAATCATTATTTAAAGCCTTTAAAATAGCAAATGGATAATGTCATTGTCCCCCATTTCATTCACCTAAGGTTTCAATTGAAGAACCATGCTTTATAGTATGCTAAGTAATGTTAACATTTACACAGGCAAGTTTCTTTTTCCTTCCAGCTGTGAACAACAGGTAAAGAGAGGATGGTTAGGAAAGCAACGCATAAAAGAAGCCTTGTTTTGTTTAAAACAAGTAGGGTAAAATGATTGCCCACTGGAAACTTGCTTGTCGAGAAACTGCTAAAATGTTTTTTTCGAAGCTTCCCCATAATATTTGCACATACATATCAGAGCGGTTGTGGGTTTTTTTTAAAAAAATTCAAACTTTATCCCATCCTTAAGTTATGTAACAGAGGACAGGGCTATGCCTGACACACTAGTTTCACCAAATATTCCATATGTTTTCCAAAATATCTTATTTACGAGCATTGCATTATAGCACTATGAATAAGTGAAACTGATCAATAATGAATACTAACAAGTTTACTTAACGCTAAATCTGTTTAGTTCTCTTTAGTTCCATTTCATTCATTTATAACTGCTACATGAGAAAGAGATGCTAGAATAAGCCAAACCTTTCCAGACTTCATATTCCTATTTAAAACCCAGTTGGAGACTATCCCGTTGGAAGAACCTCCATTTTTCTGAGACTATTAATGAAGTCTTAATTTATGTTTACTAGTTTACATTCCTCAGCTACCACACACAGATTACCTTATTTTACTTTAGCATTTTTGCAAAAATAAATTTGTGTAGAATTTGCCATTAAATATAGTCTTAATAAGAGCAATAATAATAATAATAATAATAATAAGTAATAGTAACTAGTTCTTATACTGTGTTTTTCATCCATAGATCTCAATTAAGGTAAAGCAACATCAGTTGGAGTCACTGTACATTCATCCAAACAGCTTCTGACTTTGTAATAGACTTACCAGATGAAATCAAGACAGCAAAAAAAATGAGTGAAATCATTCTGTATATTTCACCACAATTCTGTGCTCACAAGAAAGCACTGCACTTTTTTTCTTTTTTTGGTAATCCTGCTACTTATGAATGCCATGGAGGGCCATTCTGGCTTTCCAGCCAATCCAGACTCAAATACTTTCAATCCACTGCAAAGGAGGCAGTCTCATGCTGAGTTAAATCAGGAGAGGAAAATAGCAGCCCAGCGTGTACTCCTCAAATACAAAAACATATCAGCACATCAGGATCTCTACCAGAGAGATCTCAAAAGATGATTTTTTCGTAACACTCAACAAACTCATGCACAATAAATAAATCAGCTCTGGTTGAATATAAAATATTCTGTGCCACAGATTAACTTAGATGAATGCGTTTTTGAAAGCTTGTTTCTTAGCTACTGATAAACTGGAGGTGAAGAGCTCACTGGAAACCCAAATTAACAGATCTGACTCTGTCCTTGTCACAGACCCTTGACTAAATTCTTCTTTCTCTACTGAGAGAAGAAGGGGTTCAAGTGTCAATATCTGCAGAGTACAGACTGAGAGATTTGGCCCCTTTTGTACCTTTTTGGCTTGTTTTTCGGCTGATTTTGTTCAGAGTCTGTGAAATAATTGAACGGGTTAAATTTCCTGAGTTATTTGTTTGAATATTTTGCACTGTCTTCTTGGACAAAGATAAGAAATGAATGCTCATTAGCTGCTTTCTTGAGCAGGAGAGATAAGACTACAATCTCTTCCTTGTTCATGTTCTGTACCTTCTGTTACAGTTTTTCTCACATGAATTAACAAAGTAACAACAAGTACAAATTTATGTATTGTGAACACCCAAGTGAACTTCTTATTAACGGGTGACATTCGGGTTTACGATCAGCCCTGACTGTGGCTGATTTTCCTCTGCTGAGTGGCTAGTAGCAGAAAGAGTTGCAGCAATAGTTTTTGGAATGTTGCATTTATTGGTGTGAGATAGTCACAGCCAGAGATGGGCAGACTGATACAACAACATATTTAGATCTTGGTAACTTCCATAATTTAAGAGTTAGTAAGTTGGAGAGTTGTGGAAGGCTGGAAGTACCAAAGCCAGACATCTGAATGTTTTCTTTTAGAATAACAGATCTGATGTTCAGAATTAAGAACAATAGAGGTGGGGGCAGGAGAGTGAGAGAGAGAGTGAGTACCGGGAGTGTAACCTTTCTCAAGAGTATTTTTTTCAGACATCATGGCAAAATGGAGTTATAACTAGAGATTTGAAGGAGGACAATAAGATGGTTTTGTGGTTGTTTGAGGCACTCATCCCAAATAGTCTGGGGTATTGTGGGAGAGAAAAAAGGTAACTGAAATTTTAACAAGCAGGCAATGGAGTCTGGCATTACTAGTAAATAGGATAAACCAGATAGTAAGTGTAAAAAAATGGGTTGGGGGTGAAGGGTAATACATGACTATCTAAGAGAGAGACCCTAGACTCTCTCTATAAAATTGGGACATCAGGTCACCCTACTGGCAAAGTGGAGGTAGGAGTTGACATATTGATAGCAGTGACAGATGGTAGGATAAGAATAAGCCATGAAGGTCTTGAAAGTGAAGACAAGTAGTTTGTTCAATACGGTGGGGAAAGGGGAGCTGGGGGGAATGAAATGGTTAAAGAGAGAAGCTAGGAAATGATCTTTGCAGTAGCATTTTAAATGACTTGGTGGAGGCAAGATGGGATTTATGAAGACCAGAGGAAAAGGTGCTACAATAATCGAGATCTGATGTGACGAAACCAAGGATAAGTGTTTAGCTGAGTGAATGCCAAGGAAAAGTCATATCTTAGAGATGTTATGCCGAAAGTAACAGCAATATTTAAAAACAGCTTGGATGTGAGAGCCAAGTCAAAGATGATGTCCAGGTTACAGGCCAGAGTTGCAGGGAGGATGGTGGTGTTACTATTGTAATCCAAAAAGGATGGGGAGGAAGGACTGAATGGGGGTAAAGATAAGGGCATCTGTTTTGGCTATACTGACCATAAGCTGATGGCAGAAATTGACAAGGAGATGTCAGAGAGACAGGCTGAGATATTAGTTTGGACAAAAGAAGAGCGGTCAAGCATAGAGATAGGCCTGTGAGTCCTCTGCATACAGAAGGTAGTTAAATTTGTGTGGAGAATATTTCTGGATTTCTCTCTGATGGGGTTATCTCATATGGCAATTTTATTCATTGATTCTAATAATATCAACAACCAGCAAGTGACCAAATACATTCTTCCTGTTAATTATTATACTCTGCAGCTGAAGAACAGATGCATCAATGAGCCCATCTTGCCCCACGTGCTTCATGAGATCTACAATTCATTCTTTTTCTTTGTATTTTTTCTTGGGTTGCTGATAATTGGCTTGTTTGGTTTCTCATGACCTAGCTTAAAAATAGCATTATTTCTTACTGTGCCATTTAACCAAATATTTATGTTCTCCAGTGAGTTTAATTAAAATCTCCCTAGGCTCATTAGCATCAAAGCCTTTTCTTTGTTTCTTCAAGAATAAAAACAAAGTCACCAGCTAGCCTTTTTCATGCGGTCGCAACTCTAATAGGAAATTTCCTATTGTCCTGGATGGTCTAGATGAAAATAGCACAATTTACAAGAAAAAAAATGAATATCTATCTGGTGATTGATGTTTAGCTCTTGTTTGGTCCATCTCTGGCCTGGAATCTGGTGGGAATTCTGGTTTTGCAAATTTCAACAATTAACATGTTAAATCTAACCACTCTTGTTTTTTTAGAAGACCTGTTTTATCCAAACCCACAATGCTGAAAGAGTTCAGGAGGCCTGTTAGATACATTCTAGTTTTGGACCATCTTTATTTGAGAAGCAAGGCTCAGAACAGCATTGGAAGTTGCACAGTAGCTATGTGCCAAATCCCGAGAAAACTGCAGAAAAGTCAGAATGGGGCTTTATTATTTGCATTTGTGATTTTCTGCTGTCGGCCATCTGGAGCTGACAGCAGCTGCCCACAGCTGAGGGTGGAGATTCCTGCTCTCAGCCCAGGGTCGGCCAGGGTCCCACTAACAGCCCTGGGCACGGCAGGGCTCCCGCCATCAAAATTATTGTAAAAACCTAATATTGTGGAATCCACAATTTCCACAGTATCACAAGTGAAGTAAGGCCTTAATTTATGAACTGTAAATCATGGCAATAGGACAAGACAGTAAGAAAACCATGACTGGCAATGTGGTACCTCAAGGCTGTGGCACTTCTGTTCACTTCCAAGATTTCACAGTGGAGTGCGAGAAGGAACCAGCCTTTTCTGATCTCCATTCCCAGGAAGCTTGATTCACCATCGCTTTCCGTATGCCATAGGAAAAGAAGGCAATGTGGACTGGTAGTCAAATTCCAAAGGGGTAGCCGTGTTAGTCTATTGTAGAAAGACAACAGAGTCCTGTGGCACTTTTAAAGACTAACAGATTTATTTATCTCATGAGCTTTCGTGGGAGAAAATCCCACTTTGTCAGACGCTTTGAAGATGGGAAACTTACAGAATGGGAGGAAATTAAATGCAGAGGAGTGTATGACATAGGATCAGGTCAGGCTGTAACAGCAAATCAAAATAGGTGTTAGGATTCAAACACTGGGGAACAGCACATAGAGGAGGGTGAGGTCAAATCACCTGTTGTAATGAGAGAAAAATCCATAGTCCCTGTTTAACCCCAAGACAACTGAGTCAAATTTGCATATAAATTCGAGTTCTGCAGTTTCTCTTTGAAGCTGTGATTTGTTATTCATCTGTTTCAACACAGCTATTAACAAGTCGTCAAGGGAGTGAGCAGAGAGATTGAAGTGTTCCCCTATTGGCTTTGTAGTGTTGCAATTTCTGATGTCAGATTTGTGTCCATTTATTCTTTGGTGCAGAGACTGTCCTGTTTGTCCAATATATAAGGCAGAGGGGCATTTCCGGCACATGATGGCATAAATCACATTGGTGGATGAGCAGGTGAACGAGCCCTTGATGGAGTAGGTGGCTTGATTTGGTCCTGTGATGGTGTCTTCAGTGTAGATATGAGTGCAAAGTTGGCAGCGTGATTTGTTGCAGGGATATGTTCCTGCTTTAGTGTTTCTGTTGTATGATCTGTAGTTGCTGGTAAGTATCCTTTTAAGGTTAGGGGGCTGTCTGAAAGCAAGGAAAGGTCTGTCTCCCAAGGCTTGAGAGAGTGAGGGATCAACTTGTAAAATAGGCTGTAGATCTTTGATGATGTGTTGAAGAGGTTGGCTTGGGGGTTGTAGGTGATGACCAGTGGCGTTCTGTTGTTGTTTTTCATGGGCTTCTCCTGTAGTAGTTGACTTCTGGGTACCCGTCTGGCTCTGTCAATTTGTTTCTTCACTTCTGCGGGTGGGTACTGTAGTTTTAAGAATGCCTGGTAGAGATCCTGAAGGTGTCTGTCTCTGTCTAAAGGGTCAGAGCAAATGCGGTTATATCTTAGGGCTTGACTGTACAGAATGGATCGTGTGATGTGTCGAGGATGGAAGCTCGAGGGATGTAGGTAACTATACCGATCAGTAGGTTTGCGGTATAAGGAGGTCTTTATGTGCCCATCGCTAATTTGCACTGTAGTGTCCAGAAAGTGGATCTCTTGTGTGGAGTGTTCCAGGCTAAGTTTGATTGTGTTGTGGAAATTGTTGAAATCTCTGTGGAAATCTTCAAGAGCATCTTTACCATGGGTCCAGATGATGAAGATGTCATCAATATAGCGTAAGTAAAGTAGAGGTGCTTTGGAATGAGATGTGAGGAAACGTTGTTCTAAATCGGCCATAAAGATGTTGGCATATTGTGGGGCCATGCGGGTACCCATAGCAGTGCCACTGACTTGAAGGTATAAATTATCTTCAAATCTGAAATGGTTGTGGGTGAGTACAAAGTTACAGAGGTCAGCCACAAGTTTAGTTGTGGCATCATCTTGGATAGTTCTTCTAATAGCTTGTAATCCATCCTTGTGTGGGATGTTAGTGTAAAGAGCCTCTACGTCCATAGTGGCCAGGATGGTATTTTCTGGAAGGCCGCCAATGGATTGGATTTTTCTCAGGAAATCTGTAGTGTCTCTCAGATAGCTAGGTGTGTTGATAGCATAGGGTCTTAGGAGAGAGTCCACATAGCCAGATAATCCTGCTGTAAGCGTGCCAAAGCCTGAGATGATGGGGCATCCGGGGTTTCTTCTTTTATGTATTTTTGGTAGTAGATAGAATATCCCTGGATGGGGTTCTGGTGGTGTGTCTGTCTTGATTTGTTTTTGTGCTGCTTTGGGGAGTTTCTTGAGTAGGTGTTGTAGTTCCTTTTGGTATTCCTCAGTGGGGTCAGAGAGGAGTGCTTTGTAGAACGTTCTATTGGACAGCTGTTTATAAGCCTCCTGATCGTAATCCTATGTCATACACTCCCCTGCATTTAATTTCCTCCCATTCTGTAAATTTCCCATCGTCAAAGCGTCTGACAAAGTGGGATTTTCTCCCACGAAAGCTCATGCGATAAATAAATCTGTTAGATTGACTAAATTTTAAGTTAACTTAGTCCACTTTAAGTCAACTTAATAAGGCCAGCTTTAAGTCGACTTAAAGCTGACCTTATTAAGTCAACTTAACAAAGTGGACCTAACTTTTTCTAGTGTAGACATAGCCCTAGATATTTGCCTAGTTTTACAATAGGCTACTTAAAAAGCATTAGCAAAGTCAGTAAAAACTAAAATTCCATATGGAATTGTACTCTATTATACTCTAATTGTACTCTAACTATTATACACTGAAATGTAAGTACAATATTTACATCCCAGTTTATTTATTTCATAATTTTATAGGGTAAAAACAAAGTAAGCAATTTTTCAGTAATAGTGAGCTGGGACACGGTTGTATTTTTTTCTGATTTTTTAAGCAAGTGATTTTTAAGATTGGTGAAACCTGGGCTATCAGACTGACTCTTGAAAGTAGTCTGGACAGGCTGAGAGCCAGTGCATTAAAACATTAAACACATTTGCAGAATATAACTGTTTATTTCTAGGAGGACAATAAGAATTTTGTTAGCCCAGGAGTGTAACTAACTGCTCTCAGTATACAGGCAAGGTGACCGATGTGATGTCTTTTATTGGATCTGTTTCTATTTGTGAGAGAGGCAAGCTTTCAAGTTTACTCAGATCTCTTCAGGTCACTATGATACCTCTGCATATTTATAGTTCAGACCAGCAGAGGGAGCAAAAGCTTTTTGGTTGTGCATGAACATTCTTCATCATCTGCAATAACTTTCCCAGAGAAACATGCTGGAAATGTTAGACAAGCTCAGTGATGTGGTAAATTGTTCTTAGGTATCAAAGCCAGATACTATTTTAACCAGTGGCCAGGGAGTTATGAGAGACTCCTGTTGCTTTCACCATGTGGTGAGTTTTTAGTCTCACTGATTGCAAATAAAAATATTTTCTGATGAATCATTTGACTCTGACAGCAATTTGCCTTGGACTGACTTATTATTCTCCTGCTTCGCTTTTATGCTTGTTTCTTAAATAAAAATATGTTGCTATCACTGGTTAAGTTAAGAACTCTTTTCTAACAATGCTAAGCAGTCACTTTTTTCAGTAACTTCATGAACTGCTTTTAGCTTTTTCCCCCCAGAGTAAAACATTTTGAGACTGTTTGCACATTGTATGCCCCGTTAGTAAGGAAGAACTCAGTACAGCAGTTACATAATCCTCATTTGCATGATTAGGTCCTGAAGCTATTTGATTGTTTATAATTCTTATAAATCAATTGCCCATGATCAAATATTCTTGTAAAAACAACCATCAAAATATTTTTTCCTATGTCAGGGGTCAACAAAACAGTGTGAAGAAATTGTGGATGGTCAAATGATCTTCAACAGAGAATTAAATACATTTTCATGAGGCAAAGTCACAGTCCCACTAAAGTCAATAGGATTTTTGCCACTGACATCAATGGGAACCAACTTTGTCCATGTTCTGCAGCCTAGATATGTATTCACAAGGGGAAACTACTTCCTTTGGACACAGACTTACTCTTAAAAGTAGCAAAGAGTAACATTACAGACTAGTGAATGTTGGCCGAGAGAGCATTGATCAAAGTCTTGCCAGTTGCATAGCTGTGGGTTGTCTGAACTGTGTTTATCTACCAGCGTTGTCGGTTCTCAATACATTTCCAAAATTGTTTACAAGCAGCACTGTAATTTGCATTGATGCAATAATGGGCGTATTCACAATGTCCTGGCTAAATTCTAGCTCAGATAATTGCATCCTGGCTCCCTAAGATTAATGACAGGATGATTCCAGGTCTGAAATCTGTAACCTTACCAATACCGGCACAGGGATGGTGTGAAAGTAATGAAGATTGTGAACGTGACCAGCCTGCTTTTGAATTCTGCTCCTTCTGGACATCTTGTGTACAAACAATACACCAAAAATGGGAATTGCACATTGTGACTGTTTTTAACTGTAGCGACGTTACAGTTTGCTGGATTGGATGCTCACTTCATAATGAACAGAAGAGTAGATCTAAATTAATAATATTTGCAGCATAAATGTGTGTCAGTGATTCAGTCTGTCAGCTGAAGATGGCAGTGTGTGACATAGGTTGTATGACACCCCTTCTAGTAGAACCTATAGGGGTGGGGGAAGGAGAATGAAATATTTCCTCAGTTTCTGAATCCTTGTCAGCTTCCGAATTGTGCGACTAGCAAAATTTGCATTAACTCCACTAAGTATTAAAAGTTCTTCCCCTTCCAGTAGGAATTGCAATTTGCTACTAATTGTTATTCCCTGCAATGTGTCCTGTCCAATACTGAATTAGGCAATATCTGAAAAATGAAAGTTTCTGGGTCAAATTCTGCACTCATACGCGCACTTGCAACTCCCATTGTTGGCATTGTTTTGATGCAATGCTCATGGACCTCTAAGCCACCAGCTGGACCCTGTTAATATGTTAGTGCTTCTTTTTCCACCAAAGCCAGCGGCGCAATTCCATTGACTTGAGTAGCAGCTGGATGGGACCATACCGACAATGTGTACCCCAAGATTGCCAACTGTTGTGGCGCTAGACTATGTACAGGGTAGGTGGATGTGCCATGCCCCCGATCCCATACTGGTGAAAGAGCTGGCCATCGTGTGTATGGGGGGGACAGGGAAGCGGAAAGGAACAAGATCTCTTGTTTTACCCTTTCAAAGGGTAACACACTACAGTCTAGCTCCTAGAGGCATTGTGTCTGCCTGAGGAATAGCAAGGTTAAGTGACTTGCCTCAAATCACTCGAGGAATCAGTGCCAGCAATATAATGCTGTAACTTAGGAGGCCTGGCTCTCAGTGATTTTTGGTAAACCATTAGATAACATTCCCTCCCTTACAGTTTAAAATTCTGGTACATGCTTGATAAACGGGTACAATAGCATAAAGTGTGACCTTCACCGTAACTAGGCATGGGTGAATTGATGTGGATAAAATACACTTCATCCCTTATTTTGCCCATTTCTCTAACCAAACCTGAATTGGACCCATTTGAGGCATGAGAAAGTTCAGGTAATTTATTTCCTTCATTGTCCTTCTTCTTTATTGTTTCATTGTTAGTTCTTGGTTCTGACCAGGGCTTGAGTTGGGAATAAGTAGTAAAACAAATAAGGAGTCTGTGGCACTTCTAACAAATTTATTTATCACATGAGCTTTCATGGGAGAAAATCCTACCTGAGGAAGTGGGATTTTCTCCCACGAAAGCTCATGCAATAAATAAATGTTAGTCTTTAAGAGCACTACAGGACTCCTTGTTTGTTTTGCTGAACTAGACTGACACAGCTTCCCTTTTGAAAAAAGTAGTAGTTATTCTTCTAAGCTCTGCCTATTAACCATATTCCACCCGCTTGTATGTCAAAATGAGACACCACTCACAGACTGTGCAAATTTGGACCAGTTGTGCAAGTTCTGAAATTATTATCCTGGAAAGCTGCTCTCATGGTTTTTCCAGTCTGAGCAGAAATAAGGAGGTCTTTTGAGAAAGTGTTCTTGGGAGGGTTTTTGTTCGAATTTGTAGATTTCAGAGGCTCTTGCAGGCTCAAAATCTTGAAGTGCTGTGATGTGCAAAGAGTCTTTGGAAGTTCATGCACATCACTACCAATTATCTTCTACAACATATAATCTCCACCAAGCCCTGATTAGCCTGTGAGCACAAACAAATTTCTCATTAATTACCAGCAACCATTTCTTGAGGTTGATGCACATGATAGTTATTTCCATACCAAGTGTACATCAGGTCACATCCTCTTTGCATGTGCACACAGAACAGAGATCATACAGTGTGAGTACATGAATTATATTGTCTCTTACACTTGATATCTTAACTCACAGTCCTGTTACATTTCTTAATCTGACATGAAATCCTAACTCAACTGTAAGGATTTTATTTTAAAAATTGCAATACCAAGTTTCCCTATTTAAATGTTGCTTCCCCAAAAATGGGACTGGAGTTTAATTCTTTTGGAAAAACCTGCATCTTTGTTTTTCCTGTCACTGTCTGTCTCCTATTCCCAACCTGCTGCAGATTACACATGGCAGTTGTATTTAATTGCCTATTTGAGGCCAATGAAGTCTTTGATTTACTAGATTGGCTACATTCAATATGTTTCCCAGAAACAGTGGCTCAATCTTTCCTAACAATATGTCCAAATGTTTACCAGTGATATAATTTCCTCACTTCTGACATTCATCAGAGTCAGCATATTACATCCAGTTTGGTTTCCTCCATATCCCAGTGGCAGGTTTAGCACAAATTTTATTTGCTTTAAACAATCCTTCTGTTTGCTGCCCAATGTCCTAAGGCTGGAAGCTCTGATTTGTGATATAAATAATATGGTCAGTTGGACACCTACGTTAACCATGTCTGATGAGATCACTTCCAGTTAAATCCTGAAATACAGTGATGTGAAAAACATCTGGTTGTTGTGCATTTGATTTAAACTTAGAAATCTTGGACAAAGGGACTATAGACTTATTAATAAGTTCTGTGTTTTGTGGAGGTTTCCATGCCATTGACTCATTAGACATCAAAAGCAGGAACTTCTATGACGTTTTAGTTCAAATTTATTAAATATCATGTTGGTCTTAAAATATCTTCTAATTTAGTCCAGTGAGTCCCTTTTTACACACCCAAAAAAGGATTCAGCACAGTTCCCTGCAGAAAGTAGTAAGGTAACAATTACCTGTTAGAGATGACCATTATATGCACTGTCAAGTTCAGCCATCATTCGTGTAACTTTTGATTTCAGGGGACTAGTACCTGGGCTGAATTTGGCTCACTGTATGCAGAAGAGATGGAGCCCAATCAAGTATTTTTGGTGAATACCGCAAATAGAAAACATGCCAAGAGAATAATGTCCTGAATTAAGGATTGGAAAACGTATTTGGAAGGGGGTTGCCCAGGTTACCTAATGTTGAATACAGTTGGTACTTGACTAGTTTTCTCCAAGAAGTGGAGCAGAGGAACATAAGTTGGTTCACTCTTCTCTATCCTATCAAAAGTTCTGGCTGGGTTGGATTTCCTCTCCCACAGGTCACATAAGGAGAATCCCGAAAGATGCCTTTCTATGGAGAAGGGAAGGGAGAATCTACCTGTAGCATATCATCCCTTCGCCTGGAGAACAAGATCTGTAGGTCTGCTCACAAAAAGAAGCCACCCCCTCTTGCAAGTTAGTGCCTACTACCAGGACCGGATTAATAAAAGGGCTTTATGGGCTGCAACCCTGGGCTAAGTGGGGAGCTCCGCCATGTGCTGTTCCACATATATTAATCCAGCCCTGTCTGGCCAGCCAGGAGCACTTCTGGAGGCCAGCCCAAGTGCCCTCCAGCCTGTGACACTCAACTCCCATGGGTGGCTTGTCTGCCAGACCCTGCTAGTTTCTGCCCTTCCAAGTAAGTGCCGCAGATGGCTGGTTGGCCGAGCTCCAGTGCTGGCCCACCCTGGCACCGAGCACTGCCCTGCCCCTGCAATTGGCTAGTCTGCTTGGGCCCCAGTGCCAGCTCATCACACTGCAGAACACAGTCCGTCCCGCTCCCAGGTTGGCTGTTACTTCCACCATCACAAAATCGCAGAGCCCTGGCCCACAGGAGCCTTAATCCAGTCCTACCTATCACTGATTCAACAGAAGTTTTCAAGTGCTTCTCACAAATATGTTCCTCTGTTCCTTGGTAAAAATGTCATGTCAGTGGAAATCACTATGCAACAAGCAAATTTTTGGGAGAGGTTGATCAGGAGAAAAAGCTGGTAACTTGGGGAAAGACCAACTTTGATAATCCATCTGGGGCAAGCGGTGGTATGCATTTCTCTTCAGCAGCCATCTGTGATAGAACACGTCACATATGTATGATCAAGAGGGAGTGAGTCAGCTCCAAGGAAGGGAAAGTTTCTATGATGTGGGACTCTGTGTAAACAGGAAAAATATGGGAGAACAGTGTCTTCACCCAAATGCTGCTAGAAATCATTCCATAACTGTATATATGTTCTATCTGTGTCTTCCCCTGTACTTTGTCATTTCCTTCAGTTTGTAAATTATAAATAATCTCTTCCTGGTACCTTCAGAGTCCATGCAAGGGGACGCATGAGTGAGTACTGGAAGGATATGCAACTGCAGGGGTTTTTGTGTAATGCTACTCATTCTCCAGGACATAAACCTCACTGTCTAATAGTTAAAGCCTCAGGCTAGTGCGAAATTAACTAGCATATCAACAGCTGCTCAACAAGACACATTCCATCCGTGCAAACTTGTTTGGGTGTATTCAGAAGCCATAGAGACAGTTGAGCAATTGACTTCAAAGAGAGACCTAATCACTGCTATATTTTTACTGCAACATGACAACCTTTTCCTGATGTTGATTGTGTGCGCATCAGGGGGCTATCCATTAGTGTTGTTTGTTTCCTCACATTATGTGCTGCTTCTCCTTCTATTTCTATAAATATCTCTCTCTCTCTCTCTCTCTCTCAATATCTTTGCAATGCTTTATCTTTCCATACCCCAATTTCGCATTGTTCCTTTCTCAAGTTCCACTTTATGGTCTCTCTTTAATCCCTTCCTCTCCCCCCCCACTCCCCCATTTCTTCTGCTTATTTCTCCTTTCTCCATTTTTCCCTCAGTCTTTCATGTTTGTCCATGGTCCTTTTTCATGATGTGCTAGCATCATGCCTGGTGTAATGAACCTGAATTCAATGGAGTCGTATTAGGGCTGAATTTGGTGCTGTCTCTAGAAAGGAAGTGTTCTAAAAGAGTGATGTTTATGCAGTCAATCTGGTGTCTGTGTTTGTATCTTCAAAACAAAAACCATGCAGTACGTGAGAGAAGAGCAGGGATGCAGCACATTAGTTACCATGGTAATGATGCTGTTTAGCAAATTGTATAAAGGAAAATTCTACTTAGATGGCCAAGGATGTGAATTAAAGCTGTCCCTTGGCAGGTTTAACTTAGAAACTGGTTTTTTTTTTAAATGCATATATATATTCCTAGTTCTTCATTTCTCAACTCACTGTCCTTACTGAAATGTGGAAAATATTGATAGAGATGTTGCCATATCTCCCACATCTTTACTTGGTGCCCTACTTACAGCTCTGCTTAGGCAATTCCCCCTTGTATAGAACAAATTGTAGAGGCCGGTATTTATTTTTTAGGGCTGCTGGTGCCTCGTCTCTGATGGCTGCACAGAGGACCGAAATGCCCCTACACTTAATAGTGTAAATTATGAGTCAAATAAAAGTAACCTGTCCCCTCCTAGAAATCTGGACATCCTGAAAGCAGAACCTGGCCTATTTTCACTTGCCTTCTTTTACAAATTCAGCCCCTTTCACCGTAGCTCCCACTGGCAATCTAATCCTTATTTCCTAGCAAAGATTTAATGGCTATGCTGTAGGCTAGTCTTATGTTACTTGAGCCTTCATTAGTTTTACAGACTAAACCACACTATTACTCGTGTGCTGAAACAATTGAAACTAATCTCTTCTCACCCAAATTTGACATGGGTATGATTTCAGAGCCAGCATTTTGGTTGGGAGAGGGGGGAGATTTACATCTTATGGCTTTGGCTCAATGCTAAAAGAAAAAAATGAATAAGGTACATTTTCTGCTGGACCATCCATGATTTATATAGGTTTGTCCACACCCATGATAATTTACACCATGTGAAAGGCCTGAGTTTCTAAATCCTATGTCTCAAACCCTGAGATTCTATGGAATTTTGAAAGATAGGAATGAAGAAAATGTGATTGGCTCCTTTTTAATTATACTGGTCCCCTGGCCTGAGTAAGTACTTCAGCATTTATCCCCATGCCTTGAAGATTCCCTGTCTGAAAGCTAGATCTGCATGTGAGTCCATCTTGCATGTATGTACTTGCCTCTGAATGTCTAGTTTTCTTCCTCTTTGGAGCATCGGAGATGCTGAGGCTGGGCATCCTCTGTGATTTAAGCATCCATGTGTCTAGTGTGAGTGAGCCTTCTGAGGCGTCAAGGTTCTGGACCCAGGCAACTTCAGCCCATTCTTGGGTATTGAACACACAGTTCCCACAGATGGATAGCCTAGTGCATGTTGAGATTTTATGACAGAATCTGTTCATCTGAAAATGCTGATTCCCTGAGATTGAAATTGTTCAGGGTGGGAAGGTTGATTTCAGTGATTTTTTTTAATTCAACATTTTTGACAAAATAATTGAAATTATCCAAATGTCTTCTGTTGACATTTTCAAAATGCAAAGGCTTGGGCTTTTTGCTGCTAAGCAACTTTTTTGTTTCAAAATATTAGTTAATTTATGCTAGAAAATGGTTAAACCTTTTTAAAAGTCTATTTTGAAACAAAATGTTTCAATTAACTCAGTCTAATTTTTTTTTTCATGTTATTGACGCATGACCACTGTCAAGACTTTGACTTGTCATCCCAGGTTGGGACAGGAAATTTTGTTCTGAAACCTCAAAAACTCTTACAGGGGGGACACTCTCACATTGCCCTCCTCTCCCGCTTCAATTTGACTCCTATATGACCCTAATGCTACATAATAAAGTTAGCTATCTACCCCTTTACAATCATATCACTGCGAGTGCGGGCATACTTTTGTATGCTAAAAATGAAACAGAAAACCTAACCCAAAGCCTAAGAAATGCAGGAAACATTAGCTTCATGTGTCTCCTAGAAATTACTTTGCAGTAAATTTCCTCTTTGTCACTGTTTCAATATGAGTTTGTTTTCAAGTTCTGTGCTATCATACTGACAGAGTTAAGATAAATAGGATACAACGAGGTTTCTTAATCATTTTAAGTTATGTTACAGAGGGGCATAATTCACTACTTTTAACACTAATCTACAACTAAGTTTTGGGCTAGTCAGCAACTGCAGTACCACCAAGCAATACGAAAAACAAACCGACCTAATCATTCACAATTTAAATATTTGTGTAGAGTTATGGTGCTAGTCAACCTCCTCCTTGCTGCTTTTGCAAGATCTGGA
Source organism: Pelusios castaneus (assembly GCA_007922175.1). Taxonomy (NCBI): domain Eukaryota; kingdom Metazoa; phylum Chordata; order Testudines; family Pelomedusidae; genus Pelusios; species Pelusios castaneus. The sequence continues at coordinate 3,056,945 of ML685834.1, forward strand.
TATATATATATAAAATCTGTAAAGTAGCATAAACTGTAGCGAATAGGAAGTGTGAGAATATATAAAGAATTTATCCAGTATTTAATCAGTTTAATCCCAGAGACATTGATATTAGCTCTAATATATTCTGCCTCTCTGCTTATGACTCTGACCTTAAATCCATCCTTTTACACTTAGGCCTGGTCTACGCTACGGTGCTAATCGGCTGGAGATATGCATTCTGCAGCATGCAGATTGTGTATCTCCCACCGACTTAGTTACTTTGACTTACCTCTGGGTCTTCACTCGGCTGCATCAACTTGAAGGGCTCTCCCATTGATGCAGCGTTACTCCACTTGGAGTGGTGGAGTTACTGCATCGACAGGAGAGAGCTTCCAGGATCGATTGAGCGGGTCTACACTGGCCGCTCAATCGATCCTGCTGCATTGATCTGTGAGGATCAATGCAGTATTTTCAGTATAGACAAGGCCTTACTTTACCAAAACCTTGGATCTGATCCTGCAAACCCTTTGTATGTGGAAGTCCCCATTGGCACCAATAAGAGTACTGTACAAAGTCGCTTTTCAGTCAAAGATCTGAACAGGAGCTATAACTCAAAAGTTTTCAGTATGTACTGTAAGATGTTTAACTGGAAACGGTCCAAGATTCTAAACAAGCTCTGATTTGTTACTTCCCCCTAGAAGGGAACTTGGAGTGCTGTATACCTGAATAGTACAATAATTCTTTGTAAACTGGTTGGGAAGTCTTCTGTGAACCACAAAAAAGGTTGAGAAATCTTAAGATCCTGGTGTTGCAGACAAATTACCAGTAATAAGTTATTGGAAAATATTCCTCCATCTAAACTGTCTGTGTACAGAGTCTGACTCATCTAAAACCAGACTACTGAAACAAGTCACCTCTCATATTAACACAGAAATATGCTTTTCAAGTAGCCAAATTACTATATGCATAAAGCATGTTCTTCTAAGCCTGGCGTGGGTCATTTTCCATGAAAGCACAACGCAGGCATGGTAATCCCAGCTACTATACAACATCTGCTCTACATTTTCACATGATTTGAGTTAACTTATTGCAAACTATATAGATAGATAAGATGAGAAGATATGCTAGCCATAGCTAACAATGCCAGCCTCTCATAAAATAACAGAAAAAATAAAAATTCAGCTGATTAATATAATGCAATCAAAATTTGATTTATTCATTTAAAAGTCTATTTTGTGACCTAAAGTCATGTCTGTCATGTATAGCATTTAAAAAAAAATATACAGCAAACTTTTTTATATAAAAGACCAGGGGGAAGGGGCAGATGCATACTGAGTAGTATTTTACTCCCCAAGTTACTCTCTGGATTTCAGTGGGACTAAAATACTACTCAGTCTGAATAAAGATATCAGAATCTGGCTCTCAGAATATTTGAATCCTCCACTGAGTTACCTGAGTTAGGGTGAACCCTCAGGAACCTTACACATTATTTCGGAGTTTACAGGGGTTACAACATCAATTTATGGTCATCACTTGTACTCACTCACTCACTTCTTTTCTTTTCTTTTCTTTTCTTTTCTTTTCTTTTCTTTTCTTTTGAGAAAATGTTGGCTAGGCCTTGCATTGGCCTGCAAAGGGGTGAATTTTACACAAATGAGCTGTCCGGGTGCTTTCTAGGGGATTACTCCCATGAATACAATTACTCATGTGAATAAAGGTTAGAAGGACTGGCCCTCAGGATATATAGGCCCCACTGACATCAGTGGAAGTTTTGACATTCACTTCAGTGAGTCAGGATTTTACCCATGGTTTCTGCTTCAAGTTCTGCTACAGACTTACTTTGTGACTGTAGGCAAGCTATTTAACGTGTCTTTGTGTGTGTGTCCCTGTATAAAATTGGGATATTTACTTTCCTCAAGAAGGTACTGTGATGGCATTCCTTAATGTTTGTTAAACCTTTGAGATCTTTGAATGAGAGGCGCTGTATAAATGCAAAGCGTGATTAAGTTTTATACAGTAATTAAGCTGTTGTGATATTTTCTCTTCCTTTCTCTGTTTGTGTTTTCTCCACTGTTAATGTTTACTAGTCTTTTTCTGGGATGATAGCATGCGCTTAAACATAATGCAAAAAGCAGCACAGTGGGAGCGTGCCCCCCGATCTCATGTTCCCCTCTAAATGACTCCACTTAGGGATGAAAATTAAAAGCAGCCCTTGCAAAATAGACTTCAATAGCGGCAAGATGTCAGCTGTGGGTGCTCACGTGGATTTCAATCACAGCCTGTAATTATGACATGCGCTACAATATGTTTCTCATTTTCTTAAGTAAGGCATTTATTAGACAATAGCATAGTGTGCTTTAGGTTGAAAGGCAGGAAAATTGAAGGGAAGCTTAGGAGGTGGAATAACAAGAGGGAAGAGTGTCTTTGTTTAGTAAGGGACTTTTTTACGGTTCAGTCTCCTTACTGGTTTTCCTGGTCGGATCAATTTTATGTGATTATCTTTTGAGGTATTTTTGTTTTTTCCTCCCTTGAGCTGACTGGGGCCTTCAATTGTTAAAATGTTCCATTATTTTAACTATTTTTTTTCTTTTAAAAAAATTTAGCTGTGAATGGCAATTATGTAATTGACATCTATATATATATATACACACACACACACCTTTAATTATTATAAACGTCTGACGAAGTGGGATTTTCTCCCACGAAAGCTCATGCGATAAATAAATCTGTTAGTCTTTAAAAGTGCCACAGGACTCTGTTTATTTGTCTGCTAAGGATGAGTGATCCTTATTTGTATGGACACATCAGCAGCTCTTTTTATAAGGTTATTTCCTGGCAACTGCTGACACATGATGCAAATTTTGTACCATGGTTTGGGCCCTAAAATGCTGCTAGGAGACAGGTTTAACTCCACGCAACAGCAGGCACTTTGCAGTGATCAAAGTATTCTGTTTATCATTATTTCCTTGTATTATAATAGATGCTGCAGCCAGAGCCCGATTATAGCAGGGGTTTTAGGGGCTGAAGCCCCAGGCCCCAGCCAAAGGGAGACCCCAAGCTCCAGTCCCTAAACCCCCATCCAGCCCCCCCTTGCCCTTCTCAGCACCAGAAGGGCTGGAGCGCTGAGAGTGCTCCTGTCCTGCTGATGCTGGGGGGTGGAAGGGAGCCTTGGGGCCAGAGGCTGGGCTCGGTGCTCCCGCCCCGCCACCGGGCTGGCTGCTCCGCCCCTGGGGGCAGAGCAGGTCGGCCAGCGCCTGTTTGTTCCGGTTGGGGAGCAGGGCTGGCTGGCTCATGGTGTGGTCCATGCTGCTCTGCACAGCCTTCCAGGGCCCATGGCCTGAGAAAGGGGCTGCACTGGGGGCCATGCCATGTGACAGCTGGCCCCGCTTCCACCCCTAGGGGCAGACTGGCTGGAGCAGGGCTGGGGTGGGAGCACCTTTTGGCCCCAGGGTCCTCCCTCAGTGACAGGCCTCCAGGCTGGGGGGTAGGGGCCCCGTGGGAGGGGAGGAGCCTCAGGAATTGGGGCCCACAGTGGGGGCAGCCCAGGGCCCCCAGGCTAGTTATTCTGGCTCTGGCTGCAACTAAGATCAGGGTCACATCATATTATTCATATAATTACCCATAATAAATGACAGTCTCTGCCCTGAAGAGCTGACCAAAGGCAAGTCAGACAAAATCTGGGGAAAAGGAAGTATTGTTATATACATTTTCAGATGGGAGCTGAGGCACAGAGATTCACTGTTTTAGCCAAGGTCACTTAAAAAGCCTATGACACAGTTAGAAATTGATTTTGGATCTCCTGGGTCCCAGTTCGATGCCTTAAGCACAAAACTAACTTTACTCTTGATGAATGTGCCCCATTTTTTGTATGCAAATTATTCACGAATAGACAGACTTTTATAAATGTGGGTGGTGTTTTAAGTTATTCAGATAGTGGCTTATAAGAACATACTCTGCCTCCAGGCTGCTTATTAACTATTATTCACCATGACCATGATGGTGAGTATTTGCTATTTCTAATTTGCGCTGTGTCACATGGAATTGTTTCTGTTCCCTGGATAACTCACAAAACTCAGATTGCTTTGTTGATGGTTGTGCAAAAACTTCCATCATGGATATTCATGCAAATACATACGCATTCATAACACTCTCACTTGCCCTGGACTTTCTGGCTAACAACATCATAACATTCATGGATTACAAAAGCTGTCAAAGCAAAGCTTCACAAAGAATTACCTCTGCTCTACTCCAGTCTTTAATTTCTCAGAGGTTATTCATTGTTGGCTTATGGCCTTTGTCCAGACTTGCTCCTAAAAATGTGGGATTTACACCTAGAGTTAGAGGGAAAACATGTGTTTGATTTTCTGGTGCAAATGTAAGTCAGAAAGGAGAAAAATATGATGTCTTTCCATAGCTTCTGCAGCAGCACAAGCGGCTTCTGGTAGGATCTTCCTCTCTGCCTCACTTCCCTGCATGACCGTATAGAATGAGGTCACAATCTGACCCCGATTTATTTTCTCTCTGTCATTTTTCCAAGAGCTTTGTTCAGATTTTGTTTCTTTCCAAATACTGAATTATCCCCTCCAGTCCAGCAGAGCGGGGTTACTCATAACTCATGTAATTACTAGTAAACTGAGCTGTTAGCTTCTTTGTATTCTTGTGGTGTTATTTTTTACTTGATTAATTCTCCAGCTTCCAATCCATCAGCACCAGTCATCTCGGAATCTGTCTTTTGATCCCCAAGAGATAAGACTACTCTGAAGCATGAAAGTTGAGCTGAACTGATGCATTTATCATATAATATATGTCTGAAACAGTTGACGGCACTCCTCAGCCTTAGCTCTAATTCACCTGACCATATTTAGCAGAGTATTTAAGCATGTGCTTAAAGTTAAGCACATGTTTAAGTGCTTTGCTGAATGGGGATGTATTTAAGCACAGCTTTGTGTAATTGGCTTTTCTGATTACAGAGTGATGTGAAAATTTTGTAGTAGACACTAACATTATCCTAAGATTATATATTGAAATCCTGATTTATGTCCTTATAAAAAAGAAAAAACAATTCACATTGATAGTAAAAATTTTTGCTGATGAGTTACTCTGATCTTCACATCTGTGCAGAAGATCTGAGAACAATATTACTGAACTAAAGCTTGTTAACAGCTACAAAGCAGTTTGCGCAAACACTGATTTGAATTTTGAACCATTCTGCAACTTGATAAAATTCTTGCAAATGGGTCTTTGTTCTCTCTAATGTTCAACCCAGGCTCTTATTCTTACACATGCCTGAGTTATCATATGGACAATGATACTTGTGCATGAACAAGAGTGTTTATTATTTGCTATTCCTCTCTTTAACTGTTCAGGAAGGCAGGAAGTAGAAACTCAACCATGTGACTAAGAGGTTATTTACAATGGATATATCTGATCACCAATATATCGGCACCAGTCCAGTCAGTCAACTGGGCAGGGAATACTAATTTTTTTTCCATCTGCAGTTGCAAAACACCTAGAACTGGCCCTGCATCCAACCTCCTAGTGAAGATGTGCTGTACCTCTGTAAAAAGTAACTTCCATTAGAATTGCTTCTCCTGGTTTCAGAGAGGTGTGAGGTCTACTACTTCAAGTCATTTGCCTGCAAGGTTTGGATTGGGCTCGTACGGAGTGCTGGTATGGAATGCCAATTCCTCTCTCAAATGGCATTCATGGTCTCTAGAATTCCAGCTGTCATGAAAAAAACCCACATTAATTCACTAGTTATTATGGTTGTGAAGAAGACCTCTCAAATGTCAACTCAATGTAACCAGTACAGAAATGAATCTGCACAGAGCTTGGAAAAAAAGCTCCAAGAAGTGTAAGCTGCCCCCATCATTTCAGCGAGGTGTTCTCTCGGGTGTCCAGGGATCATAATTTAAATGTCAACATTATTAACTATTTCTTTCCTCATATAAAAAAGGAGAGAGAGGATCAGAGATCTGCACAACTGATGGTTAATGATGTGCCACTTTGGTGCCATGAGTGGGTGGCACTTATAGAATCGTACGGTTGGAAGGGACCTCATGAGGTCATCTAGTCCAACCACCTGCTAAAAGCAGGACCACTTCCACTAAATCATCCCAGCCAGGGTTTTGTCTAACTGAACCTTAAATGTTTCGAAAGATGGAGATTCCACCACCTCCTTAGGTAACCCATTCCAATGCTTCACCACCCTCCTAGTGAGAAAGATTTTCCTAATATCCAACCTTGACCTCCCCAGCTGCAACTTGAAATCATTGCTCCTTGTTCTGTCCTCTGTTACTACTGAGAACAGCCTAGCTCCCTCCTCTTTGGAGCACCCCTTCAAGTAGCTGAAGGTTGCTATCTAATCCCCCCTCAGTCTTCTCTTCTGCAGACTAAATAAGCCTAGTTCCTTCAGTCTCTCCTCGTAAGTCATTGGATGAGTTGTCGCTGCTTACTTTTTTCTCATCAGGAAGGAGCCAAGCTCAAGATGCCCAACAAAGTCCATGTGATTATTTAAGCCCCACCAAGGGGGAGCCAAGTTCCAGGAGCCCAGTGGAGCTTAGGAAAAATGCACCATTATTTTGAACATGTATACAATTTACTGGGAGTGGTGACTCACTCAAGGACAGAGTTTATTGTGTAGGCTGAAGCTTGAACAAGTATTCCACCCCCTTCCCTGGCCCAGTTCAATCTATTTGTATATTTGGGCCATAATGCTATTGCTTCTGTCCTGTTGATACAGAAAACACACTGTGAACATACTGGTTCAAATTCTCCAAGACATGAGCATCTACGTTCAGCCACATTTTTGCTCATGCCCACTTAACACATATAAGGCTCTTCAAATGCTTGTTCATAATTTAGGGTTGTCTTTGCAGATTTACTATGTTAGAATAGGCTACCTAGCTTCACAAGCTGCACTGTGGGAAGTCAAGACCAATCTAATGGTTTGTGTAATGAATAAACATACAATGCTTTTAGAGGTAATATTCTTTCTCTTTGGCTATGTCTACACTACAAAAAGTTAGGTCGACTTTGCTAAGTTGACTTAATAAGGTCGACTTTAATTCGACTTAAAATCAACCTTATTAAGTTGACTTCACAAAGTGCTGTCCATGGACATGGACTAAGTCCACTTTGTTATGTTGACCTAACTGCCTTTAGGTCGACTTACCAAAGTGGACTTAAACATAGACACTGGGCTTAGGTCGACCTAAAGAAGGGTTAGGTTGACCTAAGCAGGCTTAGGTCGACCTACCCCGCTGTTCTTAGTAAGTTGACTTAAGCTTTCATTAAGTTGACTTAAGGAATTTCTCAAGTTGACTTAATGAAAGTCTAGTGTGGATGCAGCTTTGTTTAAGTTGACAAACTGCCAGTGTAGACATAGCCCTTGATTCCTGTCTATCAGTTCAACAGCGATGAGGGGGCCAAAGGAAGTCTTGCCACTCTTTTCTACCTTGTCCAAGCTTCATGGCTTCATTCTTCTTTAATCTTTTCTGTTCTGTGCCATTCTTCACCTTGTCTATCCAATGCATCCTTGGTCGCCTTCTATTTTTAGTTCCTTCTACTCTGGTGTATGTAGCCAGGTATAATAACCTTTCCAGGTCCATTCCTGATGCATATCAAAACAAATGGTCATTTTTCTTGAATCTTCTATAAAGTGTTATTTGTTGGCATAACTATTTTTTTATTACTTCAGTTTTTATTTTCTGCAGTCTTAAAACTCTCAGCATTCCCCTCAAACAGTAAATTTAATGCAGTCAAAAAGCTTTATAGACTCATTGACTCTAAGGTCAGAAGGGACCAGTATGATCATCTAGACTGACTTCCTGCACAATGCAGGCCACAAAACCTCACCCACCCACTCCTGCAATAAACCTTTAACCTATGACAGAGTTGTTAAAGTCCTCAAATCATGGTTTAAAAACTGTAAGGTACAGAGAATCCACAAGCAAGTGAGCCATTCCCAATGCTATAGAGGAAGGTAAAAAGGAAGGCTTTTATTCATTGGCTTTCCTCATGAATCAGCATTCTGGCATGTACAGTAGCTTTAGCTTGACAGTTGCCCACCTTGTTTTTCTCTTTCAGATCTTGTAGAACTTTCTGACTGCAGCAGTGGCAAGTCTGATTCCTCTTCCTCTGTCATCTTCACAGTTCCCATTTTTCAATACTTGTCCTCCAAGGTAGACAAATGTTTCTAGTTCTTTGTCTCTTGATTTGATATTAACCACTTTCTCTTGTCTTCCAGTTGTTACACTTCTTATCTTTGTGCTGATATTCAATCCACATTTTCTGCTTCCTTGTTCTATGGTGTCATTTTCCATAAATCTTCCTTCATCAATGATGTGAGATCAATATTAGTCTGCACTGTACTATTTCATGAAATGAATCCTCCCATTCCATCTCTCAGTGCTATGGCCATTACTCCTTCCATTACCAAGTTGAACAAATTTGTAATAACACTCATTCTTGTCTTACTTCTGCAATTGTCCTGAGTCATTCCATCAGCTTCTTGCCTGGTCTAACTGCACTCATTTGCCAACAGTAGATGTTTTATGTCGTTTGATCAATTTTGGGGGGATGCTCTCTGTTATAACATTGTAATTGTTTCTGTCAAATGCTATCAAGAGCCTGTCTGAACTCTATAAAGTTGTTGTAACAGGGTTGGTTGTATTCTATGTACTTCACAAATAACTGATTTGTTGTACTTCAACCTCACCCAGATCTGACCTGTTCCCCTTTGAGTGCCGCTTCCACATACTACTTTATTATCCTCTGCCACATCTTGGTGAATGCTTTTCCCAGCTCACTCGGTAAGATGATTCCTCTGTAATTCATAGGCTAGCAATGGAAATAAAACAGAAAAGAGACAGAAATGACTGGATAAGAGAACAATGTAAAGAAGTAGAAGAATATGTGAAGAGAAGTGTGATACAGCGACTGTATCTCAAGATAAAAGAACTGAGTGGGACATATGAGTTGAAGATGTTGGCGGTGAAAGACAAGTGTAGGCAAATCGAGGGCTAACAAGCAGAGAATAAGCCAGGCAAAGAACATTCTGAAACTTCTCAGCATAAATGACAGAGATCAGATGCCAGCATTTTTAGAAGTAGTAAAGATCCCCACAGAAAGCTTGAAAAACAGAAAGGCACTGGAGATGCACAAAGTATTCAACAAGACTTACACAAAAGAGCAAGTGACAAGTAAATGTACACTACCGATAGGAGCTGCTCTGGGGGAGTGTTTTCCGTGAGTGGCTCCTTTCAGTGGAATGTCTGGGAAGTGTGTTCCCCTCCACTCCAGCTGTAGCCGCCGCTGAATTTTTAGGGTCAGGGAGGAGGGGCTGGCACAGGGGTCAGCAAAGGTTGCTGACCCCTGGGATAAAGCAAAATCTAAATGGTGATATGCTGTAAGTAGGTAATACAGCTCAGATTTCAAATACCAGACTGATCAAAATGCACAACAAATCATCTGTTGATTTTTTTTTTGAATAATGAAACAATTTGAATAATTTATGTGATGAATTTCCCCTTTTTCTATTTTTGGAATGTCTGAAAATACATCACCATTTTCTCAATCAGAAGAGGATTGTGCCAATGATACAAGGGGTTCTAAATATCGGAAATAAATGAACCCCTGAAGATGTGGTTCACGTAAAGAACCTATTGTGAGGATGCTTCTTCAGATCAGTTCTAGTCCCCCACCATACCCCATCAGTTATAACCTATGTTACAGGGAGAGTCAGAACCGTGTGCAAAACTCTTTTACTTCCTGAGAAATCTGGATTGAAATTGTGTCACAGATTTTCTAATGCCAGTGATTGTTGTACACATGGTGCTAAATCCCATAGGCCATACGGTGGGTCACAACTTCCTGAAATGAGTGTGCCCAACTCCAGTTGGAGTTAATGAAAGTTGTAGCTGGCAGAGTATTTTTGTGGAGGTGGAATCCTGCTATCTTTATTCAGGCAAAACTCCCTAAAACCTCTGGCAGCCTAACCTAAGTAAGGATCATAGAATTTGTCCCATACAAAATAATACTTTTAGTCTGTTAATATGTATGGCTGCTAACATATGAATGAGTTTAAAAAAATCTGGTATTTTTAAACTGATATTCAAAGTCTCCGCAACAAAATAAAGTATTTATCCAGCACCTCTAGGTCTTTTGAGTTAGCAATCTTCCTCCCAGAGCAGAGATCTTTAAACTTAGCAGTAGGAACTAAATTTTTCACTCACTGTATCATCATCCTGCAGTCATTTCGATGGAATTTGATTCAGAAGAAAGCAGGAGGAAGAAATGCTTCGTGCAAAATTACTTTAGAGACCTTAATGGGGTGAGGGAAAATGCACACACTGTTCTGCCAGGAAACGGGAGCTGTCATTAACGAACAGGGAGCAACTTGTCAGTATGTCGTGTCAATATGTGACACGTTTGCTGCTACCGCCATCTGGAAATAGTTTACTAGAAAGGAGTCATTAAGGTCTGTGCCTTGTGATACAGATTCTCTTCTATTTATTTAGTTTTTTTCTTCCTCTTTTGGAACCATCAACTCATATCCCACGGTTTGATTCTAAACACAAATACTGACAATAAAAGACCTGCTCAGAAAAGTTTGGAACGTGAAACATTTTTCTGTTGGCAGTGTCTGAAATGACCATCATCATGAAGTAAACAAGGTCAAAACCCTCCCTCCTCTCTGTCCCCTTCATGCTGCTACAGCTGTGCAGATGGAATGGAAACCTGGCTCTGCCTACCTGGCTCTTTGTCTCCTGATCTTGGCAACATGCCCCCCATACTCCTCTGCTTCAGCTTTTCTCAGCCAGAAGAACAGCTGATTGGGAGCTGTTACTGCATGTGCAAGTCTGGCCATCCACAAAGCTGTTTGTGTAGTTCTCAGTGGGTGACCGCCACATAAAACCCTCTGCTGGAAATGGCTAGAAATGAGGCTGACCTAAAAGTCCAGGACCAATTCCCCAGCTCTTTGGGACAGTTCAGTTCCAGAAACAAACATTGCATCTTTACTTGTGGTATAGCCTGTGGTCTGATCCTACCCTGTCTAGGCACAAATGGACTCCTATATACTCACAGAATCATCTGCAAGCTTACTCGTTACTAACACGGCTACCCCTCTGGATATTCTTACTGCTTATGGGATTTTATTAAAAGAATGCAACAAAAATACAGATGGCAATCTCTTCCCTAATGCATGCCACAAAAGGCTGCACAATGTCTCAATCAGGTATAGTGCAGTATGTACTTCGGTGTTTGAATATAACTTAGTTATCCATGTGGAACAAAACTATACCTTCCCTAGGTGTAAATGCCCTATGAGAGGCTTATGTTTTAATTCGTGGAGTGAAATGAGAGTTCACATAAGATTGTCACATGTTAGTTTAAATATATGCAATACTTGACGTATTCCCCATGCCTATGGTGCACAGACCTATTCAGCAGAGGTACTGAACTAATATTGAAAGCATGGGACGTGCACCAGAGTTGGGATACAACACTAAACACATGGTCCTTATTTATGATGTGATCCATTTTTTTTGTTTGTTTTTGGGGTTTTTTAAAGTACTGTTCGTGATAAGCTACTGTGGATCAATCCTTCAGTGGGAACCCAGTCTCTCAGCCAAAACATAAGTATGCTTCAGGTATGATTCAGGGTTAGAAAGATCATCAGACCAATATCATGCAAAAAATGGCTATGAAGTAAATTACTGCATGTTTTAAGTTTAAAATGAGAAACGCTGAATGAATATAAAATTAGTTAAACCCAATCAGAGGACTACCAGCAAACATAAGTCCCTAGAATCATCTACAAAATTACAGAAGGCTATAGCTGCATGGGAAATGATTTTGATTAAAACAACAACAAATGCTGTTTTCATTCAATTATTCCTTTGATATTTTATGGATTTTTATAAATCCTCTACCCAACCTGAATCCTCCCTCTCCCCAAGATTTTGGTTGTCTGCCATCTTTGAACAAAACTTTTTTTTTTCCCTGTGAAAAAACGTCCAATTTAATGAACATCCATTTTCCATCAAAGTTTCAACCAACTCTCTCCCTGGTTCCCTGCCCTTCTAATGGTACCATCTGCTCTATGATGGCCAACCAATACTCTCCTGGATTGGTTGATCTAAACTTTTGTGTGTCTGTGGGTTCTCTACTAGTCAAAGTTCTGGATCTGTGAATCTATAGATGCTAACTTACTACACCCCATCACAACCCACCTGCTGGTGACTGGAAGCATTGTTTTGTGCACCAGCAGCTATTGCTATATCCTTAGAGAAGGTAAAGCTCTGTTCCTACAGTGCAAAGGTGTGTGTGCATGCACACAAATATAACCTGCCCCCATACACCTTTTCTAGGATGCTCAGTGATGTTGGAAATGCCCATTGTTCATCTGTTTCTTATATGGGAGAAGGAAAACCTGGCACCTTCTGTCCTCACCTCCCTCCTACACTTGATTTCGCCTTAAGGAAAAGTACATTCGAAGATTAAAAACCAATGATGTCTTCATCCTGGGAGATGTTTTTTTTTCATCTTGCGATAAGGATTAAAACCATATGACTTAAAAGTCTGTCTCAAATCTTTGTCCCTGATAGCCTATGAAACATCTTCCATGTGCCAGCTATTAGCAAGGGAAGAATCTCCTCATTGGTTTTGCTATGGCTGTGTCAGAGGTTAGCAGACACAATGGATTCTTAACATAAATTAGCACATCCCTGAGGGTATACTAAGCTAAGAGACAAAATGTTTCCACTTGCTAGTTTGAGTTAGACAGTGGTGGGTGCTGAAGATGCCAAACCATAGTGAAAAGCAAACTCAGTAGAATAAAACTAATAATGAAAAATTAGTCTGTCTTGATGATCATACTATGGAGTACAGACTAATCCGACTGGAACCTTTCCATCAGTTATTCATATATTTAGCATTTGATTGATTCTTTTTTAAATGTCACACTGAAAAATCTTTTTTTCTTGGATTTAAGAGGATCCTTACATATTTCGAGACTCGGCTTGATTTGCATTTCACATTTTCAAGTGCTTTGAACTAATTTGGAGACTTGGAAATCTTATTCAGATGAAAAAGCAGCAGCTTTTCTGACTATCCCAGAGGTGTTGCCAGAACTGTTTCTTTGGCAGGCCCCATGGTTGACACAGGTGGACACAAGTGAAGCAGAGGCTGATAAAAACACAGGATGAATTGCTTAAAATCTGATTAGTGAGCCTGCTTTCAGAGTGGTTAGGATGGGTCCACCCATAGCAATGCCATTGGTATCTACATTGACCTTGCTAAACCTTCCAAAGCATCACACTGGGCTTGCCTTACTCATGCAAGCAACCTCTTTGGCATCAATAGGGCTACTTACTTGAATAGCAGAAGCTGGCTTTGTTCTAAAACCTTCTGTTTTAGCATGTGATCTTGTGAAAAAGCCGGACTCTTTCAAGATTTCCTTTCTTTTGGGTCTTCCAGAGTCCTGGCTGAGGCTTTGTCCTCACCACAGCGTTTCCCTCTAATTATCCTATCAGTGGCAGAGGGCAGGGCCCCAATTCAGCAAAGCAAATAAAGTCATGCTTAGCTTTTGACACTAAGCGCATTGCTGAACTGGCACAGACTGCAGCATGAGCTTAAGGTTAAGACCGTGCCTAGATGCTTTGCTGAAGCAGGCCCTTGAAGTTTCACAAGGCTCTTTGGAAGCATTTATCATCTTCCAGTATCATGCCGTAAATACCTATAATAGGTTATCTTGCAACTAGCTTTTCCGTAAGGAGGACAGTGCTTAACATTTCTATGGCACATTCCATAGAACTGTGCTGAATGTTGCTATTAATATGCTAATGTACACGGAGGATGTCACAATGGCAGAACCACGCAGGGCTTGTGAGCATGAAGGGAGTATAAAGATTTAGCTAGGTAACTCCTTCGTAGCCAAGCCATCTGACAGGGAAATAGACTTCTTTTATGCATGTGCCATATGAGGCCTCTCGTAGGCTGATGACAAGCTGCATGGGTCCAGGTGCTTCTGGGAACAGCATATACCTGTATGTTAAAAACATAATAAAGCAAATTATTTCTTTATTAAATTTTCTTTAGAGAGGTGGGTCCCACATCTAGCCCTCCTCCCCCCAGCCCTTTGACAAGGGGAATATTTAGAAATCCTGTAGACTGAATGAACAAGGAGTCCTGCGGCACTTTTAAAGACTAACAAATTTATTTATCGCATGAGCTTTCTTGGGAGAAACCCCCACTTTGTCAGATGCTTTGAAGACTGAGTCTTTATTGCTTAGTCACTCTGTCTCAGAGACAGTTATACCATCTTTTCCAAATTATCTGCTTTCCTATAATTTACAATATCACTGCCTTTATATTAAACCATTTGTCCTTTCAAAATCACTTTTAAGAAAGGTGTGTTTGTATGAAATAGGGCCAGATCAATAGGGGGCTGAGCTGTGCTTTGAGCATAGGACCTAGGGCTGGAAGGCTATGGTGGTGATGAGGAAATGGCTCTATGCCAGCATTTCACTCACTGTGCCTGGGGCAAGCCTTTAAAATGTCAATATCATGTGGTAAAGCAGAAGGAAAAGAGGTAAAATATATGTAAATAGCTCATATGAAGTAAGAAATATGTTATATAAATATCCACCTACAGACCCACCCCTTCTCTACCTCCCCCCCCCCCCCCCCCCCAAAAAAAAAATTAAAATTTTTTAAAATCTTTGAGGGAAGGGGGGGGGGGAATAGAAAAGTTCATAATCTGGTCTTCCATCTCTTCCATGTGATCTTATCCCAAAAAGAATGCTTAGCTTCCTATAGGATGTTAAGGAAAACAGACACTATGGTTACTGTGTAACAATTAAGAATATAAGTCAAATCACAAACGACAACTATAAACAAACAACACAATTATGTAAGGGAAAAATCAGAAAGGCCAAGGCATAAACTAAGGTCAAACTAGCTAAAGGCATAAAGGGTTACAAAAACATTTTTAAAATACATTAGAATCAAGAGGAAGACCAAGAACAGCATAGGACCATTACTCAACGAGGAGGGAAAAACACTAACAGAAAACATGGAAGTGGCAGAGGAACTAAATGATTTCTTTGTTTCGGTCTTTAAAGAGAAGGTTAGTGGTGACTGGATGCCGGATGTAGGGGAGGGTGGTAAAATGGGATAGAGTCAGAAGCTGAAATAGGGAAAGAACAAGTTAAAAATTTCTTAGACAAGTTAGATGTCTTCAAGTCACCAGGGCCTGATGATATGCAACCTAGAATACTCAAGGAGCTGACTCAGGAGATATCTGAGCCATTGGCTATTATCTTTGAAAAATCACGGAAGACTGGAGAGGTCCTAAAGGACTGGAAAAGAGCAAATATAGTGCCCATCTATAAAAAGGGAAATAAGGACAACCCAGGGAATTACAGACCAGTCAGTTTAACCTCTGTACCAGGAAAAATAATGGAGCAGATAATTAAGGAATCAATTAGCAAACATCTAGAAGAGAATAAGGTGTTAAGTGATAGCATGGATTTGTCAAGAATAAATTGTGTCAAATCGACCTGATAGCTTTTTATGACGGGGTAACAAGCCTTGTGGTTATAGGAGAAGTGGCAGATGTGGTGTATCTAGACTTTAGTAAGGCTTTTGATATGGTCTTGCATCACCTTCTCATTAACAAATTAGGGAAGTACAGCCTGGATGGAGCTACTATAAGATCGTTGGATAACTGCTCCTAGAGAGTTGGTATCAATGGTTCACAGTCATGCTGGAAGGGCATAATGAGCAGGGTACTGCAGGGATCGGTTCTGGGCCCGGTTCTATTCAATATGTCAATCAATGATTAGATGATGGCATAGAGAGTACACTTAAAGTTTGCTGATGATACCAAGCTGGGTGGGGTTGCAAGTGCTTTGGAGGATAGGATCACAATTTAAAATGATTGGACAAACTGGTGAAATGGTCTGGTCAACATGGTCTGGTGAACAAACTGGTGAAATGGTACAGAATGAAATTCAATAAAGACAAGTGCAAAGTACTCCACTTAAGAAAGAACAATCCATTGCGCACATACAAAATGACCAATGACTGCCTAGGAAGAAGTACTGTGGAAAGGGATCTGGATATCATAGTGGACCACAAGCTAAGTATGAGTCAACAGAATAACACTGTTGCAAAAAAACTAAACACCATTCTGGGATATATTAACAGGAGTATTGTAAGTAAGACACAAGAAGTAATTCTTCCGCTCTAGTCCACCCTGATTAGGCCTCAACTGGAATATTGTGTCCAGTTCTGGGCGCCTCATTTCAGGAAAGATGTGGACAAATTGAAGAAAGTCCAGAGAAGGGAAACACAAACGATCAAAGGTCTGGAACACTTGACTTATAAGGGAAGATTGAAAGAGCTGGGTTTGTTTAGGCTGGAAAAGAGGAGATGGAGAGGGGATATGATAAGAGTTTTCAAGTACTAAAAGGTTGTCACGGAAAGGAGGGAGAAAAATTGTTCTCCTTAACCACCAATGATAGGACAAGAAGCAATGGTCTTAAATTGCAGCAAGGGAGGTTTAGGTTGGACATTAGGAAAAAAACCTCCTAACTGTAAGGGTGATTAACCACTGGAAAAAATTGCCTAGGCAAGTTGTGGAATCTCCATCATTGGAGGTTTTTAAGAGCAGATTAGACAAACATTTGTCATGGATGGCTTAAGAGAGTACTTGGTCCTGCCATGAGTGCAGGAGACTGGACTTGATGACCTCTCATGGTCCCTTCCAGTTTCCATGATTCTATATTGTTGTGCTCTAACAATCAAATATTCTCTCTGTCAAAAAACAAGAACATCCTCTTAATGACCCAGTTTTCCCAGAAGCTGCTGACCACTGGGTTAGGCTTCAATCCTGCAAACATTCACCTATGTAAATCAATGCCACTACTCATGGTAATAAAGCTAAAAATGTGCATGTTTGCAGGATGAGATGCTTAGAAATTAAGTTCCATGAATACTGTGCAAAAGTATCTACCAATTCAAGGTTGGTCTTCTTCTGAGGAGAGGAGTAAATGGAACAAAACATGGCAGTCTTTAATGCTATCTTAAGTAGTAATGCTATACCAGTCTGAAAACAGTTCTTTGATTTATCATTACTCTTTAATTCAGAATATTTTAATATCTTCCTGAATGTGACCATATGGCTTGTATAAAACTTTTGGATTACCTCATGAATATAATCATAAATGCTGGATAATATGTTGGAGAATGTACAGTAGTGAACACTCTTCCTCTGGCAAAAATATAGACTGGATGATCTAATAGATCTTTTCCATCTCTAATTTCAATAATTCCATGTGAAATGTACCAAAAGGAAAGGAAACAGGTGATCATGAAGATGTCTTGTAACCATTAAGTAATTATGGACCACATCATGCCCTTTGGGTGTTGTGGGGAGGAATATATGGTTATGGGGTGGAGATAGGGAAAAGCTTTTGTACATTGTGCTGTCTCCCTAAAAATCCATGTGGAAATTTTTGTGCGGAATTGTGGATTTCTAGCTCTGGAGTTTGGCTCTCAAGTCCTATCCAGGCCAGATAGGGTGAAACATTCAAAGAGGTTCTGCCAGGGATTCGGGGGGCCCGGGTTTCCCTCACAGTTAGCAAGAGTACAGAAGCAATGTTCTGGCTAGAGCCCATTTCTAGTTATAAGATTTATTATTAACACAGCATGGTCATGCATCTTTTTTGGAAGGAAACGGTTATCTTCCTTTCACTTTAGAAGCATGTTCAGCCTCTTGTAGTTTAATTAAACCTAATGAATGTTATTTTTTCAGGCAATAACATTAGATCATAATAAAAGTAAAACACAAAAACAAAAAAAACCCCACACATCAAACATCAAAGTTTATCCTCCCAAAATAACAGTCTATTATAGTTTGGCTCAGGACACTTGAAAATTTGCTCTATTGCTACATTAAAGGATGGCCTACAGCCAATCACAGCAGATTACTGCACTAACATTGGGCATCCATCAAACATTTAAATTAGTTGGAATGAGCCAAAAAAAACTATCTTTTATCCATTTTAAAGTTTGGAGACTCCATTCTCAAAGTGGTTTGTTCTCCTATGGTGCCATGAAGTTTTCCATGGCTTATGCCGTGAGGCCTAAATGCAAATAAATACCAGGATTCATGGTACATGGGTGTATATTTTCCTTTGGTTCTTCATAGTCTGTTTATTTAAGTGTGAGGAGAAATTGCAAAATAAGAAGGAAAAGAGAACAAAAGAGCACTAGGAATGCTTGGTAGGGACTGTTTCAACCTCTCTCTTTGCCTCCCCCCTGCAATCCTATATGTCAATATGGGAAAAAGTGAGTAAGTAGCCCTGTAGACTCTGAATTGAGCTTGAGTACGCCTACATCATCACTTAGGTATGCATATATAGGTATAAGTTTGTATTAGCAGGTGAAAAAGTTCATTTGTTTGTACCAGAGATGTTAAAGCATGGGCTTCTTCCAGCCACAACAAATTCACCGCCATCAGATTAATATACCTGATTGAGTCTGTGAAGACCTGCTCAGCCAATCAGGAAGCCGACATTGGAAGACCACCCCTGCAGAAGGAGTAGCGCTGAGTTCTCCTCCAACTCAGGCTACTGAAGACAGTGCGGGAAGTAGGCAGTAGGCAACCGGAGGAAGATACGCAAGGTATTTTAAGTACTTTGTGTATCTCCCTTCGATTGCTGCCGAAATCGTGTAGACCAGCCCTGAGCTGCTTAACTCTCCCCACTCATTCTATAGATGCCTAGATACCTCAATGAGGGTTGGTGGCTTGTGGTGTTCTTCCTTCAATCTTCTAGCTGCCGTGACGCTCAGCATCACAGTGCCTCAGTCGGTCCCTTTGTGAACCTGGGTCCAGGAAAGTGTTACCAGGCTCCAGTGCCTCTATCATGATGTTCCTGTTCTCTTAGAGGGTTTGACTTCACAGGGCTTTGCTCAGGCATCATTCACAGGCCATAAATTAGCTAAACAAAATACAGTTTGGTTTGTATTATGGATTTGGTTTTATTCCCCATTTTTGTCCTACTATTACGTATGTTTCTGATCCATGCTGTGAATGGTTTTATTTATTAGTCTGTAACATTTTCTTAATGGCATTACATTTATACTTCAAATACTTCCTAAGAACTGGTTGCATTTTTTATAAGTGAGGTTAGGCTGCAGACTTTTCAGAGTTTGCAGAGAAAGGTAATATTGCTACATCCATACTGAACTGATATCTGATCTGGGAATTACTCTCTGTAATAACAGTACTTTAGAGTTCCATAGTCTTTATAGCCATGGATCTGAAAGGCATGGGGGAATAAACCTTGTCAAGCCTCCTTTGCAGCAGGCTGTGTGAGCCAGGCACTTGCAGGAGGAAGTTAGGATTAGCTGGTTTCCCCCTTCAGCAAATTCTGGATACATCATGGGGAGCTGGCTGCAAAGGGAAACTTACTAGCATTATGTGATCCTAATCAGTTTCCTTTTATAGCTGGATTCATGTGTTTTGGCAAGAGTTTGCCGTAGAAGGGCATCTGCAATATCTTTAACACGTGGCGTCTGGGAAGTAGGCACAAAGGTGTGTGTCTGTGCACGTGTGCTTGAGAGAGGGTGAGTTTAAAAAGATATAAAAAGGAAAGGAAACATGAAGGAAAAGGGATGGGGCCAAAGAAGGGGCCTATTAATAAGGAAAACAGGAGAAAGAAGAACAGGGAAAGTAAGAGGATGAGACTTTAAGCATCGAATACTGAAAATAAATATTAATGATGTGAATATTTGATTTAACTTTCTTAATATCTGTGGTCTGGAATTTTAAAGGGTGGGCCAAATATGATTCATTTCATTCATGTAAGTGGTCTTGTGGCCCGCAGATTTATTTAAGTATTTGAATGGGAGTTTGGCAATTAAATACCTTGGAGGATATTACAGGTCTATGTGCCGGATCAAAGCCCACTAAAGTCAATGGGAGTCTTTCCATTTTCTTTAAAGGGCTTTGGGTCAGGCTTCATTATGAGTGAGGGGGTAAGTGCCCTTCTTGTCCACTTGAACCCTCTTGTAGCAATATCACATTATATGGATCTTCCATCAGTAAAGTGGTTAAGTGCAAACACTTAGAATCCAGTGAGCTGCCGTGGGTTGTCCCATTGATTTGGTACTAAGTATTTTCAGCCCATTGGTTGGCTAGCTGTGCCTACATTGTGATCCTCTGCCATCCACAAGACTTTGGCTTGTTAAAGGAACATCTCCAGGAAGTGGAATTTGAATAGCTGCTTTGTGTTTCCTGAAATAACAAACGAACGAAGCCTTGAATTGTGGCTGCTCTCCCCTCTCTCTCCAGCTCGTGTTTCCAGCCAGCATGACGATTTGCACAGTCCGTTCTCTATGGAATGGTGAAAGTGAGAAATGGCCTCTTGTCTTACTATCCGCAAGGGGACAGCGTGCAGACAGAAATGACTAAAGAATCTCAGACACAAGCATGGCAAAGACAAGGGATTGTCAGGGGACAAACACGGTCCCGTGATTTGCTTGTCTTCTGTGGAATTTCTCAAGTGAGTAAAGCAAGCAGGAGTTGATCCACATACCCTAAATCAGGTTTATTATGAAACTTGGGGCCAAATTTCCCCTGTGTTAGTCAGAATTGATCTGCTGAAGTGAAAGGTGTTATGTTGATTTAAATTGGCTGCTTTTTTCTCTCACTTGATCTTGCCAGGTGCCGAGATACAATAACTCCAGCATTTCACTGGTTGAGTCCCTTTATTTTTATGTCATCTAATTCCCGGTTAAATTAGACATTTTCAGAGTCCTGCTATGCAGAAGAGGCTGTCTAGGAATGTGCAGTACAAAATAGCAAACAACTAAATAAAAGAAAGTTCCAATGGTTTTATTTGGTTGGTTCAATTTTTGATTTTAGCTTGTTGGCTTAGTCTGCAAAGATACTGTGGGGTTTTTAAATGTCAGCTGTCACCTCTTGATGATGAGGGGGAACTTTCCATGATTTTACAAGTGTCCAAAGAATAAAATAAATGAATGAGTGTATATCATGGCTTTCCACCTCAGTTTGTTCATTTGTTAGAATATAGCTCACTGAAGGTAAAACAAGCAGATGTTGAAAAGTCCTCAAAAATTTTTCAGAGCCATTATTCAGAATGAGCTCTGCATAAATGAAAGTCGAGGGTAATTTAGGAAAAGAGCTTTTGATGTCAACACTACGCGCGACAGAGATTAAAATGAAGGGAGATTAAATACTTTCTGGAAACAAATGTAGCTGTGTTGACTGTATATACTTTACAATTACTGGAAAATACTTATGGCGAATGTGTTAGTCCTGTGCTGTTGATCCAAATTAAGTTTTTTTCCATTTCAATTCCGCCAGAAATCTGTTGAAATAGCCTTCCAGAAGTTCTCCAGAAGCGGCCACCAACCTCCTCCTCTTCCTACTCAGCTCATACAAAGATGTCAACAATATTTATGATCCAAATAGTTCCATCTTTCCAGCTTTCAGATTTGTTTATCACAAGGAAAGCTCTCCAATAATGTCTTTCTGATTGCCAAAGGCTTCTTCTCTTTGGCTTGCTGATACCTCTTTAGATGCAGTCGATTCCTCTCTTCCGTGGAAGCAGCTTCCATTTCTGGCCATTGCAGAGTCCACAAACTTGTATGAAAGCCTCTGTTTCTACCAGTGCAGACCTTATTAAAGTCGACTTAACTTTTCTAGTGTAGAGATAGCCCTTGGCGCAGCTCTCCAGGAGCATTTGTATCACTCCAGTGTCCATGTGGGGCATTGTGAAATGGCTCCAGGAGGCCAGTAACAGTTGCTGTAAGCTGTGCTGATGCTGCATCGACCTCCCTCAACCAAGACTCTATGCAATGCGGGAAGGTGGTGATACTGAATCAGGGCTGAGACACGCTTATCTCGACCACAGCCAGATTTAAGTGAAGACACTTCCCCACAGCTAGGTTGATACTATGCTATTACATCAACCTCACCATGTCATGAAGGCCAAGCTCCAGAGAGAGATTTCAAACCCCCTCTGCCATAAAGAAAAACACAAACCTGGAAGTATTTCAGGAGAGGGAAAAAAAATCCAGAAGGCCACTAAAAAGGGAGACCCTTTATGGTGTGTGAACACACGCAGCGTGCTTGGGTAATCTGCAAGAGGGAAGCCACCCTGACATCCCTGATCAGCACAGGGACTGTAAGGGGTATGAGCTGTTTTTGGCTCCCCTGCCTTACTCCCAAGCCGGATCAGGATTCTAAAGCCCGTTGCTATCTTTATATTGCTCCGGATCTGCACTCCTAACCTCAACCCCCCCAGCAGCACCGGGAAGGCTGGAGGAGACGGAAGGGCAAACATGGAAGAGATGAGGGACAAAAGAGCAGTGGGGGGGGGGGGGGGGGACTATCCAGAGAGAGAAGCCGAGCGAGGGACAGGGGGAAAAATAAAATCCCAGCTCCCCTTTTTCCCCCCCCCCCCAGTTCCCTTTGGGGCTGCTGCCGTGTGAACGCTCCCACTCCGGTTTCAATCGGCTGCCATCCGCTAGGGGGCGGCGTGGGGGTAGAGGAGGCTCCGGGCAGGGGGCGGGGACGGGGGTGGGAGGGAGCCGAGCTTTTCGGGGCAGCCGGGGCAGGGCGATCCCCTTGCTGGCCCGCCCCCGCCCCGTCCCTCTCGCTCCTATTTAAGCCGCGGCCGGCAGCGCCGGGCTCTCATCGTCCACCATGGAGCGCCTGGTGCTGCTGCTCGCTCTGGGGCTGGCCCTGGCCGGGGCCGCCAGGACCCCTTACCAGCAAGTCCTGCAGCACAGCCGGCTGCGCGGCCGACAGCACGGGTAAGGCGAGCCCCGGGGCACGCGCGTCTGCAGCCCTGGAGCGGTGGATCCCCGGCGCTGCCAGGGGCCGAGGGGTGGGCTGGGGTGACCGCTGCCATTCATTCCCGGCCAGCTGCTGTGCGCCAAGGGGGGTTCTGAGCAGCAGAGCAGCTCCAAGGCAAACTAACCCCCAGCTTTGAGCTTGCAAACCAGCTCACTCCTTAGGCTGTTGGATCGTTTGGGGGCAACCCCCCCCCCCCCAGACTCGGAAAAGTGCAGGGAACTGTACTCAGAGGCCGCCTGTAATCAGTCAGGGCTATCAGAGGTGTGCGGGTGCACACCCAGACCTTACATTTCCTATGGGAAGAGTGTGTGCGCACATGTACACCGTACCTTGGTGACCAGGATGGACACATCAGCTCCAACTCGGAATTAGGACACCAAAATTCCGCTTCTCTCCAGCATTGTTAATTTCAAAATGCTGGCGGGACGAGTGGAATCTTGCTGTGCCTCTGAAGTGGGAAAGAATCGGTTGGGAAATATGGACACTTCAATGGGAAAGCAAAAAGTTCCAAAATTAGTGATCCTGTGTGCCCCATTTTCCACCGAAGGTGGCTTAGAGGGGTTTCAGTAGCTTTATTAAGGGCTGTAAGGCACCTTAAGCTGCTCAGATGGTAAGGTATTTATATAAAGGAAACGTATTGTATGGATACTATACTGTTCTACTGAACAAACGTCTACAGAACTAATAACATTATATTTTGTATTGTTGGAATGTAAACAGTGGATTGTGTCACAAAGTAACAATAACAACAGATTTTATCAAGTTCTAGAGTTCCCTTTAGTGCCTTGCTACAGCATGGGTCATTTTAGCCTAGTTTACAGTTTTATATATATACACACATCTCTCCTAAAAGAATTTCTGTTTAGAATGTAAGCCCTTCACGGCAAGGCCTTCGTCAATTGTTTTTATCTTTAAAGACCCTGGCACAGTTCTGGTGCTGGACTGCTGGCTCCTTGAGGAAGGGGCCCTCTTTATATTTGTGCCTGCAAACTATCAAGCATGATAGCCACAGTTAACGCCATATACATGCAGAACTACAGCATCTGGATAGTGAATTTTCTTTGGAGTGTTGGTGTGAAGTTTTAATTGGTCTCATCTTTTGTTGCTCTGAGATGTCTCAAAGGCTAGTCCTGGTTTAATTTTAGTTTTACACACTCTGAAGTAATGTCAGATATATTTTAAAGGACTTTTAAAAAAAAATCACCTGTAATGTTGCTTTTTAATAGGTCTTAAACGCAATCAGTTCTTTAGTTGTATGCTTCTCAAAGAACGTCCAAAACGGTGCGTAGAAGTCGTCTCTTGAATGGGTAACACATTATTAATAAAGAATGCCCAAAACTGTGCATAGAAGACTTCTCTTGGATGAGTAACACATTATTAATAATCTGTTACTGATCCTGGTTCTGTTGTTACAGCTGTTCTGTTGATACAGCTGGCAGTAACTATAAAATCTGCAGTTTGTGAAACTGACTCACACGTCTTGAGATCTGACTAGGACTCGCACACAATCTTGAAGTGGGTATAAAAATCCCCTGATTCATCATAACAACAAGATGTTGATTAAAGAAGCTACAGCTCAGGTAGATAGGGGAGTTAAGATCACAAAACTTTCCATTTTTTAGAGGGAAAAATGGTGAAATATTGCAATCAACACATTGTTGTATCAGCTATTGTAAAAGCAGTATATTGGTTTGTGTTTAATGGGATACAGAATCGTAATAGGTGAGATCTAGAGTCTCTTGCCTGCCTTACGTAATTGATATGCAATCTGGCCCTCTACATATATATGTCTTGAAACTAAACAATGGCTAAAGTCTACCAATACCTTTTAAGATGAAAGTGCGCAAACTGGTAAGTTAACACAGCCCTATCTTGCATCTAAATTAATGTATTTCTCCTGTGACTTTTTATTTCTGAAGACAGGAGAATGTTGTGGCCAAAACAATCAATAGAAATAGAGGCACTTCTGCAAGAGCTTTCCTGCTAGCATCAGCGTCTGTGAAATTCGGGAGAACAACTTTTAAGAAGCAAGTGTGTATGGATGAAGTGAATCAGTCTGCTGCCAGTTACACTGATGTAAATCCAGTGTAACTGAAAGCAGAATTTGGCCCATTAATCCTTTCTGGCAGACAGAGCTTTATAAAAACAGTTCCGTTTTGTTAGCATCAACTGCGAGTAAACTAAGTATTTGGATACCAGCTTCTGGATGTGTCAAACATGGCAATAAACAGCCAACGAATTCTTGGCCCTAAATTACATTCATTTGTCATTAGCAGAGAATGTAGAAGGACCAGATTCTATTACCCTTATTCATGCTGACTACTGCCTTACTCCATGAGTAGTCTATTGAAGCCAATAGTACTAATTGCATAAGAAGATACTATTCAATAGGAGTAAGGGGGGCAGAATCTGGAGCTACAGAAATAAGTGACAATATACATGTTTTGAAAAAGTGACATGGGGGAGATCTATGAGTAGGGCTGCAGTTAAATGCAGAAGGTGAATTAACACCGACATAGAAATATTTGCTTGAAAAAGTATTGAATAACAGTAATGCATTTCCACTGGCATAAAATGGGCAGAGACTTACTCCAGTTGAAGACTGCTTATTGGTTTTTTTGAAGCATCCATATGTGCTAGGCTGATCCAAGCTTTCAAGGACAGTCCCGGCTTCAAAGATGTTGGGTAAGGACTGACTGGCGAGCAGCTGGCGTTAGACAAAAAGAAACAATTTATATGTATCAGCTGGTTTCACTGTACATGCTGCACAGCTCAAATAAGGAACTTAAATGTGGGCAATGACAAATTTAATTGAAATCCAAACTAGGCAGCACACTAAAATATATATGTGCTCTAGGCGGCATCTGCCCCAGTCTTCTTGTGGGGAAGAATGAAAACATAGACCATTATTTTTTCTTTAATGGGGTTTGACCAGAACCTACATGGAATTGTACCAATAAATCAAAAACTGAACAGCAGCAGCATGGAGCTCCAGTATTTTAGCTTAAAAACAAAAGGTCAGGGAGATATTGATTAAACGGTCCTCAAAGTACTAAAAGGAGTCCTGTGGCACTTTTAAAGACTAACACATTTATTTATTGCATGAGCTTTTGTGGAAGAAAATGCCACTTTGTCAGACGCTTTCAGGTGGGATTTTCTCCCACGAACGCCCATGCGATAAATAAATGTTAGTCTTTAAAAGTGCCACAGGACTCCTTGTTTGTTTTGCTGAACTAGACTGACAGAGCTACCCCCTCAAAGTACAAAGTATTTCTTAACAAATAGGAGACCATTCCAAAGGATGCAGAAGAAACGATAAAACTCGCTCTTTAGTAGCTAGCCATGTAAAGGATGAAAACGGGAGGGATCCGCCATGGCCAATCACCTGGGCCCTGAAATCTAGGAGCTCTTTGTTTAGCATGTTTTGGTAACCAGGGCTGGTCACTGCAGTTATGCAAGGTGGCCAGGGTCAGAAGATCCCAGGAATGTTTGTGGTTATCTTTTTGGGGCTGCTCCTCCTTTTCGGGATCTGTTGGCAGAGCTGAAGTCAGTGAGGCCAGGCCAAGGTATACCAGCTTCAGAGTCGACAGTCTGATTTATTTTTCATGGAATTTAATGGGGGGGGCCCCCCCCCCGACCGCATGCGTAACATTTGTGTTTGAACTGAAATGAAGGCTTTCAAGCAGAAACGTGCTGTTTTTATTGGACGTGGCAGTGAAGATGCTAACTGTGCCTGAGCCCTCAACTTCCATTGACTTCAGTGGCTGGCAAAAGTCTCTCCTGATGCATGCGGCAGCGAGATTAACAAAGGTTTCCTGAGGAAAAGCCGAGCTCCCACCGAGACCGGCAGTGGATGTGGCAAACCGACAGCAGAACCTCACTAATTTATACGGAGGACTGGAAGACCAGCCTGTTGTGGGGAAGTGAGTTTTTGTGCAATTGTGAGAAAATGAAGACAGCACAAGTGGAGACGGATG
Organism: Pelusios castaneus; assembly: GCA_007922175.1. Lineage (NCBI taxonomy): Eukaryota > Metazoa > Chordata > Testudines > Pelomedusidae > Pelusios > Pelusios castaneus. The sequence goes on from ML685834.1 coordinate 3,083,804, forward strand.
ACTCAGCCACATCACAAAACCATCTGGGTTCGTTTGGACACGGAAATGTTGTTTGTTGATAATGCCTCAGAGCATATGTGCCAACGGGCTGTAATATATTGAGTCTGAGTAAAGTCTAACATGAGACCCGTGTGATTTGTTCCCTGCCTCGTCTCCTCCCTCCCCCCCGTTTGTGGCTCAGTGAGTTAGGACTCAGCAGAGCACCTCTTGGGAAAAGTGCTGGTGATCAGTGCTCGCTGTTGGTAACCTGCTGCTGTAATTGGTGTGAACTGATTGAGGAAAACGACGTATTTGAAGAGAGTTACATTAAGAGCTTGATCCCACTGAGTGCTGAGGAACTGGCCCCGGGGGCAGTAGTTTTGGGGGGAGATGTGTCATCCCTGAAGGCAACAAACTGGGTCTGTACTGCCAACATCTACTGTCTTTTTGCCCATATCCTGCTACCTCTGAAATCACCAGAGCTTAGTGTACAAACCTACGTATGGGCTCTCTTAGTCTGTTAGCAGCAGGGGGGAGCAGGGTCCAGGGCCAATAGGTCTAGGCGGGGCCCCTACCCTCCCATGCTGGTGGAGAGTGCGGGGCGGGGGCAGCCTGCTCCGCCCCCTAGGAACCCCGGTCGCCCTCCCAGGGAGTTAGCACCGGAAGCCGTGGCCACCTGCCATGCAGCAGGGAGCCGTGGCCATGGGCTGGGCAGCAGGGAACCGCCACTGTGGCCCGGCCCCGGCGAGCCGCCGGCCCGGGCCGGGGCGGCGGGGAGCCGAGGCCATGGCCCGGGGCGGCGGGGAGCCGAGGCCGAGGCTGTGGCGCGGGGTGGCAGCAAGCTGAGGCCACGGACGTGGCCCCGGGCGGCAGCGAGCCATCCCCGGCCGAGGCTGCCACCGCCCCAGCCGCAGCCAGGCATCCAGAGGGTGGGACACATGCACCTGTCCCACCCCTGGCCCTGCCTGCTCTGCCCTGGGGGCGGGGAGCAGGGCCAGCCTAGGGGCTAGGGGAAGTGCTCCTGGCCCGCTCTGTTGCCTTCGGCTTCCCGAAGCAGCAGGGAGCAGGGGGAAGCGCGGCCATGGGGGGGCCGCAACGTGGGCCCTGCACTGCACTGCTGGGAGTGGGACAGCTCCATTCGTGCCCCTCCCCCCCCCAAAGGACGGCCCTGGTTAGCAGGGACTCCTTGAAATGTGCTCAATCCTGTGAGATGCTGAGCACATTGGCCCTGATCCATTGACTTCCTGTTAACCATGTGCTTTGCAGGTTTGGGGGCAGAATGTTCGGCCTCTTGCAGGATACCAGATTGATACTATCAACGTGGTCATATTAATTCAATCCATACTATGAAAAATGTACTGTGTGGAAACAGTAGCATATGTTAACTAACAGCAATGCTAATTTCATGTACAAAATGGTTCTTGTCTAATCTTCATCTAAGGAGTCTGATATTTCTAATTAAATACTGTAAATAGGGTTGGCTTTCTTGATAACATTTATTTAAATATCTTCACCTTGCTGTCTGGTCCAGCAAATCTTTATCAGGAGCCTATTTTCCCTGGTGCGTAAGTGTTCATAGCGGAAACATGGATGGTGCTGTAATTTTTTTATTGTGAGAGGGGTGGAAAAGGTCAGGTTTTACACTCAAGAAGGAAAAAGAAAATCCTGGTTTGTCGAAGGGAGAGTTCTTTCTCAGTTTAGTTTAATTTATAATAGTCATTATACAATCTGATGTCTTAGAAAGGTACACTGCAGCTATAAAATCTTTCTTCATAAACACAAAGAACTGCTTTTCAGATCTTCTGTCGATGGGGTATCTCTTAATATTTTATGTTTGAATGAGGGCAAAGCTTACAGTATTTTGTTCTGTCTTTATCTATAGCCCCAATGTGTGTGCTGTGCAGAAGCTTATTGGAACAAACAGGAAATACTACACAAACTGCAAACAGTGGTACCAGAGAAAAATCTGTGGAAAATCGACGTAAGTATTTGAAAAGTATCCAGAAATCTCCCTAGAAAGCTTCACATCAGGCTTCTTTGGCTCAAAACGAAGTGTTTTTATGAAAAGGAAACAGCTGTTATTAAACCTGCTGGACATCAGATTAGAATGTAGGCCTTCTTGTTTATAAGACTTCAGATCAGTTTAATTAAAAATGCTATCAGCATTCTAATTGATTTTTAAACAGTGCATTTTGGGGAAAGGCACTCAAACTTGTCAGACATATCATATATGGAAGGGATGGGCAAACACAAACTCTTGCTAGACTCTAAAGATCTGGGAAATCATTGGACAGTAATGGTCTCTTGGGCTGGGGCCCTAAATAGTATTTAAGTAGTGGCAAAGCCTTGAAACGAATGTGTTGATTTCACTCTTGGTGAATAAAAACCTGGGGAGCCTTCTTATTTTTATGTATTATATCTTGAGTCTTCAGCATTCATTTGCTCCCAAATAAATCTTTGTGCTTCATGATTTTCCCTCTGTAAAATGGTGATGATGACAGCGCCCTCCCTCATTTAGGCTCCCAGGAGTATTGCATGTTAAGCACCTGCTTGGTAGTTAGTTTTTGCAGGCCTGGATCCTTTAAGTCATGTCATTTTGGATCATTGCTGTAAAATACTTTTATTCATGATCTGATGAATAATAATGGAAATTTCAACACATATCAAATGTGACTCCAACCAACTTGTCTGCTTCTTTGCTAAATAATTGGATTGTGTTGTTTAGAAGAAATTAGATGATGTGGGATGAGACAGTGGGCAAGAAGTCTGATGTAACTTTGATTTAATGAGCAAGATCTTTGTTTTAGCAATTAACAAATTTTCAACTTTTGGTTTTGTAGTTATTCCAAAGGCAAAAAAAAGTATTTATTTATCTATCTATATTCCTGTACTTGCTTTGTGTTTATATTTTCCTAAATCCCATGGAAGCACTATTAGATCCTTATGCTTTTTGAATCATGGATATAATTAAATGCCTTACTTCTCTGTTAAAAACAAAAAGATAACCTGAATAACTCTTTGCTTTCTTAAATCCTTCAGAATCCTTGATAGTATTAAGCTGCCCCTTAACACTTTCCCTATTCTAAATTAACATTCGTCTTTTGTCTGATGTAATTCTCCAGCTCAGGAAAAGGAAAAGTCTCTGGTTCTCGTCATAAAAACAAAACATATGGGTTTCATTACAGGAAATGATTATAAATGAATCTTTATTTGGTACTGTATGCTTAAGCTTATTTTTATTACCTTGAAAAATTCACTTAAATTTTAATTCTGGATCCTAACACAACTGTGCAAAAATAAGGACTAACAAAACTAGGGGAAGCTCCATTTGTTTTACTGCATATTGAATTTTACAACGTAGTCCTTTGAAATGAAAATCTGATTTAATAACTATAAAGATTTTACTTGAAACTACTTGACTGGGGGGGCAGGAAATGCTGGTCAGAAGGTGTTGTGCAACGTATGACAAACGTTCTTTGTATGAGGGCATTCTGATGGGGTTGCTTATTTAACCCGCCTAGTTGGCACCAGCCTTACAGAGACGTAATGATCTGTAACCAATGATCAGACATCATAAACATGTCCAATATCTGGCAAATGCAAGTGCTGTGAAGTAGCATACCATCAGCCTGCTCTGTAAGTTGTGAAATGTGTTTAATGATTTTTCATTGTAAACTATGTAACATATAGCTGTACGAGAACAAAAATGAATGCTCGCATTGACTATAAACATGCCTACAGGCTCTCATGGGAATATGCACAAATGGGCAAATTCTGCCTAACTGATACATGTGGGCTTGCGTGCGGGGGATTGTTGCCTGACCATAACAGAGGGCAGAAATTGGTCCTGTATTTGGAACTTTTCATGTCCTAGAAATATCACTATAAACCCTCGTGTCTTTCTGCAGTTTCATCTGTATTGATGTTGACAGTACAGCTACCACCAAAGGTTGCATAGATTAATCCCCTGGGCACCTTTTTTCCGTTCTTTCCTAGTGTCTCTTTCTTTGCAGTATATCACCACACACAACAGTCTTCTCCCTCGCCTGCCTGACATACTGTAGTTTCCTTTCCAGTGGCATCATGCAAGTGTGACCCCCCTACTCAATTATATAGACTGCTAGCAGGGTGAGGAATGATGCAGCTCCCATCCAATGTATGGCACTGAATGGGTTAAAACAATATCCCTGATTGCGGGGTAGGTGCATCAAGTTTCTGCTCTGTCCAGCTTACAACCAGCTGTGGGAGAACATGGCTAACTTAAGTGAATTATAGATAGAACTCTTGAATAGCTGGGTCATTGCAAAAGGTGATTTCCCTCTATTGCCCTTCTCAGCTCTCAGTTACAACCCTGGCTTTCCCTCTTGCACATCCTTTTGAATCAAACCAAGCTTGTTTCCTCTGCAGAGATAGGCTAACAGTCTATCCCTCTGGATGTTTTAATTTACCTTGTGACCCACCTTTCTGTGTATGTATATATTTGCAGCTAACAGACCACATTTTCCATTTCAAGCCTCTGAGGAAGTGAGATTTTCTCCTACGAAAGCTCATGTGATAAATAAATTTGTTAGTCTTTGAAAGTGCCATAGAACTACTTCTTTGTGTTTTTAAGTGAGTTAGCAGGTGCTAGCTGGGAGATCACCGGGGCATTTTGAAAAGGCAGCTGAGCCAAAGTAGAAGCAAATTACTTCATTTTTCTGAGCCGGAGGGTTACCCTCTAATGCTCATCAGTGTTGTGTACAGGCAGAGTGAGATTTTTGTGAATCATACGGCAGGTGCTGGGTTATTTTCAGGTGCAGCCACAAAGGACCAAAGATCACTGGGTCTAATTCATCCCTGGGGTAATTCCACAGAGCTCAGTAGTGTTATCCTATGGAAGACTTGAGCCAACATTTCTTTACTGCCTTTTAAAATGTGCCTCTATGCAAGGTGTGAGCAGAGACACAAATTTAGATTGACAATCCCATTAACAAGCAAACCAAGTGGACTCTCTCTCCTGAATAGCTCCACGCCCTTCCTGCCACCGCCACTCCTCACCTCAAAGACAAAAGCTGGAAGAAGCAGATGAGTCTTATTCCATGCCCTGAAGCACAGAATCTAGTTCTGATGAATTGAGAGAGCCAACTTCCTCCTAATAACACCTTCCCTGCCTGCAGCACCTAGGGATTTAAAACCAGGGCTCATTAGCTAATCTAGGTGGTTTCAGTGATCTACTCCAGTGGTCTAGCGGCAGCCTCTCAGATGGCCAAGATTTAAACTGTTTAGGTCTTTATAGATGAAAATCAACACCCTGGATGTTCCCAGAAGCTGAGACAACTACTGTAGGCCCTGGAGAAGAGGAGTAGATTCTACTTTTATCACTAAACAGCCCCCTTTCTGTTCTAACTGAAGTATCTAAGACTGTATTGTGGAAACCCAGGTGCATCATCACCACAGCATAGCTATCCCAGATATGAGCACCTTCTAAAGACCTAGGTAGACAGATATCTGGCTACAGCAAATTTCTTGTTGGAGAGGTGGAATGTACAGTGTTTTTCTTTTCCAGCTGATATGGCACTGGTCACTCTGCAAGAGAAGGTCAAAACTCTGTCCTTGATGGCTGAGTGTCGAAAGCATTCTCTAGTGTGTCACCCGTTCCAGTACCCAGTAAACTGTTTGGTGCCCTCTTATTGACTGCTGATGTTGAGAGTCCTTCTCACAGTCCCAACCCTGAGTCCTCAGGAATGCTGTGATTGGCAGCAATTCTCATGGCTGTGTCAGTATTTTACACAGCCCTGTAATTTTGCATGGTGCCTTACAGAAGGGAAAAAGAGGTGATCTGGCCTGGAAGAACATCTATATCAGTCAGACATAAGGAGTGCTCCAAAGATGCCCATTCTCTTCCCATCTTGCTGTCCATTTCAAATTTCTTTTCTGCACTACCTCATTTTCAGTTTTTTAAAAATATGTAAGTATCGTAACATGATTTACATCTCTGTCCCTCATTTCACTCTCTCCTTTCTTCCCTTCACCTGTAGCCAGCACTCCTTATGTCTGACTGATGTAGATGGTCAGTTCTTCCAGACCAGGGTCACCCCTCTTGTTCTGGAGGAGAGATTCACTCTGGGCAAAGGCAAGCAGGGGTACTGTAGGAGCCTACCACTAGAACCATTACCTCATTCCAGTTAGCATCTCCCACTGGTAAGGGACTCATTGGCTCTCTCCCATGTGGGAAAGAGCCTCCAGCCTTTATCTGCTGATACAACTTCACCACCCTCAGCAAGCTTTCCCTCACCAGGGGGGCAGCCTCCAGTGGTGTTACTCTGAAATGAGTTTAGACCACATTCTGTGATCCATATCAGCAGCTTCCTGCTCTATTAGTCACAGCTCATTAATCTCTAAGCAATCTGTAAATTAGCCTTTTAAACACTACATCAGAACTCAAGAATTAGTTATGCTGAGTTTTGGAATGAGTCTGTTTAGTCAGCTCCTTGCCTTTGATTACAGTTCAGGACAGAGGAACTGTCTAGACTTGAGTTAGTTTCTTTGGTTGGAAAAAAAAGAGAAAGCGGCGATCCCGAGGCGGGTAGAAAGACAAAAATGTTTGTTACTAATAAACATGGAAAGTAGGGTAGCTGAGAAAAATGGAACAACGGGATGTTGAGGTCCCAAGTAGTCAAAGGAAGGGATTGCTTTTGGCAAATTTTTTCCCATATGAAATATATAATGTCTAGACAATCCATCTGGATTTGCTTTGTAATTCTGTTAGGAAACCGTGCCACACAATTTATTTGTTTCTGTCAGAGAAGGGCAGGTATTCGTTTCACTTACTGACTCCTAATTGCCCAAAGGAATTCTGTTTCAATTCAAGGCATTTTCACTGTTTCTAAACATTGGTCAAATGATGATATTACGTAGCTGAGGGCTGTGGATTTTCCTTTGTTTTTTTTAACCAAGCTCACTGAAAGTTGGTTCTTGGGGATGCGATGTCATACGTGCCTCCAATCCATTTATACTCTGAAGTTCAACAGAGGGGATAGAAATGTCTTTTAAGAAGAGTGCCTGTTCTTCATGGCGGTGATACCAGATCAAGTTGCTTTGTCCCCTTCTAACAGCTGTGAAGGTCACCACTAAAACAAACCTTAGTGAAAAATAAATTGGTAAATTCTGTTTTGATTTTCTTTCTCCTGTTAATATCGAAACCTTTCTTAAGGGGACAGATCTGAAAACAAGGCTGCTCCCTGCACTTATTCCTTAAAATGTAAATACGTGGCACATACACTGGACTAGTTCTTCAGCTGGTATTAATTTCAGTATATCAATACAACTACCTGGATTGACACCATGTGAGCATCTGGTCCATTGGTGGGTTGTTTGTGTTTTTTGGTCTAACAGGCCAAGACAGGAATAAGTAGGGGGTGGTTAAATGAGATTGACAGTTCCGTAATCCATCAGTGGTTCGGTCCGTGCTATAAATCCTTGGAATTTTACTAATTGCCATAGGTAATTAGTTCACAAATCACAGTCATTTACACAGCAGTTGTAGACGCAAGTCTGCCAAGTTCCAATGGTTTTTCTGGCCTTGTATGTCAATTGTGTATAGGCTACTGCTGACTCCCCTTCCCACGCATTGTAAATAATTGCAATAGCCGAACTAATTGGCTCTACTAATTAATAAAAGACCTAAGCTTTGGATGAAAGCTTTATTATGATGTGATGTAAATGAATATGACTCAGGGCTGAAAGAAAACGTGAAGCTGCTTGCTTAAGGTAAATGTAACAGAATTGCCAAGGTATACACACCCAGGATTCCAAAAAGAGTTTGTCCTAAGGGACTCAAGTACGCTGGCATGTACAGCTTCGTTCCTTACCAAGTAGATACAAGGGACTCTGCTCCCAATACTGTTTAAGAGATGTAACTCAAAGTCCCACAGAGTAACGAAAACAACTAAAAGTTACCAAAAGGAGTTTCCTTCTGCCTCCAAAATATCATAGCATTACTGAACAGTGTCAGTCAAGTTGTACTTTTCCTCCCTGCCCCAGTATTCCCAGTTCAGCTCTTGGCTCTGTAAAAGAGAAATACAGTCTGAACGGTTATTAGTTCTAGAACAAATGGCCAGAGCCCCTGTGAGGCAGCACCTTTGCATGGAGACCCTACTTCAATCCGGTATGCTTTGCTTTGGGTACCCTCATGTAGCATAGTTAGAACTGCACATATGGTAGTTTAAGATGTTATTTTGTTCTAAAATGGGGTGTCATATACACTGCATAGTGATGGATTTTAAGGCATAGCGTGAGTGAAGGACTTGGAGGAGGGTGAAAATATGTAAGTGCCATAGAGATGAAAGATCAATGCCTGTTTACCATCCCTCATTTTTCCCTTAATATTTCTATTATTAGGTCCCAGCAAGCTATTGAAATTGATCAGAGTTATGAACAAGGAGCAATTAGGAGCAATTCAGAGAAGGGATTTTATTAATTTCAGCCTGGGTGGTAGCTCAGTAGTAGAGCTGATAGGGAGACCCAATCAAATATGCAGTGTGGAAGCATGTGTTTCAAACACGTGGACGTACACCTAACCGTGATGCTGACTAAGCAAAATGCAGTTGGCTAGCAGCTTGGGACAGATCAAACGCAGGTCTGCTCAAGCTAAATATATTTACATGGTTCCAAGCAGACTAACTGCTTACCTGTGTTATTAGGGTTGCTGACCAGCCGTAAGGCCAGAAAAGAACGCTGGCTTCTTGCCTCTATTTTTGTGTATCATCCGTTAGCTACTTGACTAAAATTCTCCTTCAAGAATAGTGTGTGCTTGGTTAATCAGATGATTAGATGAACTGAATTCTCTAGTATATTGTGTGTGTCTCTTTCCTTTCTTGGGGACAAACTGATGTGACCAGCACTTAAAAATCTGAAGGTGTTTTCAGTATTGATGTGCTGAATATTAAGACTGAATTTCCACCATCATTTCTTGCAAACACCATTGAATTGCACTTTTGCTCTGTAGCATGCTTAAGGGAAACATAACCATGGCCGTCCTTTGGGGGAGGCAAATGGGGCGATTACCCCAAGCCCCACAGTTATCGTGGGCCCCATGCTGTCCCGCTCCCAGCGGGGCAGTGCGCGGCCCGTGCCACTGCCCCCCCCACGGCCGCGCTTCCCGAAGGCAGTGGGGCGGGCCAGGAGTGCTTCCCCTGGCCTCTGGGCTGGCTCTGTTCCCCGCCCCCACGGCGGAGCAGGCAGGCCTGGGGCGGGCAGGTGCGAGGTCCCAGCTGCGGCGGCGGCAGCCTCACCTGGGGCTGGCTCCCCGCCGGCAGGCGGCTGCGGCCTTGGCTTCCCGCTGCCCCTGGGGTCACGGCCTCAGCTCCCTGCCGCCCCCTGGAGCCGGGGCTGGGGTCTCAGCTCCCCAGGGCTGCAGCATCGGCTCCCCACCGCCTAGTGGGCAGTCTCGGTTTCCGGGGATGGCTCCCCGGCGGGTGACCGGAGTCCGTGGGGGGCAGAGTGGGCCAGCCCGCTGCACTCCCCACCAGCATGGGGGGGCGGGGCCCCGCTTCTCCCAAAGGACGGCCCTGAACATAACCAAATACCTAATCAAGACCAAATTCAGGCAGGCCTCTTTTATTGCTATATCTCTTTGAAAGCTCATGTCTAAATTGCTGTCCACTATCACTCGTGTAGATCTCTTTCAGCGTAGGTCCTTACACACAGTACAAGTATAATTTGCATCCAACATACTCTGTTTTTTGGAACCTCACTGATTCCTTTTGAAAAATTAAACAATCATAAAACCACCCAGAAACCAGTATATTGAGTACCAGTCTGTTTTTCTGGACAAGTCACCTTATTTGTTTTTTAAATAAATAAAATAACAATTTTAATTCTGCTGTCACGGTAGTTGCAAAGCAGACACCTTCCAATGCTATCATCTGGCATTGTAAGATTAGTTTCCGCCTGCTGTTTGGCTATATAGTGAACAAACCCTCAAGGGAAATCTTGTTAGTTTTGTTGTGTCGAGAGATTATGAAGACTGAAGCCTGTGATCTCGAAAGACAGAATGGCCAGGTCTGCGCTCCAGACTTATATAGGCATAAGTAAAAAGAAAAATAAGAAAAATCCACGCTCCTGAGCAACGTCATTATATCAACCTAACCTCCTGGTGTTCACATCACTATGCTGATGGGAAAAGCTCTCCTGTCTTCACTTAAGTACAGGGGTAGCGCAGCTCAATCAGTAAAGCTGAGTTGCAGTGTTTTAAGGATAGACTTGCCTACAGAATATTATTTAGCCAAGAAGGATTTGCTTTAGGCCCTCCGTATGGCTTATGTCGGACCTGTAGCCAAATGCAGAGAACAGCAGTTATCTTGGGCTGCTTGAGTACAAGCAGCATGGATTTGAAAACCTGTTTGTCATTCATGTCCTTTTACAGAGTGATCAGCTATGAGTGCTGTCCTGGATATGAAAAGGTACCTGGCGAAAAAGGCTGCCCAGCTGGTAAAAATATTTTCTATTTATATAGATGCTTTATAATTGCTCGGCTCTAAAGCAGCCATTTGTTCAAAGTGAGTTTGATTTTTTGGCATTGTGCCTGATATTCTACACTCATCTCCATGGAAAAGAGGAAACCCACCCAGTGTAGCACTAAATTAGGGAGCACATCAGCCACAGCAGTTGCAAAGTTTTGACAGAAATGTTCTATCCACTTCAAATGCAATTATTCTAAACTAAGAAGAGTTTGGCTGTTAGCAAATACTCATTCAAATGGGTAATGTAGTTCTCCTAGGGTTAGATGTGATTTCTATGTACCATAATGCTCAGTTCTTTCAGAGCATGTTGACTGTTTCAGTGAGTATGAATTTAGCAAAATGTGTTTGATTAGACGGTACAGTTCAATGATCTCAAAACATGTGGGAAATCCTCTGGATGCAGTAAAGAGGAAATGTTTTCTACTTTGTCATCTTTGAATCATTCCTATGCCATCACACCCCTACCCAATGCTTTTGTTACTAGGGTAGCTGCAGCATTTCCTTTTAAACACTGCAGATCAAATTCTCTGCTGGTGCAAATTGGGGAAGCTCTGCTGAGATCAGTACTTGCTGTTGCAGCCGGATAAGATTCTACAATCTCTGTACTAGTGGGGCGCCTGCAGCTGTCAGATCCGAAACTGGACAGTGCCTGCCCAGAGTTGGTGTGATGAGAGTAGGAGTGGATGCATTGATTCTATATATCCCACAAGTTCCAAAAGGGTAGCCATGTGAGTCTAGTTCACCAAAAGAAGCAAGGAATCCAGTGGGCACTTTTTAATTGCTTAATCTTCAAAAGTGCTACTAGACTCCTTGGCTATGTCTACACTTACTAAAGTTAGTTCGAATTAGTTAATTTGAACTAACTAATTCGAACTAATTTTAGTTGGTTCGAATTAACTTAATTCAAGCTAGTTCAAACTAAGCAAATCCCATTCATGGCACTTGCTTAGTTTGAATTAGCGAATTGCATTGAATTCAATGGGCCGGTTAGTTCGAACTAAGCAATTAGTTTGAACTAACATGGCCACATTGGTTAATCCGAACTAACTAGTTTGAATTAACCCTTAGTTCGAATAGCGTATTCGAATTTATTAGTTTGAATTAAGGAAGCCCTTAATTCAAACTAATGAAAGCCTAGTGTAGCCATGGCTTAAGTTAGTTTGAATTAAGCTTCCTTAATTTGAACTAACTTGCCAGTGTAGACATAGCCCTTGTTCATATATCCCCTAGGCAGCTTCTATGGGGGTGGGAGGGCTTGAAGGACTCTCAAATGAAGATTAGAGCAATCCTGAAGGAAGGCGATACTACTGCTGTCTTGGAGATTCCCCCTGGCACACAGTGTACCAGGGAGCTGGGGAGAGGTACAGTTCACATCTCCTAAGACCAAAATGTACAAGATCTAACCTCCAAATCTGAACCCACATCTGTAAGTGTGAACCAACAGGAAAATGAAGTGAAACTGATAAACCTGTTCGGTTCTTGAGTTTCTAACCCCAGTTACATGGGGCCAGATTTGGACTCTAGTTTTACACCAGTATTAATCCAAAGTGACTCCATTTAAGGTTGCTGATTCTAGATTTATACTGCTGTAATCCAGATCAGAATTTGGCCCAGTTTTAGGACAGCGGGAATTGATAAATTAGTATTCTAATGCCAACAAATATGGCTGACTGGGGGACCATTTTAGAAGAATTTGGGGATGGGGGAGGAAGTTGTGTTTGCATATAGAACATTATGTGTGATTATATTATATCCTGCTGGGTCTTGGAGCAGTGGAGGGGGCAAAACATGGAAAATTTAACAGAGCACGTCGACCTATATCAAATGATTCCCCTGAAACCCAAGCTTGCTGACAGGTTTCATTTCCAGATGTATTTTCTGCCAGAAGCTCTGTTTTAAGTCAGCAGTATGCAGTGAGATATGAATGAATGTGTGCTGGAACTGCTACCATGCTACCAAATGTGTTATTTTCTTCTTTCAGCGTTGCCACTTTCAAACATCTATGACACTCTGGGCATTGTTGGTGCCACAACTACACAACTGTATTCCGACAGCTCTAACCTGAGACCAGAAATCGAAGGCCCTGGAAGTTTTACGATCTTTGCGCCAAACAATGAGGCCTGGGCCGCTTTACCTGCTGTAAGATTAAATCCACCTTTGTTCTGTCCTAAATTCACAGCTCAGTCTTCTTTCCACACCATAGCTACAGCCTTGAAAGAGGCAATGTAAGCTTCCAGGATAGGAATTGCCCTATTTGATCAGAGCTAGGTCCATTTAGTCCAGCATTGTATCTTCAACAGCATCAGATACTTCAGGGGATGGTGCAAGAACCCGAGAGTAACCAATGTGGAATAATCTGCCTCCACATCTCATATTAGGTCTTGTGATGATTTTGAATATTTAGAGATTGTCTTATGCCCTGAAGAATGGGTGTTAATATACCTCCCACAATATTTTGTGGATCTTTAATTATGATAACACTGAATATTCTTATTAGCCATACAAATGTCCAGTCTTTTTTTTTTTTGAGTTCTCAACCCTCAATGACATCATGTGACAGTGAGTTCCGCAGTTCAATTAGGTGAAAAAGCATTCACCCACAAGTCACACCAGTGTGCCTCAGCTCGGAGTGGAAGAGATCATACTTAGGAGAGGATTTAGCAATAAATAAATAGACATTGGGCTAAGGACCATTTTTTTCATTACAGGCACCTACTGTACCTAACACAATGACACTCTGATTCTTGTTTATGGACTTTCTAGATGTTAACAAAATACAGATGATGATGATGATAATAAAGAAAGTTTATGGTTAGACATGTACAACAGTATGGTTCTTTATATATGAACGTTATGACTTTAAAGTTCAAGACAAACGTGTCCTTTACGTTTCCATGACTTTCATAGAAAACCTGAAGTAGGAGTTCATTGGCAGCTATTTAAATCAATATGTTTCTTCAACAGCATTTAAGAGACAGATTATTGACAAGATGTTACTGGGGAACTTTTTACCTTCATAGGCTGCTATAGAAATACATTTGGAAGTAAAGATCCATCCTGGAAGATCCCTTGGCAAAAACTGCTCTCCTGCTATTGAAAGAATTCTATTTACACTAGATCTAATGGCACCAAGTAATTAGTTCGATTTGGCTTATTTTCAGGAAGTGTTGGATTCTTTGGTCAGTAATGTTAACATTGAACTGCTCAATGCTCTTCGCTACCATATGGTGAACAGACGGGTCCTGACAGATGAGCTGAAACATGGAACATCTCTTCCTTCAATGTACCAGAATATTGATATTCAGATTCACCACTACCCTAACGGAGTAAGTGAATTACTTGTAATGCCATAACGGGGGGGCAGATCCTCACATGGAGTAAATCGATGCGAGTCAATATGGCTATATCAGTTGACCCAACTTTTTTATATTGTCTTTTTTTTTTAGTTAAAATATGAATAATAAAATAAATTAAAAACTCTGAGGAAGAGGTTCTGATGCAGAAAGATGATCAATGTCTGTTGACCTCAAAGACAACTGAAGGCACCATGTGTGTCAAAGGATTGAGCCCCAGTTAGCTGAGCATGTGATATAGTAGACTTGTAGTAGGGCTTGATTCTCTTCTCCCCAGCAGCTCTACTTAGTGCAGAGTGGATGGGGTGTATGAACGAGTCGACCTTATTTCTTACACATAGCCAAGCACCTCTAAACATGTAGATGGTGTAGCAGTGCTATATCTATCTAGTTCAGCAGATACGTGCACAATGAGCTTGTATAGAATTTTTATACACTGATAGTTCGAGAGATGATGAAGCAGTATTGTTACACTTGGATAATCGTACTGACGTTATTTGCTTATACTTCATAATACAGTGAGCATACTTTTGCTCCAGTCTAATTATGTCAAATGTCTGTTAGGAAAAGAGTGTGGTCCCACAGAGCACAGTCATGGGCCGGATGGAAGAGGTTTGCGGGCCGCATATTTGACATCCTTGCTATAGAGGGATGGTTTGTAAAAGAGCTCCATGCAGCTATTGCACAAAGATACGTTGTTGCTTCCTGGTGATGAATATCATGGCATACTCTTTGCAAGAGAAGATTATGTAGATTTCTTAACTTCCCCTAGCACTCATGCGATTTGTGAATTGTAATTAAAAAAGAATAATAATTGAACTCTATTGTCTCCTCTGTAGATTGTGACTGTGAACTGTGCCAGACTTTTGAAAGCAGATCATCATGCCACCAATGGCGTGGTCCACGTGATAGATAAAGTGATCGCCACCACGACGAACACTATTCAGCAAATCATTGAGACTGAAGAGAGTCTTGAAACTCTTCAGGTGAGTTTATCTCAAGTATTTATAGCATGTGGGTTAATGCTTTTTTCATTAATGATTTTCAAAGGCGAATTCCTGTTGAATTTCAGTGGCATCTATGTAACCAAAGATTTTTCTGCACTTCAAAGTTTTGCTGCTTTAACTTTTCCAATAAAGAGCTTAAGCTGATATAGCTTATTCTGACTTGGAATCAAGACCAGTATAAAGCGTCATAAACTGGTATAACTGTGTCTACACTGAGGCTTTTGCGGGTATAAATATGTTAATTGAAGAATTTCACCTCTTACTGACAGTTACACTGGTAAAACTTATTAACGCCCTTATTTTCTTTTGAAAATCCTGGCATTAGATGTCGCTATTCAGAAACACTGATCCAACTGATCTAATAAATGCCAAATGAAAGTATTAATTGTTAATGCCCATCTTATCAATTGAATTTTAACTTTAAAACACTGCCATTTCCCAGTTAACCAGTTTAAAGATCTGAGTCAATGGGATCCTTTCCATTGACTTCGAGATACTGGAAGAAGCCCTACACCATTGGCTAGGGAAGTTTCTTGATCACCCCTCCCTAATCTGACATGTTCCAAAGATTGCCTACCTGATGGTAAGATAGTGCTAAGTACATAGGGCCAGTTTTTGTCAAAGGTGCCTACAGATGCAAAAAGGCACCAGGTGCTTTTAAAAGTCTAGTCCTTAGCCCTCGTCAGAGTGAAAAAAATATGACTTTCCCTCTACTGTGTTTGTGCTAAGTGTATTTTAGCCTCTTTCCCATTTCTTTAAAGGCTGCTGTGGCTGCTTCTGGTCTGAATACCTTATTAGAAAACGATGGTCAGTTCACGCTCTTGGCCCCAACCAACGAAGCTTTTGAGAAGATCCCCAAAGAAACACTAACCAGGATCCTTGGGGACCCAGAAGCTCTTAAAGGTAAAGGACCCTTTACCAAATGCGTTGAAAGGTAGAAGAATATTTTTGAAGCTCAAGTAGGTAAGGAATAGAAGTGACCCTTGAAGCTCTGACACATAGGCTGGAATAATCCACCTGGCATTCTTTTTTTCTTTTCTTTTTCTTTTTACACTAGATGGCAAGGCACAGCTTTTTCTTTAGGACAAGAGATGGGGAATTTAAGGTCCACATGCTGCATCAAGCTGTATGTTAGCTGGGCAGAGGAGAACTCCATGAGGGAAAGAGAGGAAGCTATCCTCTCCACAGAGTACACAGCTGGTTCACAGGGGAATTGAGGCTGGGGTTTCCAAAGGCATTAAGGAAGTTGACTCTAAACTTCTTTGGAAACCTCTGCTTGAGGGGGAAAGGATCAAAAGACACACAAAGCAAACAATCCTCCAGTTCTACCTTATTGCTAATCGCTAGAGCCAATGTGTGTGATTGTACTGGGAACTCTGCTTATGGCATTCACAGAGCACTAGAGCCCTGCACAGCCTCCTAACAGACATTTGACTATGCTCACATTGCGTAGTGGAACCACAGCACTTCTGCTGTGTAGGAGACCTTCTACACCCATGCGGGATGGGGCAGGATTTGAGCCAAAAAGTATTACTGTTTTCAAATAAAAACTAATGCACATGTTGGCTGTTGGCTGCAGCTCCCCTAGGAGCTATGACTGCATGCCAACCCACCCCAAGCTCATCTGAGATAGAGAGGAAGTAGCACTGAGCCTTCTTGGTGGGAATCCATAGCTGCTCTGTTGGGGCCATTTTGCCCTCCTTTTGGGTTACTGGACTAGTACAAAGAGGACTTAGCTGGGGGCTAGTCTCTCATCTTTATCACCAGAAGAAGATTATCAGTTTTACTGAAGAAGTTAAATATCCCAGGACAAATCTTACCCTCAATTATGGCACAGTAAATCTGGAGAAAGGCCACTGAAGTCAATATTGCTCCTCCAGGTTTCCATTGATATAACTCTGGATAGTGTTTACACCCATATCTTGGACAAGAATGGAGCCTCTACTTCATTTAACTATCTCCTCAACAGCTTTGAGTGAAGAGTGACTTCAACATGAGGATGGCTTCTATTAAATTCATTTAGTCTTTTGCATCTTGCACAGTGATGGTTCCATTGCTAAAATTGATGATGACAATGTCTGTTTCTTTCAATGAGTAGAGAGAGAGCATTCAATTCTAAATCTTTGCCAATGCAGCAAAAACTATAATGTACTCTAGAACTCCTTGAGTAGGGCTCTTAGGCTATGTCTACACTGGCAAGTTAGTTTGAATTAAGGAAGCTTAATTCGAATTAACTAAAGCCATGGCTAGACTGGTCTTTATTCAGTTTGAATTAAGAGCTTCCTTAATTCGAACTAATAAATTAGAATACGCTATTCGAACTAAGGGTTAATTTGAACTAGTTAGTTCGAATTAACCAATGTGGCCATGTTAGTTTGAACTAATTGCTTAGTTCGAACTAACCGGCCCATTGAACTCAATGCAATTCACTAATTCAAACTAAGCAAGTGCCATGAATGGCATTTGCTTAGTTCGAACTAAATTTTTCTAGTTCGAATTCAGTTAATTCGAACTAACTAATATTAGTTTGAATTAGTTAGTTCAAATTAACTAATTCAAACTAACTTTAGTAAGTGTAGACATAGCCTTAGGCACTATAGATAAGTTTCCAAGCTGGCTTTCCAAACCTCTCTTTACCATGTGGGTTTTTTCTCTTCCAGACCTGTTAAATCATCACATATTAAAATCAGCCATGTGTGCTGAAGCCATTATTGCTGGCTTGTCAATGGAGACTCTGGAAGGTACCATACTGGAAGTAGGCTGTACTGGTGAAGAGCTAACCCTGAATGGAAGACCTATCATTGCTAATAAGGATGTCATAGCGACCAATGGTGTAGTACATTTTGTTAATGAGTTGCTGATTCCAGACTCAGGTAAAATCACTGATCTGTAGATTGTATTTTTTTTTTCTTTTTGCTTGGAGCAGCAAAAGTTGTAAGGTTTTAATAAACTTTATGGTAGAATTTCCACTGGAGAAGGCCACGAGTATGCTTGTGCACACATTAATATGTCTGCCCACCTAACCCTGCGTTTGCACATATGAATTAGATAACCGTGTGACATTGGATAATTAGGATCCCAATTACCTGACTTGTATGTGCAAATGCCAGGTTTTCACGATCCTTTAGAAAGGTTTTATATGCACCTGTACAATGGTGGTCCCCTTTTATGCTTCTCCTTTCCAACCCTGCTTTGGAAATTGAGTTTTCAATAGAATTTTGTATCATTACAGTTTTAACAGGGTGTCTAATTTCAAATTCTAAGGTTCTTTAATGAAGGGCTCATTGGAATTGGAATTAACAGAGAGCAAAGAAAAGAAAATGGGTATTATCTTCAGTCAAAAAATCAAGGCTGTGACTTTCCAAGGAGCCTAGGAGAGCTGGAACGCCCAACTCCCATTGGAATTCAGTGTCTAACTCTCTTAGACTGTTTTGAAAACCCCAACCTGAATGCTTTGGAAATCAGTAGCACACATGACTGATCACTTTTGTATTCATTTGCTTTCCAGCAATATGAATTACTCATTACTATGTACTTCTAATTACAAATAATTGTCACTCATGCTTTAAGAAATTGCTAGTGCATTTAAAATAATTTTAATGCATAATTTCTATTTCTGTTTTTTTTTTTTTTAGCTAAAACTTTGTTTGAGTTAGGTAAAGAATCTGATGTTTCAACAACTATTGATCTTTTCACGCGAGCTGGTCTCAGCTCTCATCTCACTGGAAATGAGCGTGTGACACTTCTTGCCCCAATAAACACTGTGTTCAAAGGTAAACTTTGGAAATCTGTTTGTTCTATTGGTGTTGATCACAGACCTGCTTCTGAGAGGAACCAGAGTTATATGTCAGATTTTTACTATTGTTAATCACAGCTTTCTTCACTGAGGTGTCTGCTCATGTACACATGTAACCCCCGCCCCCGGCCCCCAAGCTGCTTCTACTAGAGGCATTGATTGTGTTTTTGAAACTGAAATTTGATGCATACGATATTTATTATTTAGCTCCTTGTAGAATCCTAATGATCATCTTAAAATGAATAACGGTGTGTTCAAATGCTTTTTTTGGCTGCAGATGGGACCCCTCCTCTCACTAGCAACATGAAGAATTTACTTCTAGATCACATTCTTAAAGAACAGCTTGCTTCTAAATATCTTTACCATGGCCAAAAGCTAGAAACTCTGGGAGGCAATGAACTGAGAGTTTTTGTATACCGCAATGTAAGTCCTTATTTAACTCTCTTAGTTTGATACCCTTCTAGAACAACAATATTGTATTTGCACTGAAAAGTGCTTCAGTAAAATAGAGTTCCAGGTTTTTAGTGTCTTGCTGATAACACATTAGGGGTGAAATCCTGGCTTCAATGAAGTCATTGGGATTTTTGCCAGGATTTCAACTGCAAATTCAGTTTGGGATCTGAGAGTCAGGCTATATTCTTCCTTTCTCATCCATCATCTGTAGCAAAAATACTGGAGCCTAAACAATGCCCTTTGTTATACATGTGCAAGCCTTTTAAGGGCTAACTTACATAATAATATAAAAATGTTACTTGAAAGACGTATCGAGGTGGAAAAATACAAACAAATAATGTCAAAATTAAAATATTCTATCCCCAGAAATCATTTTAATTTCCTTTGTCTGTGTTAATATTTGCAGAACCTCTGCATTGAAAACGTCTGTATTGCTGCCCATGACAAGAGAGGAAGGTTTGGCACCTTGTTTACTGTGGACAAAATGTTGACTCCCCCAGTAGGAACAGTGATGGATGTTCTGAAAGCAGACAGTCGCTTCAGGTGGGTCGTCACATTGCTTAATGCACCTTATGGGAGATGCTCAGTTACTTTGATGATGAGCACAATGTACGAACTCATAGAACAGAGTAGATGAAATTTTGTTCTGACTTTTACTCTTGTAGTAGCAGTAGAGTCATCAAAGGAATTCCTATGAACTATGGGTTGTTAAAGAAAAGTATCAAAATGCGTGTCTTCCTAAATTATAAGCAACATGACTATAAATTTAAAAAGATGGGTTTAAAATTGACTTATGTCTCAAGTGACTCCAGAGTATTTCTGTTGCATCCCCAATTTTTGCCTTGTTTCAAATTATCAAAGGGCCCCAGACCAAGTCAATGGGAGCTGGATTGGGATTTAAAAGAAGAATTGTCTGTATGTCAATACGAAGAGCCCCAGGGAAAGACTGCCATTGATTTTGGATTAGGCCTTAACTTCTCATCAACCATCTTGTCAATTTAAATTGTATTTTGTAGCTTTAACATTATAACTCTTACAACAGTTATTCGTTAACTGAATGCATCTGCCGGTAAAATAATAAGTGTGGGTTTAAACAAATGAAGCTTACAGCTGTGTGTTGTGTGTATCTTGCAGTACGTTGGTGGCTGCTGTCCAGTCTGCAGGTCTAACAGAGACATTAAATAGGCCAAGTTCCTTCACAGTGTTTGCTCCAACAAATGAAGCTTTCCGAGCTATGCCACGAGAAGAACTGAATAAACTTATGGGTAAATATCCAGACACATGATTTTTAATGTTGTATAATGCTGAAATTAATCTGAAGGACTGGCTGGGATAAATATGCTTTCACTATCACATTCTTTCATCCTTACAGTTCCTATATCTCCCTATTTATTGAAAGCTGTCTTCCTGCATAACCGACTCATGTATACCATGCACCAACAGAAAGCTTATGAACTGCATAGTAGACATAAAAAAGTGGCCTTAAATTTTCCAAAGAGGCTGATAGAAAGCCTCCTGGAACATTAGGGACACAATGGCTTCTGACTGTTCAGAATGTGCAGGGTACATTCCCTTGCTGGGCTCAGCTCTTCTGGTAGGTGTAGATTGGGTGGGACCATGGAACCACAATCGCTTCACCTCTGCATGGTGTTCCTAGCAATAGAGTTAGCACTTGAGGTCTCTAGTCCTCATGTGCCAGCGGTGCAAAAACTGTGAGCCTGCCTGAAGTCTTCATGCCTGGCCTCTGCACAGTAATTATTTCTGATGGAGGGATCAAAGTGCCGTCATGACCTTGCACTCAGAACCTAGTTGGTTAAGGCATGTTCTTAACACTGCATAAAATATGATCCCTATCAAGCATTTGTCATGCAGAGTCCTACCCCAGACCGAGCTGAATGAAATTCAGTTATTTCATGGATCAAGACATATATTACACATGTTTCTTAAGACCAGGAGGAGACCGATGTCCTGTGAAGCATTGACTTGCAGACATGACCTAGAAAAAGAATGGGAACTTGTACAGACATCTTCTGTGTAAGCAAAAGGATGTTGTTCTTTTTTGAGCTGAGAAATGGATATGGTTTGGAAAGAATGCCAGGTATTCAGTGTAATATCATTTAAAACCCAACCAAACACTGACATCATAATCTGCAAAGCATCTACAGATGGCAGCTGGCTATCCTTTTAAGTGCAGGGAGCAATAATCTATTACATCAACTTGCATAGTCACTCTGTTTGTCTATAAATATTTCATAACTATTTTGTAACTTCTGAAACCAGCTCCATATCCCAGATGGGAGTGCTTGAAATGTTCTTGGTTTTTCTAAGCAACTATTTAGCTTATGGTTCTGAAGGTGAAGGGAATCATGCTGGTGAGGATGTACAGTATGAACTGACTCCCACAGAAGAAGAGACTTGCTGTTTATTCTGCTGAAGCTGCTGAAATGAGATGTATGTCTCGCTAAATGGGCTGCTTTTATTTTAGACCATGGCCCAGATTTTTAAAGACATTTAGGTGCCTGCCTTCCATGGAAATCAGTGGAAGTTAGATGCCTGAATACTTTTTACAAATCTGGCCCACGGCATCCCTTGTTCTGGCTGACTGAGACTGTAGTTGGCACTGGCCTCTTAAGGAGAAAATGAAAGATGTTGATGTTCACTATTGCTCAAATCTCTAGCTTCCCAGGAAATAGATTGCAAAGGATACCCCAACCTGGTTCTTTCAAAACCCAGTGAAGTCAATAGAGAGACTCCTGGTTGACACCAGTGAGGTTTGGATTGGACTCTGTGATACCATCTGTAAACTCTGTTTGCTCCAGAAAAATAATAACACTCCATCCAGTCCCCACCCCCGACCCCCAGTGCCACAATTTAGCTCATTATGTTCAAGCTTAGCATCTGTTTTAAAGTACAATGAGTATCGGCAACTATGTTGATATGGGAGCTAGCAGACGAGGTTCTCTGAGTTCCTACTTCTTTAAAATCTAAACAGGACCAGGAAATGAAGCAAGTAATATAAGGAAACATTTGTAATTTTAGAGAAAGAGAAGATTGAGGGGCATGATGAAAAACTAAGTCACTGGGAATAGCTCTGGGTTGTGATCTCATTAAATTTCATAAATGAAACAGGGCTGGGACTGATCTGTACTAAGATGGGAAACCAACTGGAAGCAACAGGAAATATCTACAAGAGAGAATTGACCTAGTACCTCATCATGGGATTCAAGGGCACAGTATTACTGGAGTAGCAGTATTTTGAACAATAAAATGCTCCTGACTAGAGCAGAGTGATATTTTCCAGCTGAACATATTACTTCTCCCCCCCCCCTCCAAAGATGCAGATTCACGTCAACTAAAACATTTCATGAATTTCTGTTGATTCAACAAATTGTTTAGACTAAAAAATAATTTTTTTTTCAACATTTATTGGAAATAAAACATCTGTTTTTCAACTCAAAATAATGTTTTGGTTAGAATTTTACTTCCATTTTATTTTTTAAAGTTTTAGAAAAATTCCATATGAAATAACATTGTTTTCGGTCAAGTAAAACACTATTTAAAAAAAAAAAAACAAAAAACTTGGAATTGATTGCCTTTCTTAAAAAAAAAAATGGTTAACAAATCTTCAAATTTTTTTTTGTATTGACTCAACTGGAAACAGTCTTTTTTTTTAATGATTTTCCCTGATCCTACCCTGAATTTGACCAGCAAACTGAAAAAAAATCAGTTATTTGCATATAGTCCTGCTTATTTGTGATTTCTTAAAGATCCAAAGGCATTCCATGTACAACTGAGCCCTAGTCTATGGTTGCCGCACTTTTCGGTGGCAGTTGATGGGAGATAAAAAGGTACGTAAAATACCTTGCATAACTAGTGCTACGCTGACAGGAAATGGCGTCCGGTCAGCGTAGTGCTACTCCAGTTACAGGGCTGGCGTTAGCACTTCGGTTCCATGTTTGATTGAGTGTGTCTTAACAGACTGCTCAATCGAACATGGAAGAGCGCACTGCCTGATGAGTGTTAACTCTGATTTTCTAACCAATTCCAGCTTGGCTTTCTCCATTTTATCCCTTCCCCCCACTGCACAAATTATCTCTGTATTTTGAGCTATCTATGATATTTTTCATTTGCTGCTAGAGGTGACTGGATTTCAGTAGTGGATGAAGTGACTTTATATGCATATGCAGTGGTGGTGTTATAGCCATGTTGGTGCCAGCACATTCGAGAGACCACATGAATGAGGTAATATTTTTTTACCTCACCCACCTGTATATGCATATGGCATTTATCTCCTTAAATCTGTTACAGTGTATAGAGAATAAGTTGTAACATCGTTCTCTAAATATATGTTTCGTTTCCCAGGTAATGCTAAAGAACTTGCTACCATTCTGAAGTACCATATTGGGGATGAAATTCTGGTCAGTGGAGCAGTTGGCACACTTGTGAGATTGAAGTCTTTGCAGGGTGATAAAATTGAAGTTAGCGCTGTAAGTTTTTGTGTGCACGCCTGGGGATTTCTTTGGGGGGTTTTGATTTACGGTTTGTTTTCAGCAATATTGTTATGCTCGCTTGAATAATGTCAGAGCAGCTTCCCAATGGACATGTGCTCCCACCAAATGGCGTCACTGGATCGTAGTAGAGAGATATGTAATCTTAGAAGGCCAACAGTCTTGAAATAGTGAAGTGAACTGTTTTGAGATCGCAGGAGAATCATAGAATCATAGGGTTGGACGGGACCTCATGAAGTCATCTAGTCCAACCGCCTGCTAAAAAGCAGGACCATTCCCACTAAATCATCCCAGCCAGGGTATTATCTAACCAGACCTTAAATATCTCCAAAGATGGCGATTCCACCACGTCTTTAGGTAACCCATTCCAATGCTTCACCACCCTCCTAGTGAGAAAGTTTTTCCTAATATCCAACCTCGACCTCCCCACCTGCAACTTGAAACCATTGTTCCTTGTTCTGTCGTCTGTTACTACTGAGAACAGCCTAGCTCCCTCCTCTTTGGAGCACCTCTTCAAATAGTTGAAAGTTGCTATCAAATCCCCCCTCAGTCTTCTCTTCTGCAGACTGAATAAGCCTAGTTCCTTCAGTCTTTCTTCATATGTCATGTGCCCCAGCCCCCTCATCATTTTCGTTGCCCTCCACCGAACTCTTTCTAATTTGTCCACATCCTTTCTGTAGTGGGGAACCCAAAACTGGACACAGTATTCCAGATGCGGCTTCACCAGTGTCGAATAGAGGGGAATAATCACATCCCTTGATCTGCTGGCAATACTCCTCCTGATGCAGCCCAATATGCCATTGGCCTTTTTGGCAACAAGGGCACACTGTTGGCTCATATCCAGCTTCCTGTCCACCATAACCCCCAGGTCCTTTTCTACAGCGCTGCTACTTAGCCAATCGGGGTCCCCAGCCTGTAGCAGTGCATGGGATTTTTCCGTCCTAAGTGCAGGACTTTGCACGTGTCCTTGTTGAACCTCATGAGATTTCTTTTGGCCCAGTGCTCCAATTTGTCCAAGTCTCCCTGAATCCTGTCCCTGCCCTCCAGTGCATCTACCATTCCCCCCAGCTTGGTGTCATCCACAAACTTATTGAGCGTGCAATCGATCCCATCATCCAGATCATTAATGAAGAAGCTTATTTTCTCCCTAGAAGGCTATCTTATTGTAGAAGTTTACTGGTTGTGTCCCATCTCTTAAACGGTGGCTTCACTTTTTTATTCTCTAGAAAAACAATGTAGTAAATGTCAACAAACAACCTGTTGCTGAGTCTGATATCATGGCCACTAATGGTGTGATTTATGCTGTGAACACTGTCTTACAACCTCCAGGTAGGTCAACATTTCTTAATATATAAAGCTCTATGAGTTGCTGACTAGGAATTTCAGTGTCTTGCACTGTTTATAAAAGGAAATATGTTTTCTCTGCAGAAGACAGACAATGGGTCTTCTGGGCAGGTGTATTAGGAAGCAAACTCGTATAGTTGTATTTGCTGTAGCACATATACTTGTTCTATAAGTTCTGCTAGCAGAGTAGACACGATACTTACCTTTGGATTGTACTATCAGGCATACAGTCTGTTCATTTTACGCAGTGCAGTTATACTGTAAAATAACATTATCCAGGAGTTTAAATATATTTTTTCCACATAGGGTGTCCCAACTGAAACTATTCATCTGGGTCCTGTTTAGGTCCGCACTTAAGTTTGGTCCCAGTTCAGCAAGCTACATAAACATGAGCCTAGCTTTGAACATGTAAGCAGTCTTGCTCAAGTCAATGAAACTTAAGATGTGCTTAAAGTTAAGCACGTGCGTAAATGCTGTCCTGACTAGGGATGAATCAGGGCCTTTACATATTGTGCTCTGAATTTGTTACTTGTAGTGTAATGACTTTATTCTGCTATCTTCTTCAGGGACCAATATATGAAAGACAGTGAGATTGTCTGGCTCTTGTTATGTACTCAGTGATTAAAGTACAGTGACACAGCTTGTATTCTGGTAAAGAATGGGCTGTTGTAGAAATAGTACAAATCACCCAGATTACTCAGAACAAGCTGTGGGTCCATTGCACTCTTGCTATCTGAGGGAGGAGGATGACTTAAGTATTATAATTCAATGTTATATTGACATGGGATTTCATGCCTATCTACAGAATTCTAGCAGAGGGAAGCAATAAATACTCTTTTAAAATCTGTATTAATGATGTTTGATTAAAACCCTCAGCTTTTAGGCCTCAGGAAAGAAGTGATGACCCTGCTGATCCTGCGCTAGAAATCTTCAAACATGCATCTGCATTATCCAAGGTAAACCAAATTTAGCGCACCTATCGAGACACTCCTGAAATTACAAACCTATTCACTTTTAGGCATAATTATAGTAAATTCAGTTTTTGATTTATGAAAATACTAATTACATAACACTATGGACCCCGAGCAGTCTTCTCTTTCTTGCTTACAGTTAAAAAAAATACATTTTATAACATACTGCAGATAAAACCCTACTGCTGTAATTCACATGCCAAAGCGCAGTAGCATATGCTGTTTTCAAGTGTCATTATTACATCACTTTCCTGCCTCCTTTGTTCAGCTCCAGTAAGTTCTCTGCTGCAGGGAGCTTCCCTTCTGCATTTGTTTGTCATGTGCTATGCACTCCTGGAGGACTTGACCTGCAGAAGTAATAACTAGAAAATAACTTGTTGACCAGTGTGAGAAGTGGAAGATTCTTATCTGCCATTAAATTATATTTCATACCCCTTTACAACCTCAGATCTCCTCTCAGGGAAGTGATTCGGGGAAGAGCTGTTCCTTGCCCCTTACAGATTCAGGTTCTTTTAGAGCACTGCGGCAAGAGAATGCTAGAACTCGGAGACCTTCTACTGAGAATGGGGAAAAGACAGCCTCTTGATGACACTCTCGAAAGATCTCAAACTCCACAGTTGATCTCAGTGACCCTGGTGGTACACAGGCAAGAGGTCTCTTGGGTAACCAGAACCCAAATCCTATAGGACTTGAGTGCCTGATTCTACAAAGGCAAGAGCTTAACAGTGTTCACAATCATCCGTTGAAGTTGCCGTGTGTGAAGTTAAACACATACAAAAGCCTTTCCAGAATTGTGGCCTTAGACAACGTAATAGCTTCACTTGCACCCAAGCAAAAAAAAGGAAGTCAGCATTGTCTTTTGAAGAACTAATGCACTATTCCCTTTTTGCTGACGGTTTCAAACATTGAGACTAGCTCTGTTAAGTATACTCGGAAGACACTGGTAAATGTAATTGCTATCCAGGGTAGATAAGAGGGCGTCAGAATAATTTATTTTTAAATATTCTTTTCTTGCAGATTTCCCAAAGGAATCCTCGGCTAGGTAAATAAAATGTCTCACTTTCTCCTTTGTATTCTCTGGGATGTTTCCAATTTTACTAGTACTTCGTCACTCTATCTTTTTACCCCTTTATGAGTCAAATTCAAATAGCGCTCAATTTGCTCCTGTACCCACTTAACCCTACATCACCAGCTTCCACTTATCACTTTAAATCAACCCTTCCCCCAGTAAACCCACACTGTTAGGCTGCCTTCAACCTATTGCATAAGAGCTGAGTAAAAACCTCATGTGGAACTTGCAGTTAGAGCTGCACTATCGTCATCTAGAAAGGATAGAGAATATTATCCTACTCACTCGGATGCTGGTGAGGGGTCACATACTGTAGGTGTTACAAGACCATACTATCTGGTATTGTAAGTTTTATTTCATAGAGTTTAAGGCCAAATGGAACTGCTAGATCATCTCGTGTGACTTCCAGTATATCACAGGCCATTTACATTTCACCCAGTTGCCCCTATATTGAGCCTAACAATTCGGGTTAGACTAAAGCACGTCAGTCCTCTGGAAACTAAACTATTTGTGTGCCGCAGGAAAGACTCAAGTTGCAAGCAATCCTATTAATGACATTCCAATAAACAGAAAATGCAGATCAGACATAGAGTTGTTGCCTCCTTTTATTGGACATGCCTGGGACTTAGAGGACCAGATCCTAAAGGGGCTTAGAATCAATGGGAGTCCTTTTACTGACTCTGGTAGGATTTGAAAAAAAAAGAGCACCTGGTGAAAGCAATAGCAAATGTATATGGCTGGCTATTGGTTTTCAGTCCAAGTGAAATTTAGTCTATTAAGGGAGATGGAATTAAATGTTGCTGTGCATTGTATTTTTCACATCTGTGTCTTCTTCCTTCCTCTTTCCAGCACCTGTATATTCCAGGTTATTAGAAAGGATAAAACACTGAAGTGAAGAACGTTCAGAAGAACAAATCAGCTTTGGTTGTTGTTTTAACGAAAGGACAGAATTGTCTTTTAAAAGCCAAGTATCACACTTAAATTTATTTTGTTTCCACTAAAACCAATAGGAGAAAATATATATATATTTTTAAGCTATTTTTGCTTGTTCTTGACCTGTAGGGCCTTTACATTAAGGCTAATGCTTTTCAAAAGGAACCCCTCATTTTGGAAATTTCAATTGAGCTATTCGATCTGTGGCAATTTGGGGCTTTATTTTTCAGACATGCAAGAGCAAGTGCTGAGTTACAGCTCTGGTTCAAGAAAGCCTGTAGGCTCCTACTTGGGGCCATCCCCATTCAGGACAGCAGTCCTAAACAGGTCTTCATTCAGAAAAGTGTCCCTATGTTCTGCTCTGACTTCAAACGCAGTTGTGGACTCTAAGCACCTCTGGAACTCGTGTCCAAGGTGCGGTTTCAGTTTTGTGCAACTGGAAAACAAAAATCCAAAATCTGTGCCACCTTTTGAAAATATTCACCTTAATGACCTTGCAATAATTGTACGTTTACCTTTCAAGTAAATAGACTACATAGTTGCCAATCTTACAGTTAGATTACACAGTGACTCTTTTAATGATTATACTTCTGTTGAACTCATTAAATGTTTTGAGCAGTACTGTATTTTAACAAAAGAATACAACTTTTCTCCCCCTTTCCCATGTTTAGAAAGTCGTCTATGCAAGTCTGAGATTTTTTTTCTTAAAAAAGCCTTCTGTTGGTATTAGGGAATTTGCAAGATATAAACTATGATTTGAATGGTTCTGTTTTTGTTTAGATGGATGGATTGATTTTTTTTTTTTTTTTTGCTGTCTCAATTCAAAATACATCATATCTGTAATGCAACTTCTCTCTGTCAGAAGCCTTCAACTAAATGATTCATTTGTAGCAACTGTTGGTTTTTAAAAAAAATAAAATCAAATCAAAAACATATGCCGAATGACAGCAACATGATTTTTTTTATTGCTCGAGGGCACACTTTGACTTATGAATTGCTGGGAATAGGTTATTTTTGTCCTGGTAAATGCTGTGGGGCAAATCATGGCTGCATTAGGGTGGGGAAGAGAACATGAGCCCCTTCTGTTGTTCTTTTTCCAAAACCTGAGCAGTTGTAATTTGGCTGCAGAATTGAGTTGAAGGGGGGTGAGACGGTGGGGAATCCTCACTGCTTGTAGCAGGAATGGGGCTAGAAGCTGGGCGAGCCCTTACCATCAATTGGCAGGGCAGTCTTCCTTAGCTATGAATGTAGAAAAAAAGGAGCAAAACAATCCGTTTGGAAACTCCCACCTCTTTCTATTCTGAGATCTAATTTCTCTTTGCAAATGACTTGTTGAAAGGGGTAATCTCTCACCTAGCAAGACTGCTTCTCCAGAAGAGATCATCTCACAGGATTCTCACTCCTGGGTCTCAAGCTTCCACCTTGAGACTGGCTCCATTTCCCAAAGTGACAGGGTTTTGAAGGGCTGCAGTCCCAAACACAGGAGGCAAATTTGGCACCTGCAGTGTGAGTAGTACAACCCACCGATGACTCAAATGTCAGTCGTTTACGGGGCAAGGAGATGAAACACGTACTTTGTCCAATTCCAGGTAGGAACTCCAAGGGGGAGAGAGTGGGTGGGTGGGGTAGGGGAGTGAATAATCAGATCAGTAATTACTCCTCTCAAGATGCCATCCTCACAAGATTTGGGAAGTTGATACTGCAGGAACTCACTTGAATTTTTCTTTGTGTATCTGGTGGTATAACTTCACTGACTTTAATGGTGTTACACCAGCAGAGAATTTTGGCCAGAAAACCTTTCGCTGTTGAAACCCCATACTTCAAATATAAAATGCCATAATCATCATAAGGCTGAGGTGCCGAGATACTCTAAAGTGCAACTGCGAGCCCTGAGAGATTCACCAGTGCTGCTTTAAAGCCCCAATGCACTGGATCCCAATGGAGATATTGCGATCTGCTCAGAGGCCTGGTGGGCAGATACACTTGGGTGCTGCTAAGGCATCTTCGGGCCAGTGCCCTTAGGAGCACGGTACCAGTGTGGCAAGAGAACCTCACACTTCAAAGTATCAAGTGCCACTCAGCTCTCAACCGAATTTAGTACTGAAGCCCATCCTGGGGCACTGGAGCGCCAAACTACTACGGCCATGAGGCATCCACCACCACTCCTGAGATTCTGTAGATGTTGGCGCACTGAGGTGGAACTAGGACAGCTGGCTTGAGGCTCTGTGAATGACGTCAGGTGCTAGTCTCCCACACCACTGCCAAGGATTACACTCAACCTCAGAAGACCCTGAGACACCTGCAAGCTGTGACAGTGGCCATCATGTTGCATTGAGGTTGAAGTCTCTGGAACCAACTCAACAGGTTAGGTGGGTGGAAGCCTAAAGCACCAATTCCTGCCACGGTATGTTGAGAAGTGTCCAAAGAGCACCTAAAAGGCAAAACTTTTTGATCTCTCTGTATACTAGCCAAAAAACACCACACAGAACTCTCCGCTGAGCTGTGGTAGCCACAGTGTCTTCATAGTCAACCAGTAGTCTATCTGAAGAAATATGAAAAACAAGGATAATTAGCCAAGAAATTAGCTTTAATTCTCGGAAGCCTCTAGGTGCTTAATAAGCATCAAATCAATCTCCTTATACTTTGAAAAAATTGAAAGCGGATATGTGGCTAGCTCCCTATGTGAGTTCTCCTGCATTTTTGGAACATCTGGAGTTAAGCTTTTCTCCCATCAGGATGCCAGGAGAGTTCTTTCACTGAGTTATAGCCTTTATATTCACTGTTGGGCCAACCTATTAGCCTGTATAAAATGTATGAGTATAAGGCAAAAATATGTGAGTATAAACATTTCACTTCAGAAACATTAAATATTAAAGCTAGGCTTCCTTTGTTGCTTAAGGTGAGAAAAATGCTGATTATTTTTCTTCTTCCATTAACTGCCAAACAAATGTCCTCACACTTTATCTGAGCCACCTATATAATGTGAATCTGAAAAAACAATCAGACTCTTTTCTGCCCGATTAACATATTTTTTTGATTTGGTCCTCTAAAAACAGAGTGGTGATGTGGAGCTTTTTCAAGCCTCGAGACACAAGAGTCTGGAGAGGGAGGGGGGAAAAAAGGGCACCCTAGGGCCCTGATATTGCAAGATCGTGAGCACAACACACCCTTTTGGCCTCCATGAGAGCTGAGGGATCGCTGGGGTAGATTCCAATTTTACTGGAGGTGGCATATTTCATCTAGCTTAGTTGCAGGAAGATGGTTTGAAATTCAGCTGGTGATAGGCAAAGATAGTGTAGACTCCTGACCTCTCTACAGCGGGTAGGCAAACTAGCCCACAGCTAGAGGTTTAGGTAATTCTAGGAAGGCCAAGGGAAATGCTGCCCAGCAGGTTTTGCTTTAAAGAGGACCAGTGTGGCTCATTGTAATTATTTTTTTAATCTGCACAGCTCTTTATCACATTAATACCAACATTCTATTAAAAATACTTTATTTAGATTGCAGTATTGCCTAAGTCAGAGCTCCAGTCATGGGCCAGGAACTCACTGTGGTAGGTAATGTACAAACTCTGACCAAAAAGATGGCCCATACTCCAAAAAGTTTACAACTTAGAGCAAGAGGTAGAGACAGATACAGGGGTTGGAGCACAAGGAAATGATGAGACAACAGTGGTCAGCATGAGAGGCAGTGATCTTCCCACATCAGGGGTATAGGCATTGTTTTTTTGTAGGCATCATGGCAAAGGAGGGACTACTTTGAAGGAGGACAGAGAGAGGTGGTTTTGCAGATGTTTGAGGTCCTATGTGCAAGGAGCAAAATAGATGATAGCATAAAGATATTTGTTTGAAAATGTAACAATTGGAGGGGGAATTAGCAGCTCAATAGTGATGGAGAAATTACAGGTAGGATGTGGAAAAGCTATGAAGGGCCTTGAAAGTGAAGACTAGTCATTGGTGCTTGACGTGATGGAGAAGGGGAACAAAGAGAAGGATGATGTGGTCAAAGCAACAGGCCCCTTCTTTACAAAATTAAAAACATTCATTTTCAGTCTTTCCATTTCAGGTGTTGCTTTTCCCACCCGTGACCTTTCCTGCTTTTCTAATTGCTTTATATTGGATGGCAACTTGGAAAACTCCTGTGCTCCTAAATGATCTCCATTCCGTTCAAAATGAAGGGGACTTGTGCTCCTCAGCCACCTAGACCCTTTGCCAAATCCCACCCATTCATTCTTATTCCTTAGCTTTGCCTTTCTTTTTCTTGACTTGTAACCATGAATGCCACCTCCTCATCATCTTTTTTTCTCATCTTTACAGTCTCTCTCCCTCCTGCCACTCGGTCTTTTCTCCTCTTTCCAACTGTTGTTCTTCTCTTCCAACCCTTGTAACCACATATTTCCATACTCCCTCTATATTCTCTTTACCCTTCCCACTGCTCAGCCATGAAACCCATGGGCAGTGCCATGGGACCGTACTCTACTAGGGTCAAAGGTGGTCTGAAAAGAAAGACACTGCTCTGGTCAGCACTGGCGACAGACAGACTCATTCCTTCCTTCACGTTTCTTAGCTGTAGGCAGGTATGCTTTTATCTGCGAGACTTCAGCTAAGAATGAGAAGTTACCCCAAGAAGTATTGTCTCTGGCAGCCTTTTGGAAGCACTGAAGTGCTGTTGTGCCATAACATGATAGCTTGTGTGTTTTTAGAAATTTTAGAGGGAAGCTAAGATCCTTGCTTCCCTGGCCAGTGTTATCTTGCTTGTTCTATCTCTACCAGAGCCCCCGCAGGAGGGTGGGAAAAGGGTACACTTTACCAGAGCCTAAAGGTGCAGGGCAGCCCTGCCCAGGGATTGTGGAATGTGTGTGGGAAGAGGTCCTTGTTACAAGTTTGTACTGGGCCAAAAAAAGTTATGTTTGGGACCTGATCTCTACAGCTGAAGAGAGTTCACAAATGTGATTGGGATTAAAGAGAGCTAAAGCCTTGGCCAATCAGAGTCTTTCTTGTATTCCATTAACCCTCTGTGATTTTTTTAAAAAATCAGTTGTATTTTGCAAATGTATTTTTCCCTCATAAAAATTAACAATGCCTCCATCTGTTTATCCCACCCCCTGCAGAGTACAATTATTTCAGACCTTGAGCAGGGAGGGAGTGCTGGCGAGGAGGTAGGCCTAATTGGGGCGGAGGAAATCGATTCACAGAGTGTGTTGCCTAGCGTTTTGAGGAGGGTCTGAGAAGGCTAAGGGGGTGGGAGAGCCCAGCAGCTGGGAACACAGGGAGAACTGAGCTGAGCCTGTTGAACTGGCTCTTTGTTTCTAAAGGGAAATCATTAGACAATATGGCTAAGAAAGGAAGTGAAAGGAAGATTCTCAAAAGAAGAAACTGACCTTTGCTGAGGAAAAACATAACTCTCCTAGGGAACTACAAGTTTAAGAGCAGAAGACTCCCACAGAGACAAGGTTGAGTGACCAATCCTAATAAATTATACTGGAAAACAAATTACCAACTGAGAAATATGCTAGAATATAAAAATTAGGCCTGTCCCATGTAACCACTCTATATAGCTATCAGATAATAAGAGGAAACCACCATGGTTGCCTATGAATTAGCAATAGGATTTTCCCAGTGATAACTGTTTTTAACAATACAGCTAATTTAGACTACTAAAACAGAGCATGTTTGCTGCAGTACTAGGGGGTGGGTGTTCACTGCAAAGTTAACCCCAGTCTCTTAGCCTAAATACCCTTCTGTCTACACACCCAAACCTCTCACCTAAATTTAGTGCTTTCAGCCTCAGCTAATTCCAGCTGGGTGGGGATATGGGTTAGAACCCAAGCTCCACTTTCACTCTGGCTGATAACCTACCCTCTTTGCAGCAAGAAGGTAGGCTGAATCACTCAAGCACTGCTAGTCATCCAATGCCGTCCCACAATTCCTTCTTTGTGCCCAGTAGGACAGACAAGTTCTCCAATGATTCACTGGGCAAGAATCATACAGCAGCTCAATTTACCATAGACTAAAAAGCCAGGGGAGGACCTATCAGAAGGCCTAGCAAAACACATAGGTGAGCACAGCATCAGCGAGGACACAGTATTTCAGGTATCCCACACAACCGGGCGAGGTTAACCCAGGTGCTGTAACTGACATACTCAATAAAACAAGAGCCAATAACCCAAGGCAAAGAAAGGGGAACAAGCAGACTGTTTATAATTTTATACAATTCAAAAGCAAAAACTTGCCGCAACTGTCAACAAAAGAGAAAAGAGAACTCTGGTAAGGAAAGAAGGGGGAGGTTCTGGCCCCAGGGGATGTCAGTGAGACCCAAGATTTCACCTTCCGTTCTGAAATTTCTCTCATTTGATTCTAAACTAGTTTCAGCTAAATGAGTCTTGAACAGTTGTTTCCTTCACATGATGAAGTAGTTTAAGCTACCGAACGTGGGTTTCAAGTCTTTTATCTTTTAGACTGCTGCAGGCCAGAGTTGCAGTGATTAAAAATTGCTATCAGCTGATGGCTGTTGAGCAGTGTGGAATGATGGTTTCAGTATATTTTCCAGAGAAAAGGTTCATCAAAAAATTAATCTGTGCTTCAACACCAGTACTTGCCCCTCTGGTGGGCAATGTTAGGAAAAAGGCCAAGGGAAATTCATTCACTCCCTTAAAAATAGAGTTGGCCATTCCAGGTCCAGGTTAACTGTCTATTGAAGGGTTTTTTGCATCTCCTCTGAAGCAGCTGGTGCTAGCCCCCCTGTTGAAGACACGATACTGAACTAAGCGGATCATAGGTCTTATGCAATATGGTATTTCCTGAGGTTGAGTCACATTAGCGGCACAATGTTGGGAAGCTGGTTCAGCTGCTGCATATATTCTGCTCACTCCGTGACATAACTGAGGACTTTGCTCTTCAAGATAACAACGAAGTAAGCTAAATATGATCTCAAGAGCAATTAGGCACTTGAGCCAATCAGGTGTTTCAGCTGTGAGGTATCAGATGCAGGTAGTGCAGAAGCCCATTGCATAGAACATATGACAATTAGGAAACAGGCTGAAACTTCAACTTTGAATCCCATTGATTTCAGGATATATTGTAGACCAGTTCCAAAGGGGGAGCCATGTTAGTCTAGTTCAGCAAAACAAACAAGGAGTCTGGTGGCACTTTTAAAGACTAATAATTGTTTTTCCCTTGCTTATATTGTAGCCCAGGAATCTTGGAATGGCACTTTAACCCATACACCAGCAGCAAAGATTATAAAAGCTGCAAGTGCTCCAAATTTTGCCACTGAGACTATAAATCCACTTTCACCTCAGTGTGTGTGGTGAACTCTCTGTTATTATCCGTCTGTCATAGCTCTTGCACTCTGTTCCTATTGGCATCAGTGGGAGTTACATATATATAAAGGCTGAACCAACTGGAAAAAATGCAGTTTGCTCAGGCAGCCTCTGCTATTATCTTCTCCAAGAAAGGAGTTCAGCAATTCCACAGGAATCTCATCCTGCCAAACTGAGTACCAGTCTGGGCTCCCTGCCTGTGAAATATTTATCTCTTGGCAGAGTTACCTTAGAGCAGCATTTCTCAACCCTTAGTGGACCGGGGCACACCTAAAGGTATTAATTACTTTAAACGGAATACCTGATGAAAACTTTCTTGAAAAAGTCAGTATATATGCGCTGTAATGTTAGTAATATCTGCATACTACTCATTCGAAAACAATTCAGGAAACTGAATTAAATTCAGTTTTACAAATATAAAATGCATTTATTTCTAAAAAATAGATACATAATGATGGTGCACACAACTTAAAATGGAAAATGATATTACTCAAGTTTTAATAGGAATGTTGGGCCTGCATGTTCTAACAAAGTTCATCTATTCTTGCAGTAAGGTTCATCAAGACAATTGTTTAGATCTTTAGATTCTGGTCACTCTTTGTATGTGAGGTAAATGGCAGATATCCACCTTAACTCTGTGGGACTTCATTGGTGAGGTGCTTTGTGAGAGGAAGCAGAAAATAGCCTGATTCAGTGGCGTGAGGCTTGCGATTTGTTGCACATATAAGCAAGGTTTATTGAGACAGTGTGTTAGATTTTCACCAACTGTACTTTAGGCCTTTTTGTGTCTCTGATGCAATGATAGGGGCTGCAGATGTTAAAATGTCCTTGCATGACATTATTTATTTATATATTTGTCAATGATTCTGAATGCATCCATGGGCTGGAAAGCAAAAAATCATCCACTGGAATTTACTCTTCCTTGGCAGAAGTTGATGAGATGTTGCACCGATAACTAGTCTATGGTTTTTCATTTCTCTGGTATGTAATATTTGTAACAAAAGAAAAGATCAGTCAGAATTCACGGTTTCCCTCCTGCCAGTTCATTGTGTGCTCTAAAATGAGCCAATATCAGCAGAAAAAATCTCAGCAAATTGAAATAGCGCCATGTAAATAGGTGGTGGATGAGCAAAGATGGGGCTTTTGGGTAGTCTTTTTTTTCTTCTTTCTTTCTTTTTGAGTGAAAATATTTTCACACTGAAAACATGCGAAAATGTGTGGTTTTGCTTGTTTACACATCTGCTCTGTAATAATAAGCATTTTATTCAGATTGGCTCCAGTTCAGGTCCAGGAAACCACTCAAGCACACGTGCTAGCCCCTTTGTATAAAAGGCAGCACTTTGGCTTAAGTCTAAGCCTGCTAACGCCCATGAACTGCCATGAGATTTAAGCACATGCTTAAATTCAAGCATGTGTCTAAGTGCTGTCCTGAATAGGCATGATTTCCTGCATCAGCACCATAGGAAATAAAGGGAAATATGCAAAAAGTTGGAAATTATACAAAACAGAAAACAGGGCAAAGGGCATCACTGTGGTCATGACAAAAACTGTATGTCTCTTAGGCAACGCTCAGTAGCATTGATGCACAAATTTCCTTTGAAACAATCTGAAAAACCCCAGCCCCTGATGAACAAGGAATATTGGCAGAAGGTGACCAGGGTAAGACCAGCTGTTAGCATTTTAAGTACAGGAAATGCAGTCTGAGTTTCTTATAAACAAGCTAAGCAAATACGGTAGGGAACAGAGTGGGGATGTGCTTGCACAATTATTAGTGTTAGCTAGTTATGAGCTCAGCAATTTTTTTTCTACTATGTGAAAACTGCAAATTAGGAACTTGTAAGATAGTTGTTTAAAACCGAGTTTTTTGCTGCAAAATTGACTGTGTTTGTCTCCTCTGTGTCCATTTCACCTTAGCTTGCTGTTTCACTAACACATAAAGGCCAGCAAGCAAATAACCTTTCCCCAGACTTTTCTGACTAAATAACAATGAGCCAAATTTTCACTGCCTATGAAGCAGCTAGATGGTACAATGGTACCATGTTCTGAGCTTGATTTGCACCTAAAAATGAGAACATAAAAAGTTGCTGCACCAGAGCCCTGCACAGATACAAAATTTATATCCTTCTGCAACCCAGGAACCACAAATATATCCGCGGTTATTAAGTGATAACCACAGATTTGCAGGGTTTTAAATATAAAATTTGGATTCACATCCATCTGAGAAATGGTCCATGGATATGTATGATTACAGAACCTTGTGTGTGTGTGTGTGTGTATATAAACAACACCCCACGTGTGTGACTACAGAACTCTGTGTATGTGTGCGTGTGACTATAGCACCATATTTGTGTGCATGTGTAATCCCACAGTCCCTTGGCAGTGGTGGGGATGAACTGGCCTTTCCTCTGTGTCTCTGAGTGTTCCTCAGCATCATACTGGATTGTATTTATATTAGTGATTTTTAAAATTATTTTGAGGTATTTCCAATGTTAGTAACACAATCACCTAGATATCCCACTATTCTACAAAAAACAAACCACACCCAAGCCCCAAAACACAGTAGGCGAGTATCAAATGGGCAGATTTCCCTTCCAGAATTTCCATGGCACAAACCTCACTGCTGCCCTTAGCTAGGGTTGTAGATTTCTGAGATGCTATCCAATGTCCACACCTGGCCCGGAGGACCCTGCCTCATTGGCTACCTTGCCTGATTGGTCGGATGAGTCAGCAGATTGGCTCAAATCCAGCAGCAGCTGACTGGCTGCTCAGAGTATTTGCCCATGGATGCAATAGTGTCTGTTCCTGCTTGTTCCCAGCTGTGCCTCTAACTTGCCTCACCAAAGGTAAGCTGAATTTGATCTGGTATTTGATCTAAGAATGCTGGATCTGTCCCTGAGTTCTGATTCCTGTCTACTGATGCTGTATCTAACTGCTAGGCCTGATAGCTCATATCCCAGTCACTGATAGAAGGCTCCACCGGTGTGGAATTTAGTGTTATCCTTTGCCCTCTTCTCCCAAGCAGCTATGATCAGCTGGATCCATCTGTAGTTGCTCAGTAAAGTCTGCAGAGGGCCCCCTAAAGTCAAGGTAGAGACCATAGGCTGGTGCCATGGAGCTCAGACCATTACTGGGCCACGTTCAATGCTCCCTCCACCCCTGACTCCACAAAGCAGCCTCTGTAGGGAACCCCAGTGTAGAGACCTCTGTGGGGTTGGAGAGGGGTGCAGTGCAATCGATGGCTCTCCTCTTTCTTACAGACCAGGGGTGCTCCACTGTCATCTGTTAGTGTGTGGCTCTCCCAGGGGCAGTCTGGACCACTACTACTGTCTGAATACAGCCACCAAGAGTGTGTGAAATATACTGTCCAAAACTACAGAAAGGATGTGGACAAATTAGAAAGAGTCCAGCGGAGGGCAACAAAAATGATTAGGGGGCTGGGGAACATGACTTATGAGGAGAGACTGAAGGAACTAGGCTTATTTAGTCTACAGAAGAGAAGACTGAGGGGAGATTTGATAGCAACCTTCAACTACTTGAAGGGTTGCTCCAAAGAGGAGGGAGCTAGGCTGTTCTCAAGGGTAACAGAGGACAGAACAAGGAGCAATGGTTTCAAATTACAGCTGGGGAGGTCAAGGTTGGATATTAGGAAAAACTTTCTCACTAGGAGGGTGGTGAAGCACTGGAATGGGGTATCTAGGGAGGTGGTAGAATCTCCATCTTTGGAGATTTTTAAGGCTCGGTTAGACAAAACCCTGGCTGGGGTGATTTAGGGGCAGAGGTCCTGCTTTTTAGCAGGGGGTTGGACTAGATGACCTCGTGAGGTCCCTTCTAACCCTATTATTCTATGATTCTATGAAAGTAAAACACTCAGATTTTATTTCAGGAGAGGTTCCTAGCTGGTCCTGAGCTGTTTCAAGTAGCCCCATACGGTCCAGTCCTGGAGCTTCTCTGCATGGGAGAGGTGGATCTAGAATGGCTCATGTGTGCCCTGTGCACTCCCCACTCTGAGGTGAAGAGGGGGTGTCAGCAGAGGCTCCACATAATTGTGGAAGCAGACAGTAGCCAACCTCCTGCTCTTCCTTCCCTTTGCTCTCGGCTAGCCCACTCTGGGGTAACCCAGACCTAGCTTCACCACAGGTAGGGGGTTGGAGTTGTCTTGTTTACAAAGTTCACAGCTAGCCACTCATCTCAGCCATACACAACTTGAACTGCTGTGGCTCACTGCACTGGGGCCCGCCCATGGCTCCCTGCATCCACAGGCCAGTATTGCTATTCGACAGCCATTCCAATAGCGTTACGAAGACCACTCCCTTTTGGTGTCCTGTAGAAGTTGAAATGCCCCAGCAAGGTCCCATTGGCTTCCTCATTATCAAAGAGCACACCTCGTTACTTGGACATTTCTGAGTAAGACTCTCTGGTCACCGGTGTCACAGTTTCAGGGTAATTGAACCTGTACCCTGATCACCCCCTCACCTCTCCATGGTCCACTCCAGGAGTGGCCAATCACTTTGCAAGTCTTCAGCTATCCCCTTCCTTGGGCAGGGATTCTTGCAGCACTTCCATATGACCAGGGGTTTTTCAGGCTGTGCTGCTCCCTGACTTATACTCTGATATCCTCAACAAGCTGGTCTGAATGACAGGTGCCTGCACTTTGCTTTCTCAAGCTACCCACCCACCCACCGTTCCTTCGAAGCAAGCACATTTATTTTAAGGTAAAAGCACTACAGAGCACACACACACAAAAATGAACAGATTTAAACACCCCAGAAGTTGCCCATCAGGCTGATGGGGCCTAATCAGCCAGTCTTTGCAACTCATCCACATGGATTGGAGCTCCCACTTTGCTGCATCAGAAAGAAAGCTCAGTTCAAACCCAGGCTCTTTGTAGCAAATGCCCTTTCTTTTTTTCTGTCGTTCTCTGGAAAACCCAGTCTGAACCCATATATGCGAGCCTCACCAGGGGTGGTACCTTTCTGGAGGTGTTTGCAACCTATTGGTTCACCTTAATCACCCTCTCCTCTCCCCTCCCCCCCATTTTGGGAGGCACCGTGATAACCTTCCCTCCTCGAGTTTCCTACAATCCCTGGCCCATAGTGATACATACACTTAATAAAATATTCCTCCTCCCCAAAGATATGGCATGTGGTTACAATATCTGTCTCAGCCGAGTCGATTCACAAGACCACTGGGAGGCATTTTCCATTCCATTAATATCGCAGACAGCATAGCACAAAAATGTTTCTGTGTGGCTACACAGGGTCAGTTGACAATCTGAGCATCATCCCCCTGTCAAAGGATAGAATGCAGGAGCGGGCAGCTAAAAACAGGCTATCTGGCAGGAATCTTGCGGAGCGGCAAGCGTCTCTGCCTGATGTGCCGTTCTTTCATCGGTCTCTTGCTTAGCGTAAAAAGAGTAAAATCTTTGCTGAGGCAATATCATAAACTGCATTATTTGATTGTTCCATAGCACCTCTAGAACTGTTGTTCATTTGCTTCTCCCGGGTCCGCCTTTTACAGAGAGTCCTAAGGGCATCTGAGTACAATGTCATTCCCCAGTTGTGCAGAATGCTTGGGAAATGATCTGCAATTTCTGAGCAGGGTTTCTTTTTAATTTTTCTTTCCTTAATTGGCTTATGTTTGGGGCTTCTTTTAAATGGACAATCCTGTTCCTTGTGAAGCCATCACAGTCTTTCCACCGTAGGTACTTATAAGGAACCTAAATCCCATTGATTTCGACATGAATTAGGTGCCTAAACACCCTTGAGACCATCTACCACCCCAGGCAAAACTTCAGTGTGCCATCCCCTCAGAACATCAGCATGAACTAGGGAGGGGTGCTGGAAGGACTTCAGAAATGGGGGGCCAACTGGTATTGAAAACCTCATGCAGTAGGTTGCAATACCTCTCACTCAAACTGGGCCAGGCTGCCCCTCTGTCATGATAGAGGGGCAGCTGCTGTCAGAAGGCTGGCCAGGCCAAATTTGAGCGAGTGGTGCCGCACCTGGGGCATGGGGTGGCATCACCATATTCCTTTGTTAAGGGTAGGCCTGCTTACCAACTTTTGCCTAGACAGCTGTCTGGTTTTAAACATGTGTGAACAGGGGGATGTCATAACTTTACATAGAATGTTGCTACACGCTTTCCACCAAGGTATTATTGACCAGTGGGTTATTAGTTGGCAAACGATGCCTCACAAAGCATATTTTGTACAGAGATTATTACAATGGTGCCTAGAGTGTGAATACAGTGGGGACTTAGTCCCACAGGCAGCGAGTCCAAATTTCAATGGCGTTGCACCTGTCCCCTGTCATGCCAGCAAGGAAAGGGGCTCCACCATGAAACCTCCCAGTGGCACTGATGGCTTCTCCCCAATATCTGCCACCCTAGGAATCCGGCCACGTAGGCAGCTGCCTAGTTTGTCTATAGCTAGAGGAGTCCTGCCTACATATCTTTGAGGATCTAGGCCAAAATGCCCACCCCCATGTTAAATAAGGTCTACCTCCAGAGAAGCCGAGGCCTGTGGAAACTAAGTTACCCTCATGCTTATAGATGGCCCTTCTAGAACAAGGTCAATGCGTGGAAGCTCTCGCTTCCTCTCCCCACACCTGGAACACTTGTTTGGAGGAATCAATCTGGGCTTCAACCGCCAAAGCAGTTCAGAGAGTTGCCTTCACTAGCAGAAGGAAAAGCCTTTTATTTATGGTAGGGTCGAAAGGTATCTGGGCAGGGTTCTGAAGAAGAAGCAGACCAAGCCGTTCAGCTTCTTTCTGTACTGAAGCCTTGTTAGCAGCAGTTTTTTTTTTTCTTTTTGGGGGGTGTGTGCTGGGGGAGGTAAGATGTAGTCAAACTGCTCATTAACATCCTGTAGCTTCCTGAGGCCAGTGGAGCGTGCTGAGGGCATTTTTATACCAGTAACATTCATTATATAATTGTCCCTGGGGAACCTGGCCCTTGAAAATTGTCAAGTCTCAGCACTGAGCTGTGCAGGCTTCTCCTAACCGCAGGGTTGCTTGGCTGAGGAAACAGATAATTGAGAGCATGCCCGCTGGGAAATAAGAGACAGCTGCTGTCATCATGGAGAGGCAGCTTAGTGGGAGCTGACCTGAACTAGGAGGCTCTCCAGGAAGCAGCAGGGACCTACAGCAGTGGCTCCTTGCTGAGGGGCAGCTGGAGAAGGGCTGTGTGTGGAAGGACCTGGACACTAAGGCTATGTCTACACTAGAAAAGTTAAGTCGACTTTATTAAGTCGATTTAAAGTTGACCTTATTAAGTCGACTTAACTTTTCTAGTGTAGACACAGCCCCTTTTTGACCTTATTAAATCGACTTAACACTTTGTTGACTTAATAAGGACCACTTAGGCGCTAATCCCCGTCCACACTGGCTTAAGTCGACCTAAAACGAGGTTTTATTAAGTTCACTTAACTTTTCATTAAGGCGACTTAAGGAAAGCCCAGTGTGGAGGTGGAGTAGTTTAGGTCGATGTAAGCCTCCTTAAGTCGACCTAACTTGTAAGTGTAGACGCATCCTAAGGGACTGGAGAAAGTGAACTAGTGGGACAGGGCAAACTGCTACCGTCACTTCAGGGCCTAAGGTCTGAGGCCCGTAATGGAAGGGCAGTGGGCCCATCTGTCCTGCTATGTAGTGGTTCTGCAAAACCCCTGTGCGGTGACACTCTGAAGGGTTGTTTAGTTTGGACTCTTGCTTTGCTCTGAAGGGTTTACTCTCTTGTCCTTTGGTTGGAGGCCAAATCACCAGCAAGCTCTTAATCAGCTCTCTAGCTCGTGGGGAAATTGAAACGCTGGATGCATCCCAACACCAGATTAGATAAACTGCTGTCTCAGTAATGAATGAGGCCTAGTCTGGGTCCAAGACTGCAGTCCAGGCAGTCCAGAGCGCCAACACTGATTTTCTGTAGTGCTTTGCACAAAGAACTTAACCTCGATGCCTCGGTTTCCATATTTGTCAAATGGGCATATCCATCCCCACCACCCAGGAGGGCTGGTGAAGACTTTGTTAGCTGTGGCTTGTAAAACTCATAGCAGATGGAAACTATTACACATTTTTATTGTGGGTGATGAGAGCAGAGGAGAGACAGCTGGCTGAAGTGCTGAAGAGAGCTTCCTCTTTGCTATGTCTTGACAGAAATATTGCACTAGGAGCGGTTGTTCTTGACAGCATCTTGTTCCTACCTTGTAACTGAAGCTGAGTGACAGAAAGGGTAGGGGCAAAAGGAAGAAATAAGCAGAATAGCTTTTATTGTTGCAAAAAAAAAAAAAGAGAGAGAACATCTGTATCCTGTTTCCCCCATCTACCTTCTTGCATGTCTAGACATGACATGGAGGCTTGTTCAGAGAGGCTGAGTTAACAACAGGGAGAAGGGCCCATGTGTGTCCCCATACATCTTCAACTCTGTGCCAACCTTCTGCAATGGGTCGGCAAGTAGGGAAGACCCTATTCACTGTGGATGGGGGCTCCACATTAATGCCAGTACTCTTGCAAAGGGGCCATTGGGAATGGGATGAGGGAAGCCCTCAGGAGCCAGCTCCTATGGCACCCCAACACAGCTCTCCCTCAAAGGGCACAGAGTGAGGCAGCCATCAGTTCAGCTCATAGGCTCATGGAGAGGCTGTCAGTTTCTTAGTATAAATCCCAGTTACTCTGGCTTTCAGCAGGGAGAAGTGGATTTCACCCATACGACTAGCAGTGTATCAGGATCAAGGTCTGCTGTGCACATTTGACGACATGTCCGCTGCCACTTGATAAAAACTGCAGCTCTCTTATTGAGTGAACACTTAGAAATGGTAGCTGTGCACATCTGGAACAGAATGAGGGAGAAGAGTACACAGAGGCACAAAAGGAAGGGAAAGGAATCGTCAGCACAAAGAAGCAAGCTTAGAAAACACTGAACAGTAGATGCTCTAATGCACTGGACGGAAAGTGGAATGACTAATACTCTGAGTGGGTGGTCATTTCCCTGGCTAGTAAATGTTCTTCTACAGCTACTGTCTCTGGATTCTACACATGAGTACTGGAATGTTTCTGTTCAAAATTTTCTCCTTACACCACTGTCTGTAAAACCATATTTTCCAACTTTTACGAATAAAAGCACACAACAGTGCAAACCCCTTTACTCCCTGGAGTAACCCTTTCCCATGGGCCTGCTCCATGAGTCAGGG
This sequence comes from Pelusios castaneus, assembly GCA_007922175.1. NCBI lineage: Eukaryota > Metazoa > Chordata > Testudines > Pelomedusidae > Pelusios > Pelusios castaneus. The sequence goes on from ML685834.1 coordinate 3,128,215, forward strand.
TTAAACCTGGGAGAGAGTGTTTGCAGACAGAAACCCATCTCTTTAATTTTTTTGTTAATTGCAAGCAGATTTCCCTCAGAGAGTTGGGAATATTTGTAAATATCATCCTGAACAGCTGTTTACGCCAAACAGGAAATTTTAAAACAAGCAAACTTTTCTGTGTAAGTGGTGAAAGTAAACTGTAGAATGGAATCAGTAAATAAAATATAAAGCATACCAGTTCTGAGATTAGATGTTAAATAGAGGTTACGACGCGTCACAGTCTATAGCTTCATACAGATCACGCGGTGGGTTGTGAAATCACTTGACCACACAGGCTGTTCAGTGATGAGCGAGAAGCTTTTATCGCAAATGGGCGGAGTCTGAATTTAGGAGAATCTGAGGTGTCAATTGGCTGCTACAAGGAACGTAGAGAAGCACAGGGACACTTCCATTACTTGTGCCCATCCTGTACCCTGATGCAAGCAGCATGGACCTGTTTCCATTGTACAGGAATGAGTGTTGCATGGAATTCCAAAGGTTTTTTCCCCTAGAATTCCTTGTTTCTATCGACAGCGTTCTTGGAGAAGAAGGGGACTGAAATAGGAGAGACATCAGAATTATCATTTTAAACCATTGGGGTTTTATCTGTGATTAATTTAAATAGTTTGATTAATTTGAATAGTAAAGCTTCTTGTAAACTCAAATCGTTGATGTTTTTGGGAGCTCCCAAAATGTATGATTGCAGTACGAAATGTGGAGAAGAATAACACGTTTATTCTGAGCACTTGCTACCTCCTTGAATGGAGTCTCTTTGGTATATTCATGGGCAGCAAATAATGCATACAGTGGATCAGCTGAGTTCTGACCGCTTGATTTATTACTGGAGTGCGCATGAGGAATGCAGGATAGGTTTTATATCATGCTCAGGAGTAACAAGAAAGATTTGTGTCAGGACACAAAGACCCCATCTATGCATCAGAAATGCGTCCTGACTTCTCTGAGCAATCTGTTTGTATTCAGTGCTATTTTTCAAAAAAAAAAAAAAAAAGGTGCCCATATACCGTCAGAAGCGGTGCAGGGTGTGCGTGTGCATGTGTTGTCAGGACCCACCACCACCCCCTGGGGACTCTCCAAACCACCCTCCGCTCCACTTCCTGCTCCCTGACGCCCTCTTTCCCCCCCCCCCCGGCCCCTTCCCTGCCCGCTCACCAGCTCCCTGACCCTCACCTCGCCCCTTCCTGCTCTTCTCTGCCCCCAGCCCCTTTCTTGCCCCCCTGCCCCTTCCCCGCTTGCCTACCGGTTCCCCAACTCCTTAGTTTTAGGCCCAGGGAAGCTTTCAAGCACATGGGTACAAATCTAGAAGCTAGTAAGTGTCCAGCAGGAGGAGCTTGACCAGACCTGTGACAGGCCTAACGTCTTGACATGCATTGAGGGTGTGGTGTTTTTTGTTTTTGTTTTTCAAGTATATCAGTATGTGCTCCCATAAGGCAGTCACATGTAATCGGACAGTCAACAGATGTAGGATCCTGAGTGGGATCCATTATGGATCCCCCAACTAGATCAAATCTCTGGACCTAATTAGTTACCCTAACCAGGTTGCAGTTGAACACTATAGCCACGAGTGAGAAAGACGTCCTGTGCAGAGTGCTGTAAATATGCCCGTTGATGGTCTCACAGCAAAAGGAGTGTATTTCTAGCCCTGAGCCTACAAAAGGGACCTGCCCAGCTGGAGTCCTGTTTATTGGTAGATTTTACATGTGGCGTTAATTTGTGGTTTTGTCTCCTCCCCCTCCTCATTCCCTGATTTTTTTTTTTTTTTAAATGACATTTGTTTTCTTTGCTTTCATTTTTTTAAATGGCGAAATAAATAAGGAAATACTAATTTGACCGTAGTGTGGCACATACCTTCTCAAGGTCACTTGAATCTATGACTCCTTGGATGCAGTGTGGTTTGTAGCCAATTCGGTCCCAGGATATTAGAAAGAGAAGGTGGGTGAGGTAATATCTTTTATTGGACCAATTTTGGCTGGTGAAACAGACTAGCTTTTGAGCTACACACTTTCCCTGTAACTTGCACATGTGCAAGGGCCAGTTCTGTTCTATTGTCAATCTGGAGTGTTCTTATGGAGGTAACACCATAGTGGGAGTTCGGCTGTTGACTTCAGCAGTATCAGAATGGATTCCTAGTGCTATTTTAACTGAGAGGAGAGTGCTGTTTGTATATAAAGCTAAAAATGGCTTAGCTGATGCTAACAGCATCCAAATTTGTCTGACCATTAAAGGAAGCTGCCTTTAAAAAAAACCCCCACAAATACTGCATACAAGCAACCACTATGGATCCTATGACTGTCTAATAACGGTAGACCTATGCAGTCCGTAAATGCATGTCCAATTTAATGTAGATTTTAAAACCACCATGTAAGCATAATTCAGTGAATGACTGTTTGTGTTAATATATACTTCCTATTACAAAAATCATGTCGGATGCAAATTCCACCAAGTTTTGATCATTTTTATCCCAATTAATTTAAAATCTGTTTTTAGTAACTATAGTAATCCTAGAATAATTAATTTGTATAATACTTTGCTCATTATATTTTACCACTTTTTTCTTTGTCTCCAATTCATTTTACAGCCTTCATATAATGTTGTATTACATTTTTATGATCCCTTATAAAATATACCCTGCCACTGTAGAGCCTGAATTATGTCGCTTTGTTGCTATAAACTCAGTGTGCATTTTTCTGTTCCTAACAATCTGTTTATGGAGACCAGTCTTTTGTTATTCTACCAGTCAAGTAAATCCTGATTGTAGACCTTCATGCCGTAAGTTGTGATCATATAATTTAATTACTTTTGGAGCTGAACTGTTGTTGTTTAAAAACAAGCCTGCATCTATGATATCATAGGACAAATATAATTTAAACAATCTGCATGATATTAAACCCAGGAGCCTTTTGGCTTGAACTGGGTTTTAGTGAGCGCTTTTATATAACTGCTTATCTGGACTAATCATAAATGGTATTTTCCATTGTCTTTGCATTAATCATTCCCAGCTTGCTGCATGGAAGTCAGGAGGAAAAATCAGAAGCAAACATAATGTTTTGATAAATTTAGGGGATACTTAGGTATCTTCCTCCCACTTCTGCATTCATGAAATATTGGGCAAAAAAAGAGGACAAGAATGTTTAAATATAAAACATATTAAGAAAGAAAAACAAGATGTTTCACTAAAAACTAGGGTGCCCAAAAGCTATGTAAAGGGAGTAGTCCATTTGAAATGAATGGGATTGCACAGAGAGAGCTACTGATCATCATAGGGTTAGCAGAACTGAGTCCTCAGAATGTGGCCCAATCTAGTTGGGAAGACAGCTGTACAGGGAGGATGAAAGTTCTGTTTCTGAAAGTATCTTCATCCTCGTAGATTTTTAAAGTCAAAAGGAACCATCAGGATCATCTAGCCTGACCTCCTGCATATTGCAAACCCCAGAGCCTTCCCCACCCTCTCTTGTAATAGACTCATAAACACTGCTGAGTTATTGAAGTCCTCAAATAACGAGCTATGATTCTCACAGATAAGCATGGTTGATGGATTACAAGGAGCTGTCCAGAGAAAAGGAATAAGTTATGAACAAAATATTTCAAATATATAAAGCAAGGAGAAGTAATTATTTTGAGAGCTTTGTTAAACTTTAAAAGTGCCCCAGGACTCCTTACTTGTTTTGCTGAACTAGACTAACACGTCCCTCTGGAACGCTAATCTTGGTAACATTTTCTTGGCAATCTTCTCTGCTTTGACTTTTTTCTGCGAAGTCTTCTGAATACCACTCTTCTGACTTCCTCGTCTGCCACCTGAGCCCTTGCCCGTGGATCAGTACAGATTCTTCTCTTTTTTTTCACTCCCACCAAGTTCTGCTGTGGAAATTTCAATATCCCCTTAGGTTGCCCTTCTAAGGATTGTTATTTACGCACTCTTAGTTTCTCGGTCAACACTTCTGCTGATCACTGCCGAGATGTTTTTTTGCCTTGAGACTGAAAATCAGGTACATATCTCTTGTGGGGTCCCCTCCCCATATAACAATTCTTTGCTGTAACATTTGCTCCTTTGTACCTGTCATTTCCTCATTCTTCCTCTGTGCTTAGATCTGTCTCTGTTCCATCTGTGTGTTTTCATTCTCTTTGCTTTTAGCTTGACTGGGCTGTGCTTCTTGCTTCAGATTCAACCTGTCCTACCATCCTACGGTCCCCACTCCCTTCCACTCTGTCTCTTTCGCTCCCTTTTGGGTAGCAAATGGATGCTGGAAAAAGCCTAAGCCACCTCTGACTTTTTGAATTCTCTATATTGACATCTCTTACCTCAAATCCTTTCCTGTGGAGCAATCCTACCATGGATGAACCCCAGTTTTCCTAGAATCAGTGGGATATCTGGAACTTTTGGATAACTGGGGAAATCAGACCCGGGGGTGCCCCTGACCACAGATGTCAAAGCCTTCTAGAAGCTTCCTGGATTAACTAGCTCCACAGAATTCCAGTGGAAGGTCTGTAACTAAGACACCACACTCTTCTGAATTGTGACAAGTCAGCTATGCCAATAAGCAGAGCTTCACACAGGTGAAACCACTTCATATTGGAAATAGGCTCATGTCCCTAATTATTTTGGGGGGCATGATTCTATTTTGGAGATGAGTTAAGTGACGTTAGGCTAATTGAAATTACTTTGTACCAAATTAATTAATTCCTTTCCCTTTGATTCACTTATCCATCCTCTCCCTTCTTCCCCTTTGTCCCTTGTTTTGTCTTTAGATGATCTTGCTTCACTTGTTAAGTCCACAATAACTGTTAATATACCTTGATTTCTACTCCTTTACCTCTCTAAACCCTTTCTTTTACAGCCTCATCCTACTGATTCAGTACCTCCCTTTTTTTCTTCCATCTCAGTTGAACACCATTAGATTTTCTACTTCTTTGTTCCTTTCCATGTGCACCTTTTGTCCTCGCTTAGATTCAAGACTTCAAATATTTAAAATGTGGTTTCTATTTGATTCACAACTTCTGCATGGGAAACACCTGCGTGTTCTGGGGGACAGTCACGCTTGTGCACAAGATACAGAATTCATACATCCATTCGGCCAAGTGGGTTTCACATATGTAGGCTGAGATTTTCAGAGGGGACTGGGCTCCCAATATCTGTTAAAATGAATTTGGATTTTAAAATCTGAGCCATAAATTTTTGTTGTCATGGGGTGTATAGGCTCTCACGCTTAACAAAGATTTGCAGAAAGAAAGCTGTCCATGTACAAAAAGAGGCTGCGGTAAGGCCTTCTATTTTTCTAATTTGCATCCATATGTCAAAAGTTTCCAGTGGTAATCTGGGGTTATATCCTCCTGTAGTTCAGTCTAAAATGGCATTTTCTCTGAGAGACCTTGGCCATTAAGAAAACCACATTCCTTTCCAAATGCCAGTTTCTGCTAGTTAACACTCTTTCCTGACCCCAATTATTCATAGAAAACACATCCTTTTTAAGATTTAAGTGACTTTCCCCTCCCCTTACATTAGTATTCTTTCTCACCTCTCTTTCCCTGGCTTCCTACCTGTCACTATCAAAACAGATTCCTTTAGACGGATTCCCCTGTAACTTCTCCATGCAATATCTTTAACATTTCACTATATTTGCTACCAATGGATCTTGTCCATTTCAACTTCTTAAAATTTGCAGAATTCACCCTTCTTTTTCTCCAGTAAGGATCTTGTCATCCCCCATCTCTGGCTGTCTCCTGTCTGGATTTCTATAAGTCCTATGGCCCTTCCCTTTGCTTCTTTTCTTAAATCATCCTTCTTGTTCAGATTGAGGATGGAATACTTGTTTATGAAAGTGATTGTGTTTGCAATGTATTCTTCCCCTTCTCCCCACACTCCACACATCTTCATCAGCTCCACTGACTCCCAGTTCATCTCTGAATTGTTTAAGATCCTAGTTGTATCCTCTACATCCCTGGTCTGATAGGCTTTCCTATCACAAATGTATGTGTCTATTTCCTGTGCTCTTTATTCCTTTTCTACTTTTTTTGCTCTTCCGTGGACCGGGGCCGTATAAGCCACCTTTATGCAATTATTGTCCTTCAAATCTATCCTAAAAACTCTTTGCTTTTTAACCAACATTTCCTTTCTTATTTCTCATGCTTGTCTCCCCTCTGCAAATCCAATGCTGAGCAGTCTAATGTGATAATTAATCCTCCCCCTGCCCCATCCCTCAAACTCCCACTGGAGTCAGAATCCTTGAAGATCAAATCTCTTATTTATAGCATCTCTTCTTATCTATTCACTTTGTCTTTTCCATTTCCCACCCCCGTTTTTTTCTACAAAGAAGCATCTATTGTAACACTTTTTTAAACTGAAAAAGTACTTTGCCAAAAGGCATTCTTGTTAAATAACACAGAAACAATCAAATAAAATTCTGCTATGTAAAGTTTCTTCAGGCTTGTCAATTATTCCAAGTGAGTGCTTTCCAAAACTGGTTTAAAAGATTCAGACAGTCTAGGGAGTTCAGAAATCATTTCCTTTTATTTACTGCCTTTCCAAGCAACTCCCATCTGCAGAGTTATTTAAACATGGCTGCTATGCCTTCTTCCATTTCCTTAATAAGGACTGTTTTGTATTAAGTAGAAACAGTGCCTTGACCAAGCCTTATAGAACCAGAACTGATTTTCACTGGGCCTTGATCCAAGATCTTTCAGTCCCAAACCACCACTCCATTTGAAGAGTTCTTGCTGTCATTTAGAAAATATTCACCTTACATGAAGGAAGTAGCCAGACCAGCTCTTTTTATGAGTTCACTGAATGATATCTGGCCAGTTTAACAGGAGTCTTCCTAGATGCCACATGTACATTACGCACCACGGGCTGAATAGTCGCTTTATTTCATTATTAAAGGAAAGTTTGGGTGGCTTGTGGACTGAGCACAAGATTGGGAGCCCAGAGTCCTTGTACTGACTCAGCTTTGGTTTGTGTGACTTTGGAAAAGTCCTTTAACTTCTCTGCGCAATGGAGACAACAGTTCTGCCACTAAATTCTTGTCTCATGGGAGTGTTGTGAGGACCAATTAGTTAATGTTTCTTTGTATGTGTCTTTGAAGATGTAATGGTGCATGGTGCTATACAGTGTCAGTCAAACCAAACAAACTATTCCCTTTTCTAAAGTATCTATGACCTTCGGTTCTAAACCCGCAAAGTCTTCCTCATCCTCTCATGTGGTCACCCAGCTTTGCTAGCCAGCACATAAGAGGACATGGTATATGGCTCCACTTACTTTCTGTCTCCTCATCTTCTTTGGGATGCTATATGTTCTATGCGAATCAGTTTAGTAACATCCCTGTATTCCCCTATAAGGAAATCCTTCCCTGGATCATTGTGAGGCCATGTAAGAGCTGGCCAGAATCCAGCCCTAAGTGACTGATTGTTTCATGAGTATGCAAGCTTGTTGGACAAAGCCCCTGGCTGGATGATTTAGTCAGGGTTGGTCCTGCTTTGAGCAGGGGGTTGGATTAGATGACCTCCTGAGGTCCCTTCCAACCTTAATATTCTATGATTGGACCCTCCACGCACAATTCAATACAATACAGAAATCAGTTAAGCAATATTGTGTGATAATTTTCAATTCCTCCATCATGCTTACAAACAACCACAGTAGAGTGCAATGTTAAGAGAAAATATCTCAAATGACTTTTGTAATGCCTCTTGTAACTTTATTTTCCAGTTTGTTAATTGAAAAAAAAATCCTAAAACTTCATTTTAAGACCAAAAGTGATTATTCAACAAAAAATTCAATTTAAGGTCCTATGCTAATGATGTTCCTTCCATCTGATGAAGACCATCTGCTTATATCTCTTCTGGTGGTAATCAAAATGTTACATTCTTCAGAGGCCTAGATCAGGGCTTAAATCTACCTGTCTTCTGTTTTTACCTGGATGACTTTCTGTTGGGTCTCTGTTTAGGAATTGTAATGGCTGCAGAAAATAGAATGCTGTTCCATATTAGTACCATAGACTAAACTACAGCTTCAGATGTACAGTAGTGTGTTAATATATATGAAACATCCATGATTGTGTACATATGCAGAACCACATTAGTATCTATTGTAATATTTCTAGAAAATTATGACCAGAATTTTAAGGTCTGAATCATACCTTATGTATGTTAGAGCACACACATGTTTGAACCTACAGTCTTTTCATGCTTGAAACTCTTCTTTTCCTATGGTCAGTAAATATGTCTTAGTCATGAACTTTTATAAAATGACTTCAAATAATCCTCTACCAGTTGTTAAACATCACTGTTAACATGCTCATCCATTACCATGTAATTAGTTTGATTTATTTATTTAATGCTGTCACAGAGTGATAGATATCTGGCTAACTAGCTTAAAAGTGGAAAAAAATGGCCTTTCCACCCATGTCAACAAATCTAAAAAAAGCCCTTTTTTATTTTATTTCCTCTGGGAGAAACCTGTGCAACAGCACTTGGTACATGAACATCAGGAGACAAACTCAGGTCTAGTGTGAATGGAAGCACCTGCTAACACCAAGGCTGAACTGGATCTTGTGTGATTACCCCACGTGGTGGATCTCTCAAGCTATCCTGTATGTGGCTGAGAAAATTGCTCCTGAGATATTTTTGTTAAGTGTACATTGGTAAAAATGAATGGGTGAAAAAAAAGTCACAGCTGTATTACACCCAATAGACAACATGTAGTAATCTAGAGTGGAACGATGCTACTTAGTTTCACACATCTGGCCTGACTGCCTTCAATGCCCAATATCATGAGACTCAATAGACTTGGTAGAGTTGACAACATTGCAGGTGCTGGACAACACCTGACCTCTGTCATAAGCTGCTTTTATGGTGCTCACGTCTCTCATAGCTGCTTCATCAGCACTGCAGGGCGCTTTGCCCAGTGAAGGCCTGCTCCTGCTGAAATACAGGGAAGGTCTGGCATTGCTTTCTGTGGGAGATGAACAAGGCTTAAAATCCTCACTTATTTCTGCATGTCAGGGCTGATCTGAAGCTAGCAGAAGTTAATGGAAAGGTTCCCTTTGACTTAAGTGGACTTTGCATAAAGCCCATGGCCTCTTTAACTTTCTGCAGTTTGTTCCTTTGCTTGTTTTGAGAGATTGTAGCTTCTAAGTGCATGAGAACACCAGGGCTCAACCCGTCCCCCCACCACACGCCCAACCCTAGTAACATGATTCCAGATTTTATATCATGCTTGAATTGTCCAAATTCTTTCAAAACTCCTCTGTGATGTGAAAAACACGCTGACAGCAATGAAATCTGCTTAGTTTCTGGAGGAATTATTACTTCAGCTGTGGTGCCATTGTATTTTCTGGTATGCTCTTGAGGTGAAAGTATCTGGACCTGGGTTTACAGAACAAAAATAATACTGAGTATAAGTGACTAATAAGGCAGGCTCTGCTTTCTTTAGATCCAAACAAATGGAAGGAAAATATCCTCTTAAATGAAAGGAAATTTCCCTAGACACCCATCATCTAATCTATAAAACCAACCTATTTGATTAGAAAAAAGCAATATTTGCTTTGGGAATGTTTCTTTCCTTCCTTGTACTAATGATTACAGCTTTTCTTCACAAACGTTTTGAATTGTATTATCTCTAGAGTGAGAAATAGGGGACAGTTCCTGCTGCTCAGAGGCCTTTCTTCATAGATCAGCTTGCTACTTCTACATGTCAGTATGTCTAGCAATCCCTTTAAAAATAAATAAATAAATGAAAGTATCCATAAATGCTCTGTAGAAACGTTTCATACTGCCCAGGCCTTGCTTGTAAAATCTTGCTCTCAAACATAGGTTCCAATTTAAATTAAAAAAAAAATCTCTTAGGCGGTCATGTGATTAAATGAATAAGTGCACAACTGGAACCTGAGAGTTCTGGGTTAACTTCCCAGCTTTGCCACTGTCCTGTTGGGTAATGTTGGACCACTGTTTTCCCCCTCTGCCTACGTTTCCCCATCTTTAAAACAGGGGTTACAAATAACTACTTCTTCCTTTGTAAAGTACTTTGAGATCTATGAATGGAAAGTGCTAGATGAGATCCATTGGATGATAATTTTTCTTATGTCCAATTCTGTGTAAGGAGATGCTTTGGAACATCACTGTGTAGTAGCTGATGGTACATTCTGAGGAAGACAAATATTATTCTTTATATCATCTTTGTCCTCAACAATGATTGATAATTCATGAGACCCTCCTAATTATGGGAAAAATGTGTGTTTGGAAATGTGACTAGAGGTTTCTGAAATAGATGTGCTTGGCCTGCTGTATCTAGACTCTGTTTCAATGTCCTGTTGCTTAATAGCCAGTTGACCCAGCATCAGCATATTGCACTGCTGTGTGAAAGCTCTGGCATTTGAGCAGAACCTGAAGACTTTAATTTGCTTGATCAGCAGGGAAAAGGAATCAGGAAGAAAATAAGCAACAAGTGGCAGCTGAGAAGTGAGAGATTGACACATCTCACTCTGAGGTGGGTGGGGGAAGTGGGAGGTCTCCTTTGTCAGAAAGTGGGAAAACTAAATAGTTTAGTGCCAGGACTGCTAATTAGTGGGGAGGCAGGCTGGCTTTGTCACCCAGCCCAAATAACAGGTAAGAGTTTTGTGCTGGGCTATGTAGTCAACACTGTGTGAACAATGGCCAGTCTGGAATCAAGATGAACTGAGTTCAGGAAAATCTTTGTAGGGGGCTCATTGTTTTCCAGATTGTGCAATGTGGAGAGGAGAAGGTGGCCGCCTTACTCTTGTAAGTGGGTCATCCTGCTACAGATACATTTCAATACTGAGTTATAGGCGCCTGCCTATTTACAACTCGGAGATGAAATAAGCTTTTGGGACAAAGAGGAAAGTTAGGAACTGCACATGCAGCTCTAGATAAACATGAGAACATGAACAATAAATACGAGCACTGATTGCACCCGGCCATAACGACAAAGGTTACGGCTCACTTCCAAGTTCAGCAGTTAAAGGAAATGATCATATCTGCAAAGGAAAACTCCCAGCATCAATATAAAAATTAATCTGCACATAATTTAGAACATTCATGATTCTTAACTCACAGGGCTTGTTTCCTGTTCATGCAAAAGTTACTTGCTTAGTGCTTGGTCTTATTGTGCAAGTGTATTGACGTTACAACCACCTACAAAGCACATAGGGTGGTTTTCATCTCTAGAGTCTATGGCATGATTACTGAGGATTTTTAATTGCCGTCATGGCCGGTTAGAAATAATCGCACTGACTCACGCTTAGGGGTGACTCAGATTTTTTGGGATTTTAAATTGAACATGAAGCACCCAGATGTCACAGCAATGGGCTCCATATGGTCACTGACTTAAAAAAACTAGTGTTCTGTGCCCAACAACAGGCATGATTTATCAAACTGGTACAGTCTATGAAGGGCACAAAGCAAAGTTGATATCTCAGGGAAGGTGTCCACCAAATGATGAAGTAGGTGAGACCAGAAACTGTCCTCTAGAAATTGAACACCAGCAAGAACAAGGAGAAAGGTTGAGGAGACTGCACCCAGTCAAAATCACCATAAGTGCTGTGCAAAGGTCAACTTTGCCCCATGCAAAAGGCCAGCATGTGCCCTGTATGTCATTTCAGTCCCCCTTAGGCACTAAGTGCGACATAGATCTGGTTTGACCCTTTGCAATGCACAGTGCACAGAGACAGATCCTGCAAGGTGCTGGGGTCAATGGGAGTTAAGATCACTCAACACTTGACAGAATCAGCCCCGTCAGTATTATGGTATGGGTGCTTTAAAAAAAACTGGTTAAAATGATACTGGTGGAAATTAGATCCTCCTTATACGAGACTGCAGGCTCAACACAAACGTGTCTCATGTACCGGTTTGGTTTGGTTTCCTGCTGAAATTTGTCATTTGAAGCTGTTAGCAGATAGAGAAGAAGGAATACTTTCCCCAAGTGAAATATTGTTACCAGATTAAATATTTCTAAAGCTACCATCATGGATTTGTTAAGAAACCAGAGGTATGTGAAGGGAACTGGTGCAGAAATATTTAGGGTAGTGAGTGTGAGTGTGAATACAAAAATAGTACAGCATATTATCAGGGCTGTAGTGATGGGGAAAACCATGGAGCCAGAATTCCAGTGTGGGTATCTTGTAATGAAATGAACTCTTCATTAAAAGGTGTTTTTATTCCCACCCCCACCATCCCCACTGAATTTCTACATATTGCCAAGCAGCTAATTATCTACCTACAGAGCAAACCTGTTGCAGTTATCCAGCAAAAAAACAAAAACCACAAGACAGAGGAACAGAAAGGGATATATGCATCTATACACACGGAGAGAGAAAGACAGTGCTCATCAAACAGGCAGTGGAATAGGAAAAAAAATCAAAATAGAAGTGGTGGAGTAGGAGAATAAAAAAGCACCAAAGAGAATGATAATTTGGAGGCAACTACAATGGTGCTACTCCGTTTCTTTCTTGCTGGTTTCAGTGGTCCTCTGCTTCTGACACAATCAGCAGAATAGAATGGGAAAGCCCCCCTCCCCAAAGATACAGGTGGAATTTAATGCCTGAGAACAATGCTAAGAGCAAATTCCAGCTTTGGTTTTGCTGGTCCACAAATAGGTGGTTCCAAACTTCAGCAAAGGCATCCCCAGTCTTTTGAAGTTCCCTAAAACAGTGTAACAAAGATCTCCGAAACGTAACAGTTTTCTCACAATTACAGACTGGCGTTGCCAGAAAAATATCATAAAGTATTCTAAGTCCTGTTGGTTTCAGCTCTGACTTGAAGGGAAATAGTGCTTGCTCTTTGCTGTTTTCTTCCTCGTTTTTTATGGTTTATTCTCATAGATTAATAAGTAGGAGTATCATCAAACTACAAATCAGTATTGGACAGAGAATGCCATCTATTTTTGCCAAAGAAGCTGACTTTTAAACAAGCCAGTTATTTCCCAATTGAAGAAATGCCTTGAGAAGCACCGGGGCTTCCTGTCATAAGTCAGGCATTACCAATTCTCTAAGGCTATGTCTAAACTATAAAAAGTTAGGTCAACTTTGTTAAGTCGACTTAATAAGGTTGACTTTAAAGTTGACCTTATAAGTGGACTTAACAAAGTGGTGTCCAAGGACGTGGACTAAGTCCCCTTCGTTAAGTCGACCTAACTGCCCTTAGGTCGACTTAACAAAGTGGACTTAAGCATCCACATGATGCCTAGGTCGACCTAAAGAAGGGTTAGGTTGATCTAAGGAGGGTTAGGTCAACCTACCCGGCGGTTCTTAGTAAGTCGACTTAAGCTTTCATTAAATTGACTTAAGGAATTTCTTAAGTCGACTTAATGAAAGTCTGGTGTAGATGTGGATTAATTTAGGTCGACTTAAGCCTCCTTAAATCAACCTAAATTGCTAGTTGACATAACGTAAGGTTTTCCCATTGAGTAGCATTTGTGGACTTGAATTGGATCCTGTGCTGCTCAGTGGAATCCAGAGAGGGGCGATTAAATATGTAGTTTGGGGCTAAGTCTGTGCTGCACCTTCTGAGAGAAATAGCATAGATGATGAAGCCTGGGGTAGCTATACATCATACTTGCACCTCCTGAATTCTGGACTGCTACAAGACCTAAAACAACCCAAGTGTAAAGACCGTGTCTACACCCAGAGTGCTTCGCAGGAATAGTGATATTGGTATCCTGTACCAGCAATGCACTCCTAGAGTGGACATGGCTTATGCTGGCAACTGTCCTTACAGCTTATTCCATCACCCTGAGCAAAAGAAGTTGAATTGGTAAAAGCACAGTTTTTTGCTGGTGTAACTGTATCTACACACATGGCTTCTGCCTGCACAGCTGTGCCAGATGGGGTTCACACCTCTTCAGACCCCTGACTGGTGTAGCTTCTGCTGGCAAAAGTCTGTAGTGGAGACACTACCTAACTTAAAGCAGGCCTGGAGATGCTCCCACATTTGATTAGTCCTCTTTGCCCAGCCTTAAGTTAGAAGAAATGGCAGCCTGAAACAGCTGTGGTTATTTGGCTTAGCATTGTACAAACAAACACCTGTGCATAGAAAAGTATGTATCCCGCAAGACAAAAATATAAAAGAGAATACCAAATACTGTTACTTTTGCTTGAGATGAACCAAAGATACTATATGTTACAAGTTCCAGAGGGGTGGCTGGGTTAGTCTAGTTCAGAAAACAAACAAGGAGGCCTGTGGCACTTTTAAAGACTAACAAATTTATAAAGAAAGTTCAGGCAATGAATTTGTTAGTCTTTAAAAGTGCAACTGAGCTCCTTCTTTGTATGTTACAAAAGTTTGCAGTTAAAACATTAGCACTGCCACCTGCAGGTGAAGTGTGCATGGGTGAGAGAGAGATTTAATTTGATAGAGATTAAATTTGATATGCTGCAACCGGGAGACAGTAACAAATATTTTCTGTTCTGCTGAGCTCTTTAAAAAGTAATCGTAGTTGAAATTCAGTCCACTTTTCAAATAATTCTTTATATTTGCCATTACGGAAGGGAGATATTATTTTTATTTCTTATTGATGAAGTGATTGTATGTTAGTACCTTTTGACCCATGTATCTAATCTAAATGAACACAAGAGTCTGGCTGTGTCACCCAGTGGAATCCACTTAATCCACTTCCCGGAATGCCTCTGCCATTGAGCTGGAATGAATGCTGGGCAAAGTGGCTTTCAGGAATGAGTGAATGTGTGCCAGGTTGTGATGTGACATGACTAGTGTTGTTTACAAGCCTTTTTAGGATGGCTTGCAGGTGTGTGCTGGCATAAATTGCCTGCCAGGCAATTCTCAATCCACTTTCTGCTGCTTTCCTGGTCTGAACAAGGCAATCTCGCTTATATAGTTGTTCTAATGGCTTGTACAGTTCTTAGTTATACAGAAGTCCATGGGATATTCCCAGCACATACTCCACAAATGAGAATGATGACTTTCTTGACAGGTTTCTCCTTCCACCAGGGTCCGTGCCAGTTAGGATTCTATTAAATGTGTGATTAGCAGATTGTTCAGAACTACATAACTGCTGTGCCTCTTGGCCTGTACAGTCTAGTTCTGCCTACAGAAGGCCTGATTCTGGCCAGCTTCTGCACAGCCCCGCCCCACTTTCATTCCTGAGCATGGAGTTACTAGTCCTGCACTAGCCAATCAAAAAAGAAGGGACATGACCCTACCTTCTCCAGTGGCTGATGACAGATAGGAGCATGTGCTATTTCCCACCCAGCTCCCTGAGACCTCCAGAAGGCAGTGTGGCTTCTCACTGCTCCTAAAATGGGCCAGTGCCTTAAAGAGAGAGGATTCAGTGACTTATCTCTGATAATGAACTGCAAGCTGCCCAACCAGAATGAAACTTGGGGGGCAAATGACATAGTACCAGTTCTTTGCTCAGTTAGTTTCCAGGCCCCCATTATATTAGGCCACTATACAAGCAAGCAGTGAGAATGCCTCGGTTGCACAGGTGTTGGTGTACATTGGGAACTGAGTTCAGCTGAGACAGAGAAAGGAAGGTCCCAAAAATTGAGCAGGTGAGGGGAGTGGTGAATGCATGCGGTCACAGCCTACTGACTTTCCACAGCTCTAAACAAGAGGCCCATCTAGTGGTGAATCATTTGAGAACATTAATATAACGGCAAACGGTTCAGCCCTTTGCATTGCCACTGATTTGTATTCACTACCTACCCTGTACGGTCCAAGAAGAAATAAATCCTCCCTATGGGCTGTATGTGACAGGTTCCTTCTTGAAAATATCTCTAGTGCTGCTTACAAACTCTACACTCAGGGATGTCAGCATGGGACCGGCTCGGCGCACCAATGCTTTATTTCTGATGCTGCTGAATAGCTGTGTCTCAATTCTACCTCTGACAAACTGCTTTGGGAGATCATATTATTGAGGGAGGCTGACCCTTTCTTCCTTGGGGTTTTAACTTCATGTTTCCCCCCTTCATGTAGCTAGCCAGTTTCCTAGAGCCTTTGGGAAAGGAATTGCAGAACAGGCAGTTCATAGTTAGCTCTGTACACCCCAAACTCTGCCTTTCTAAGCATGACAACAGTAAAATATGTTAGCTGGACACTGGCAACGGCCTTTGCTGTATCACACAGTGCACACTGCATTTGCTTAAAAAAAAAAAATGGGAACCCAGTAAAGAAGCTTTCAAACAGGTAACTGAGTAGTTCTCCCTGATTCAATCAGAAATCAGTGAAGAGATAGGAAAGCACATAAGTGAATAAGGGCAGGATTTTTAAACTCAATTCCCACTGAACCTCACGATAATACACTCAGTGGGACAGATACTCAGCTGGTATAAGCTGTCATGGCTCTGCTGACAGCAGGACAGATGGAAATTTGCACCAGCAGAGGAAAGCTGCCCATAGACTTAAAAGGGAGAAGAGTCAGGCCATTACTGGAATGCTCCAATGTGTCTTTTATCTTTTCAGTTACCAAAGGCAACTGGACTGAGATTTAATGTCAGCTACAGGGGAAGGGACAAAACCTTCGAAACAACGAAAGTAAAATATTAATTTCCAGAAATAGACACTTTCTTTACACTTTGTGCTGGAGGAAAAAAACCCATCTCTCCTTGTCTTCGAAACACAGCATCGTTTGAGCCTTGGAGTGTCTAAACTTCCCCGGCTTTGTTTGTTTATATTTTCCTGTGTTGTCCCCACCCTTGATAGTGGCTTGGCAGCATGGGTAAGGGAAGACAGCCCCATGCAGTTGGGTGGGAAAACTCAAGGACAATGAAAACACAGGGGTATCCGAATGTTCATAGAAGTTTAAGGTCAGCTATTGTTTCAAGTCTATATAAATAGACACACACTAGGGATAGAGAAAACTAAGATTTACTTTTTAACTAGAGCTCCTTTCCCTTTTTAGGTCTGAGGTAAGGAGAGCAAAATGAATGGTAATATGGTATTAAAGCAGGAAAGATGGGTCCATACCAAAACAGACAGATAGATAGATAAAGCCCTGATCTTTCTGTCCTTTGCCCAATGGATTGAACCCAGATGGCCAAACCAAACCAGAGAAATATGTCAAAAGTACAAAGATGATGCAGGGATTTGGTAATCAAATATGGATCTCCTGCCTTCTAGGTTACAAGTATAAGCTGAGGTTGTTAGTAATGGAAAGAGTTATTGCTAGCTGGTGGCTTTCTGGTGATGCAATCCAGTTCCTGCTGACCAAACCACAGCCTGCACTCACTAGGTATCTTGCTTGATGCTTTCAGTTCCACCACCTGTGCTGTGCCTCTTCTGTGGACAACTGGAGGACACTGGTCTCTAGCTGTGTTTGTTATGGACCAGATGTTGGTCTGACTAAAGTTAAGTGGTGATGGGAATGTTGTCAATGAGATTCTTAGAAAAAGAAAAGGTGGTCCCAGGGTTACAGTGCTGGGTTTGGTTCAATTCTGTCCTCCACCATGGACATCTTGTGTCACTTTGGGCAATGCACCAGGTGGCTTTGGGCTTCAGTCTGCATCTGTAAAATGGATCCCTCTATGTTACAGGGCGGGAGAGGACAGATGCTCTGATGGTTGGAGCACTGGCCTGGGAAGCTGGAGAGCCAAGTTCAATTCCCTGCTCTACTGTGTACCTCTTGTGTGACCTTGGGTAAGTCAACTCCACTCTCCGCCTCAGTTTCCCAATTGTAAAATGATAATAACAACACTGCTTTGCCTCCATAAGGAGGAGATGGGTACTGCTGAGATAAAAGCAATCTGCCATTGAAATGTCAGGAAAATGCTGCGCCTCAAAAGGATTAGGATTTTACCCTTTTAAATTCATATAAGGTACCCACACACTAAGGCTATGAACTCCATGGCCCAGATGCTCAAGGTATTTAGGTACTGGTCCCATGTATTAATTGGTACATAAGTAAGTAAATCTAAATAAATCGGACATCTTGCATCAGCTTTAATTTGGCTAAAACAAAACGTATTTTGGAAAAACTGCCTCTGAATGCTGTGTAAAACCAATATCCCGGCTGTAATGATACATCGGGAACTACTCCTCACTGGCACATCTTTATCCACATCCCTGGCAATTTTTATTTCTTTCCTGCCAAAATATTTATTATTTCTAGAAATTAATTTGTGGAACCAGGTTTGCATCCTAATTTTGTTTGTTTTTAATGCACTGGAGGCTGACCTGAATATTTAATTGCTCTTGTCTATATGAAGAGCTTGGGGGACTGTTTGATGACTACACTGTTGTGATCGTGTGTTACAAAATATAACTTTGTATTTAGCTTTCAGATTTCAAATTACATTGAAAATGCCTTAAAAACCCTGATTGCATTAATTAGACCACTATCTGCCATTACATATTCAGTGTATACTTTAGTTTGTCTTGCCTTTCACAATCTTATAAACTTGGAAGAGATATAATTACCGCACATCTTTCCTTTTTAAGCTTCCTGGCGAGATATTTTTCTACTTGAAATCAATGCTTGCCAGTGTGCCTGTGAAATTTCCTGAGGAAGTAGTTACAAGGTGCTGTAAAAATGGGACAGATTTAGTAAACAAGCAAAGTCCGGCATTGTTTCCAGAGATGCCTGGCATCGAAAGAAATGGAGCCAAAAGAGGCCAAGGAAGTTCATGAAAATAGATGCATACTCCCCCTCCATCATTCTTTAGTAGATCTGGGCCCCATGGTCCCCACTCAGTCACGGAAGAACTGGAAACATTGCTGTGCAGTAACTCATATGGAGAACAGCATAGGGTGAAGACAGAAGGACGTGGGTGTCAAGTGAAAAAATAATGTGTCTATCACTTCTAAAGAGTGATCAAAGAATTCTATTAAGATAAAGGGAACAGCACTATCCCCTAAAGTCACTCTGCTTGTTTCACTGTAGGGTTCCTACTTTGAATCCCAGTGAGCCACCAGTCCTGCCTGATCACCTGCTACGCACTCAAGGGTGCATCTACACTTACAAATTAAGTCGACTTAAGCAGCAGCTTAAGTCAACTTAAGGAACATTAAAGTTGACTATATAAAACCTCATTTAAAGTCAACTTTACTGGCTAAGCTAAATCGATTTTATTAAGTCAATTTAGCCAGTGTAGACGCAGATTAGCCCTAAGTCGACTTTAAGTCGACTTAAAGGACTTCAGGGCTCCCCCACTGCCCTCCCTGCCAAGGTGGCTGGCACACGCAGAGCCTGGCATGCCCCCCCCACAGGGCAGGACAGAGCCCTGCCCACCCTGCTCCTATCCCCTGCCAATGTCCCTGTCCTGCTCAATCCCCATTTTACCCAGGTACAATGGGGCAAATGCTGAGCCCCCTGGCGCTTGGCAAGGGGTGCCCCCCCTGCCACCGTGGACCCATCCCAGATCCACCTAGCCCCTACAAGTCGACTTAGGCATCCAGTGTGGACGCTCTAAGTTGATTTGGCAGGGTCCCCTTTAAGTCGACTTAATTTTTGAGTGTAGACATACTAAGTCAACTTAAATTAACAAGTGTAGACATAGCCTCAGTGATAGAAGCCACTGGAGGTGATGAATACTGACCCTTGCCATGCGACAGAGAGATCCTTTTGTAGTCTTGTCCCTTTGCCATGTGTGAGGCCAGGCAATACAGATCAGTCTCTTCCTGGCATGCCTATATGTCGCCCCTCTCCTCCCTTTCCAGGACACACCAAGAGGTTCCAAGGAGGTTACGGGTTTTACTGGGTGGACACTGCCGTGCTCATGACATGACTCGCCAAGTGTCTGCATGGAGTTCCTGTCAGAGGACAATCTTACTGGGACATCTTGCAGATCTTAGGGCTGCTTGAACTGCCCCATGGCAGCAAAGTGGAGGACATTGTCCTTTGACACACCTCTGCTCCCAGAGAAGAGTGGGCGTGCTTCAATCACCTCCTGGGTTTCCCAGCCAGCTTCCCTTCCACACGGAGGGAGTCGGCTAGCTTCTCTTGCTCCATTTGTGCCAGATTTAATTTTTAGAGAGAGGTACTAGAGAGGCAAGATCTCCTTCTCTTTCACAGGGTGAGGGCATTCTCCACCCATGGAGGCCATGAGTGAGCCTAGGGAGCCAATCCGACAGTCCCAATTCAGGCCACACTGAATGTCAGTAAGCCAGGACAACCAGACTTGGCCATTGGTGATGGGGCAATCTGTGGCAGAGGCAGGAGCTCATGCATCCTCCCCAGTTTTACCAGCTGAGGAGCTGTCTCCCGGTGCTGTCCTTGGTGTGTTAAACTGCTCCTTTCACTGTCCTTTCATTTCCACAGACTTTCTCTTTCTTAACCTTTTTCAGTTCCCCATGCAGTTCTGTCTTAGGAGGCCCCACTACAAACTAATGAGTTTTTTAAAGTAGTTTTTAACTGTATTCTGGCAACTCTATCATTGATTAATATTTACTGAAAATATAGTACATAAATAGGTGTCTATATTTAGGAAGTGGTGCATGAGAGGAAGTATTCTGTATTGAATGGGACATTTGAATTGCAGTGAAGCATGAAGCGATTGGCGAATAAACACTGGTGTAAGGGGTGGAAAAGAATAAGAACACTAGACCTTAGAGTGACAGCTACACTGGAAAAGGCTGCTGAGTCTTTGCCTGCCAACAACTATAGGAGAGAAGAAAGGGTATTTTTCTCTCAAATTGTTTCAATCCTGTTATAGAAAGGAACAGGCTGACAGATTGCATGCTGTCTTACAGTAGTCCCTTGTGCATTTCTCTTAACACACATGCCAATTCCTCAGAATAACATAAATTAAATAAGGTACTTAAAAAACATGCCTTTCATTGTCATGAATTTCGAGGCGCTCAGTACTTCTGTTTTGGCAGATTAATTTGGCAGTGCCTCATAATGATTTCTCCAGAGGATCATTAGAAACTCTTCATTACCCCTTTTTATCGAAGAAGTAGAAGCTTAAAGAAAATAAAATGATTCCTCAGAATAAAAAAATTAAGACTTAATAAAAGCTCTGTCATTAAATCTCAAGGTGTCTGCTTCAGGAATTGTCAGTGGGGATTTGTCATTTTCTCTGCTCGCACCACAACACAGTCTTTGCAAAGCCTCGATGAGCGACTAAGGCAAGGAATTTGGCATTTAGTTGTCTCTTTCTTCCTCCGTGAATTAATCTATTCCCAGAAGCTTCACTCTTCAAGGCTTTTTTCTTTTTTTTGTAAGTAAGTTAATATTTTAAATTTAATTTGTCTAACATTGGAGACTTAGTTCCAGAGGGGTAGCCGTGTTAGTCTGTATACAGGAAAAACAACAGAGTCCTGTGGCACCTTAAAGACTAACATATTTCTTTGGGCATGAGCTTTTGTGGGCTGAAACCCACTGATGAACCCAAATGCCTCTGACAAAGTGGGTTGCAGCCCACGAAAGCTTATGCCCAAAGAAAGTGTTAGTCTTTAAGGTGCCACAGGACCGTCATTATTGAAGACTAAATGCCATGGACCAAAATCTGCCCAGCTCACATGTGGTACATCTACACTGGAGCCTTAGGTTGACTTAAGGAAGGTTAAGTCGACCTACAGACTCCTGCGTCCGCACTGGGCTTTTATTAAGTCGACTTAAGCGCTTCCTTACTGATCCAAATCAATGGCCGGTCAAATGCAGTCCATAGGCCAAATGCCCCTTGAGGTCTTGCTGTGTCAAACCAGCTCTCTTCAGCTTTATTACTAGGGAGATGTTCAGGAAGACTATACATCCAATATCTATTGATCCAAGCAGGTTGCATCTCTGTGTAAAAATGTGGCAGTTGTAATCTGATCCTTTTCTGCATATTACATGAAGCCTTAGCACTGGTAACTTGTTAGGAGTTCTACCTTTGGCTGGGAAGTTGGCTACTACAGATCTCACACCATTCCGACAGTGGGACTGTACATCCATTAGACTGTACAACCAACCCCATGTTAAACTAGCCTGGCAGTAATTTGGATTATTGGTGCAATTACAATTAGAGTCCACCAGAGGGAACAAGGAAAATGATTCATTGCATGTGTGGTGGAATTGATTATCTCTATGAAGTCTATTAGTGACTGGTGGCCATGAAGCATAGAGAGTTCAAGCATTTTAATTTTCAGTGAATTAAAACATGATTTACAAGCTGTCTGAAACTGTGGGCCTGATATTGGGTAGAGCCTCTAAAAGTATGTCTGCATTGCACAGTTCTCCCGTGTGATTGACGCCTGGGTGTGAACGTAGCCACTGTATTCACGTTACTATTTAAGCACTTGTCTGTGGCTATCTTGGGCCATATCCCATGGTGTTTTGTGCTGAGACACTCAAGCATTTTCCCCAGACCCTTGTGTCCATTATAATAGAATTTGTCCTTCATTTGGCAGGCAAAGATAGTCCTCCAATGTCCTTCCCAAAATCCCATCAGAACTTGAATGGGGTTTTTTGGCCTAGCTGCAAATGGATGTGTTCCCAGCCCAAATTAAATCAGTGCCTGATTCAAAACTGAACTCCCAAACTAGGTAAACCAGCCCGAGCTTGAAGTACCTCCAAACCAGGGTTACAGGGTTTTCTGTGCAGATAGGAGGGAGGCTAGGCTAAAACCCAAGTAGAAACTCAGATTAACTGTGCAATGAAGACAGATCCTAGTCAGCCTCCACCAGCGTGCAGGCAGTTGTGGTCAGATGGTTCTGGTGTGAAAATTCTTTCGTTTGCAGGTAAATGTATTAACACACTCAACTGCAGGTGCAGGGATTGGTGCTGCTAAAGTGCGTGCGCACACACAAAGTTTTGCACATACAAATATGCACACTGGGGCGATTGCGTCTCATTTTTGTGATGTTTCAAGAGAAGCGGAGTAGTCCTACAGCCTGACCCCAGCGTACTTCTATACAACAGAATCCAGGACAATCAAAATAAAACAGTGGAGGGTTTTGCTAAGCAGACAGGATTTCAGGACGTTTTACCCTTAAAAGGCTTCTCTGTCATTTGCCCAGAGAAGGTTTTGGTGGTAACTAGGATTATATTTCTAAACCAAAGCCATAAAGCAACTCTGCAAACTTTCCACGATGGGCTTGATTCTGATCTTTTGTCAGTGTGAATCCAGAGTAAGTCCTCCATTAAAGTTAAAATGGCATACATGAGATCATCCAGACCTACTTCACTTAAAATTGCATCTTGCACTGCATGCGGTTCCCCAGAAACTACATCACTAGGCTAGATATGATCTTTATAAGTTTGTTGTAATGACAAGGAGATGAAATTTTGCCCTGGGGTGCTTTTGTAACTCTCTTCCCTTTGTAATCACTTTTTAAAAATAGATACCTTTTATTAAACTCTAAAGCCTTGATATTAAATTTAAAACTGAGACGTGGTCCCTTTACACTCTAAAAACCCTTAGCTATTACGCTAAACGTATTTGTTGTACTTCTGGGGAAACGAAGAATGCATTGTTAGAGCTTCCATTTTTACACTGTCTCATGGACACCTTATGCACTGAGCGAGTCTCTCTAATATGTCAAAGGAATGAAGACACCGTGAATAATGGGGATTGTTAAGAAAAGCATTGTAGTATTTCCTCATGTGTTCTCAGTAGACTGTGATCTTGAGAAAGATCCAATTTTTGTAGCTGGCTTCTGCCACAACAAGTAGTTGAATCAAAGCCTCAGAGCCACGTTTTAGAGGGCGAACTTACTGATCCTGCTTTACATCTTGAGTGCATCTCTCATTTATATTCACTTGTGTTGCCACAAATGATCTTGAAATAAGGCTGGCTTGAGCTCTTCCCAACTGATGCCAAACACGACAATTTCCTGAAGATTGTAGTGCAGGTTAAAGTTCTCTAGAGTATTTATTCTTCTTTGGAAGGAATCTGCTTTTCCCAGCCTTGGTCATGATGCGGCTTTGGTATTGTTTTAAAGGCACTGAAAGGCCATGTGTATTTGTCCTTTCTGTGGATTCTGTAGTTTCTGTTAAGAACCACGGTATGTTTGTTTTGATCATTTTTCCATGTGTCTGGAGTCATCCATGCTGCAAGCTGCAGATCACGTACAGTGCAGTGGAAATGTATTTTCCTGATTTTACGGGGGACAAGAAGCCTGGTGCAGTGTTTATAACTAATAACTTTCAGAAAAAAACAAGTGTTTTCATAGACAAACTCCTGCCACAAATTAAGAGTTTGTAACAGCTAACATTATTACGTTCTCGCTTGAGCACTCATTAAAGTCAATGGGACCTCTGCAGTTGGTTTCAAATGCATGGGGCCAAGTCCTTGGTGGACAGTGGACTTCCAAAATGTTGTAGTTAATGGGACAAATCCTTGCTCAACTTATACATCCTGCTGAAGTCATTGGGACTGTTGCTGTGGATAGGTGAGCAGGATTTGTCCCACTAACTGCAATGTGTTTTCCTGGGGAAACCACTTGTAGTAACTTAATTTGAATGCTGAACAAAATATGGGGAGAGGAGTGGGGAGAGAGACCCTGTGGCTTGGATTTTCAAAAGCTCCTAAGAGAGTTGGGCCAGGATTTTTAAAGATATTTAGGCACCTACAGATGCAGATAGGTGCTTCTGAAAATCCCACTAGGCTTTTGAGTATCTTTAAAATCTAGCCTTTGTATTCTGCCTCCTACTGACATTCATACTTCCTTGCATGCTTTAACTAACCTCCTCCTGTGTCTTTCAGACAAACACTCTAGCTAAATATGCCTCAGTTAAGCATTATATCAATAGAGCTGGAAAGAGTTTCACATATTGCTGAACAGACCACACTAAACTGTAACTGCTGTCCTACAGCTCTGGTAACTCCAACTCCACATGACCATGATTTAATACCATGTTAGTGACATGGAGCACTAGCTTAGTCACCTCTCTAATTTCTCTCTCGAAGGGTAATCCAGCAAGAGTCTTGACAAATTCCCCTAGGTCCGATGAAGCTCTCCCAAGAAGGCAATGAGGCTATGTCTACATTAGAAAAGTTGTTGACTTTATTAAGTTGACTTGACTTAACTTTTCTAGTGTAGACATAGCCCCTTTTCGACCATATTAAATCGACTTAACGCTTTAAAGTGACTTAATAAGGTCGACTTAGGCACTAATCCCCGTCCACACTGGCTTAAGTTGACCTAATAAGGTCGACTTAAGCGTTAAGTCGACCTAAAGGGAGATGTTATTAAGTCGACTTAACTTTTCCCTAAGTCAACTTAAGGAAATGCTTAAGTCGACTTAAGGAAAGCCCAGTGTGGACGCAGAGTAGTTTAGGTCGACTTAAGAAGGCTGAAGTTGACCTAAACTTGTAAGTGTAGATGCACCCTGAAAGAATAATTAATGCAACTAAGTAGTCGTTGCATGCTTTAATTTAAGTATATATTAAGCTTCCTTCCATTGTTAGTGAGACAACCATCTCCATATTTCAAGAACAATCCATTTTAGCCATTAAACTGCCAAGTATGTATTCATTGTAACAAAATAATTTAAAAGTGGATGGATACGAATGTGAAGAGAACATGAAGAATAAAAGACTGTTTGAGGAAAACGGTGACAGTTAATGTTTCGTTGTTGCTGAAATATGACATTAAAGAAAAAGCTACTTGGGATCCTCTCAGATTCGATGATATGATAAAACTCATGTGTCTCCGTCGCCCCTATTGATTGCTGAGAATTCAGAGGATGCTCGGCCATTGGGCTGGGTTTTGGGATGTGTGGGATTTAGCCCCCTATAACTCCTACCATCTCCTCCAGGTTTCTGTGTTGCAATAACCTTGGGCCAGGCAGCAAATGGCAAAACAGCAATTCTGTCACTGTCACAGCATGAAGCAGCCTGTGAATTTACATTTGCAAACTCCATTGGCAAATGCAAATCAAATTCACAAAGGCTTTGTGAATTTAAATTCCAACAGTCGCTTGCACAGCAGATAAGCAAAAACAAACGTGTACAGAAGTCAGGTTGAGGCCTCATTGGATAAGGTAACCTGTTAT
This sequence comes from Pelusios castaneus, assembly GCA_007922175.1. Classification (NCBI taxonomy): domain Eukaryota; kingdom Metazoa; phylum Chordata; order Testudines; family Pelomedusidae; genus Pelusios; species Pelusios castaneus. The sequence goes on from ML685834.1 coordinate 3,154,130, forward strand.
TTGTTCAAGCTCCTTTGAAAATTTCAGGTTACTCTGTGTAGACCCACAACAAATACTAGGAAACAAGCTGGTGGCAAAAACCACTGAGAACTTAGAATGCTATGATGACTAAGAATTTAGGTCCAGATTCACCACCACCACAGTGGAAAATCAGCCACAACACTGATTTAACTGATAAACGGCGGTTACTGCTGTTTTGCATTGACAGAACAGAGCAAAGCAGCTAGAACATACCAATGAATCCAGCCTTTACTTTTTAAGGAACTAACAATAATTAGTCTGACAGGATAGATTTTGGAGCGATTTCCTGGTCATCTTATTTACAGCCTTAAACCAAATCTAAAATCCCCATAGTTTTGTTTTTAAAAGTACGGATAAATTCCCCATCACCTCAAATTAATAATAAAAACAGATGCCAATACCCTATCTCTGGTTCTGTTTACTTGCTGGGAGTTTGAGTATGTAAAGTTTGCCAGGACTGAGCCATCACTGCTCCAGATTTCTCGAAGAAAACCATGCAGTCAAGCATGCTCTCAAGTCAAGTACCATCAACCATGCCTCCATTGAGACTACATATTATGTCTCCATGACCTACCTTCCTCTGCAATCTTGCACTGTAGACTGCAGCAAGGAACCTAACAAACTGCCAGATGGCTGACCGTGTTGAAAATGCTAAGTGTTCTTTCCTGTAAACTTCTGCTGCTCTTTGTTTCCAGTCTGCATAGCTGCTCCTGGTTATCATTTATCAACTTTAAACCCCTTTCACACTCATCATGGCAAGCACCCACATGAAGGAGATGTAACAACCATGAAACATTTGCATGAGTGCCTTAATGCATAATATAGCTCTATGCACCAGAGGCAAACTGAATGCAAAATGTTCTTTCTGTTTCCATTAGGGGATGAAAATAACTGCACGTGATTGCAGATTACCGTTACATCCTCTAGGAGCATCCTGCTACAGTTAGTGGGCGGCATTCATACCACTTCATGCTGTGATGCCATTATGTCTCACAAAAAGCAGATCAAATTCCAAAGGGGTAGCCGTGTTAGTCTAGTGTAGAAAGACAACAATTTCCTCCCACTCTGTAACTTTCCTATCTTCAAAGCATCTGACGAAGTGGGATTTTCTCCCACGAAAGCTCATGTGATAAATAAATCTGTTAGTCTTTAAAAGTGCCACAAAAAGCAGATCATTATTTGGAAAGGAAAGCTCAGAAGAAAGCATAGATGTTGATCACACTCTTCGCTATGAATTGGTATTGAACCCAGTGCAATGTTAGGGCAGCACCATTGGTGTATGTCAGCTACTGAGAGATGGCAGGTAAAAAGAAGTACATGTTATATTATAAATAAAACGATGGAGGAGTACGTTTTTGAAGAGGTGCCACAAACAGAACTGCCATTTGGGAAAGGGCAGCCCATAATTATGAAGGAATTAAAAATATAACAAGAGAACTCTTCGAAGGGAGCCCCCAAAAAGACCACAGATCTAAACGCTTTTGAACATTGACAAAGTTCAGATCCAGAATTTGTGACTCAGCCCTGCCGGGGTAAGTGTGCTTACAACTTTGGTGGCCTGCCTAAACGTGCTGAAAATCAGAGCACCAATGTGTATTTTTCCCACTTCAGTAACACTCTGCAGAAATACACACAAGAACTCTCAGGAGTTTAATACGTTTAAAATGTTTGAACATTACAGCTATCAAACAGAATTCCCCCCTTCCCTTTTGTTGAAAAGCTAGATCGATCCTTCTTTACAGTCTCTTAGACTTGGTTCTCTCACTCCCAATGTCACAAATGATGTCATCTGTTTAGTGAGAGACTGACTATCGGAAATGTCCAATGGAATTAGAATCTTTATTTCCAATTGCATTTCACAAACACCCATGGTGAGAAAATTTTTTTTTATCGTCTGAACTTTTAAGTTGTGGGGCTCAGCAAGCTGGAGTCTTTCCTCAGGGGGACGTTGCCAGATGTTCCAACCTGCCACAATAGAAACATTTCACACTGTATTAGTAATTGTTCTGAGGAGTCTGAAAGTTTATAAACTCCAAGAAAGGAAGGTGGTGACATCATTAAACAGAACTTCTCTGTTGGGGAAGAAAAAAAAAATCCCATCAAACTGCATAGCTTGAGCCTGATTCCTTACAGACTATCTCTGCCTCTGTGGAACAAAGAGGCCAGAAACTGGCCAGATCCTGCCAAGTGAGAATAGCTCAGCTAATTTAGAGTTATAATAGCTGCCTTCTACTCCATCCATGATGTTTAGGCTATGTCTATGCTGGAAGTTGCAGTTTCCAGCTCAGGCAGACATATCCATCCTAATTCTGATTGAGCTAGTGTGCTAAAAAATAGCAGTGTAGCTTCAGCGGCATGCCTGGGGGCGGGGGGAGGAGTTAGCTGCCCACATACAATCACATCTGACACCTTAGATATGTACTGAGAGGGGCTAGTCCACCCACTGTGACTACACTGATACTTTTAGCATGGTGGCTTGATCAAACTGGGGCGCTGTAAACATCTCATTTACAGGCACTAATTCCCCTACTCACTGCATCCAATGGAAATTGGGCACCGTAGAACATGAGGACCTGGGAACCCAGCACTGAAATTCATATGCTGACAAAACTTCCATTCACAGCAACGGGAATTTTGTCAGACTAAGGCCAAATCTGAGCACGTTGGCCCTGATCGAAACCCTACTGAAGTAAACACAGACACTCCCATCCTCGGTTTCAAACGCCAGTGACCACGACTCCTTAAAAGAAAGGAAAAGAGCAGATATGGTACCAAAGTGTACAAGATATGAGCTCTCCAAAAGTATGTACTGCATATTCTTGGCCCCTACTTGAGCTCAAGAATGGAGTATGTAATCAGAGTAATACTCACGCAGGTACCCATTAGACACACACTACCAGTTTCATTTCTCTTAATTTTCAGCCGACCTGATTTAGTGAGTTCTCAGGCGGCTTCCTCTCAAGCATCCCAGGGTGAGGAGATGTCTCTTGCTCTCTCATTGTCTCATGACAATGACAACCCTGCCTTTGAATTTTTAGGTGCAAACCCTTAACCCATGTTATCCCTAAGACTGTGTCCTTACACTTTATTCATTAGTTAATTCAGCATCAGTGGTGTGCAAGGGAGTGACTTTGTGCCACAAATCTTTGTCTCTGGACATTTCCATGTGATTATTTTTTCCATGCTGCTTCCTTCACACTGAGCTTGTGAATGCAGATTGTTCTGTTACAAGACTGATGTTATGTTAATTGCCCTTCCAGCTGATAGAAGTGCTTGCCAGTCATGAGGGAGAACTAAGTCTTCCATGTGTTTTCTATAATCTCCTTTTGAGTTGAAGCTTTGTGCAGCTGGTCAAAGTAGTACCCAATTTACATCTCTTTCTATAATAAATAGTTTCTCAATACATCTCTAGTTTTAATTTAAAAAAAAAAACTTTTTTTTGAAAATTCCAAGAAAATTAAGACATCAAAAATATCTTAAGTGATTAATGAGCACAAATCCCATTAACTTTCATTGGGATTTGAATTCCTAAATGACTTAGCTGCTCTTGAAAATCCCACCCAGTCTGTAATATTCATTAATAGTGCAGGAAGAACAGCTTCATAAAATTGTGTTCAATTGTATGGGCTCATTTTCTAAAAATCCTGTTTCTGCTAGTTACTGACCATATTCAAAAAAGTCCTAAATGAGGCATTAGCTTCCTTTCAACCTTGCTCACTGTGATGTCTGTGAAGATTCAGTTCAGAAAAGCATCCAAAATGGGCGAGTGCTTATTTAAAACATCCTGGCTCTACTTTATCAGAGTTTCTGCCATTCATGTTCTCCAGTTCCACATATGTGTACAGCTGAATCCATCTGAACCCTCATTTTGGTCAGAATGAAAATACTGTAGCTATGATCTGCCTCTTTAAGAGCCAGGGAGCTTTTGGGACCAGCCAGGCCAGTTCAGTTATCAGACCCATCTGGCAAAGGGTCAGGTGATTCAGGTAAAGGACAGAGAGAAGTCAGCTAAAGAGGTGAGCTGAGCCTGGCCACTGAATGTGGAGATGCCAAGGGAAAGGCCTCTGGGTCTCTGCAGCCTGCTTTGGACAGGGGAATAGCATAGCTTTTGTTCAGGTGTTACCTTAGGAATCTTATGTTTGAAGAATAAAATCATGCCCTGAAGGAGGGACCCGAAAAGACTGTGGGTGTGATGTTGTTTGTGACTGGCAGAGACAGAATATCAGCTCTAGTAATACCATGATAAGTGCCTTTCTTAGGGTGTTTCTGTGTCTTTTTACAGTGAAAACCCATTACGGCAAAGGTGTCCTGCAGAGAGCTCAGAAATAAGCAGCTACAAGCTCCAGTGAAATCAATGGGAGGGAGCTGAGTGGCTGGATTTGGCTCAATGTTACCTGAAGCTTACCCAACTTTTTTAGACATCATGAAGAAAGGCTGAGATTTTATTTGTGTTAATTTTGGTCCCTAATGAATATTATTGTACAGTGGCCCAATGAGAGTTGGCAAGAGCCCTACCCCTTCTTATTTTACTTTATCTACACAGCTATTACAGATGCTGTGGCGGTCCCGCTGATGTTGGGTCCTGGGTATAATTGTCTCCCATTATTCCCCTCTCCTACTCAGTCTGTTTATGCAGAAGTGAAATGAATGGAATACAGGCTGATGCAGTGACTCCGTCAATGTTCTTCCCTGCCATAGGTGACTGTCAGCTGGACCGGCAGAGGGTGGGAGGGTCACTGTGAAGGTAGAATTAATCCGATTCAGACCTAAAGGACAATTAAAAAATGAGGCAAAATTTTGACAAACTGCAAACATTTACTTTATGGACAACAGAGCAGCAGCAAATAACAGTGAGCAGCTGTAAAGATTTTGCAAATGCAGTGTGATGTATTGGCAGGAAAAAATTTGTGGGATATGAAGTGCTGAATTCAAGAAGTCTGATTTATGTTAATCTCCTGGCCCCATGGGATTCAATAAAAAAATGTTTTTTGGACTGAAACAAAAATAATCTTCTATTGAATCTTACCTTTAAGTTGCAACTTAGGGGGCCAAATACATTTTAATTCTAGCTGCTAGTGCCATAAAACAAAGAGGGATGTTCCCTCTGTTTTTGTCATCCAGTCCTTGAGCCTGCTGATACTGCTGAGATGGGCACGTAAGCTTTGGTTTCCATAGAAATAGCTACTTCAGGTTCATTGACGGTTACTTTCCAAAGCCACCAGTGCCACTGCCTCAGCCATGCCATCACTGCATGGAAACATTATTTGGGAGAAGAGCCCATTTGAAAGGATACACAGAGTATGTAGGAAAGTAAGATGGTGCTTGAACAAACACGCTGCTAATAATAAAACTGCTGATCTGAGCTAGAGAAAGCCCTTTGATTTTTTTTTCTCCCCACTCCCCAAATTAATGCTATGCAAAATAACATTTTTAAATGTTCTCTGTTTGGTTTTTCTGCTCTGTCCTTTTATGGTTTCTTCGGATATCCTGACCAAAGAGAAGGGAGGGAGCCTGACTAAATCTTCCAGCAGCGAGTTCTCTTGGAATTTCTGAACCACAAGAGAAAAAATCTCGATGCCCGTGAGCCACGATTTAGGAAAGTACTTCACCACCACTCCCCTCCACCTAAAGGTAAATATGGTCTGTATGCTTTCTTGAATGTAAATGCTTACCTGAATTCCTTAGACAGCAGGTGAAGAAGTTTTGGGGTCCAGGTTAGTAAGCTGTTGAAACGTCAGTCTTTCTTCACAGCTGTAGGAGGAAAGACAATATTACCCAATGGGTAGGGCAATATAATGAAACTTGGGTTCTACTCATTGCTCTGCAACTGACCTGATAAGTGATTTTGGTCTCTTCCCCATCTGTAAAATGGAGAAGATATTTGCCTTCTTCGGAAAGCTCTTTGAGATCTCTGGGTGAGACTTGTTAGATAAAAGCAAAATATTATGTGTGGCCATTACTAAAAATGGCCATATGGGTGATTGAAATATTTCATTTAAATTGTTAAGTCTAAAGAGGAAATTTGGAATAGTAAATGGGAACCATGTGCTAAAATCACACAGAAAATAGCTGAAGTTCTGTGAATCCATTAAATGCCTGGGGGAAAGGAAGCTACTATCGTTACAGAGGTTGATGTTTTCATATGCTACACAATCTCAGAAAAAATAGAAGTGCAGAGAATGCCCTGAAATATAAGGGCCTGTGATTCCACAAATATAAAGGACAAGAACCTCTGATGACTTTAGGGAAGCATCTTATGGAAAGTCCTGGGTTTCTCAGACAAAAAACTCCTATGATAGATTGGGTTTAATTTTGATGAATAAATTTAAAGCTGCATTTTCTGTAACATATGGTGAAAATAGCAATGAGATTGTTTGTTTGAAACCCTGCCCAAGTCACACTGTTAATAACTTTTGCCCTCACGGCTCACAGATTGAATTGTAATATGTTAGTATCAAACAGGAATAAAGAGTTTTGCAGTAAAATACTCCTGATGTTCTCAGTTATTGTGAGGCCTAGACAAACCCAGTATCATTGTCTTCCATTTTACAGCAGAGTTGCTTGATTTCAGTATACATTTTCTCTGCTTTTCTCTTGCAAATTGAGGGAGGGTTTGAGGCAAATACCTGCATCTTCTTTGACTCTGATCAGTTTCCTGTCATCTTTCTTATAAAATCGAATCTGATGCAATTTGATGGAGACCTTTCTTCCTTCTCAGTCTATTTAAGATATATTGGGGAAAATAATTATAAAAATAATAATTGGAATCTAAAATGGATTATTGCTGAGGTTTTGGTCCACGTGGAAGCCTAAAACAAATCATTTTGTACTTTTAAAAGAATGTTTGAGGGGTTTTTTGTTTTATTTGTTTTTAGTATAACTATTTAGGAAGGATTGTATCCACATTTTCAGCTCATAGTTGTACGTCTTTTTATTTGGGCAGAATTTAAACTAATGCTCATAATCAGTTGTGCACTACTTGAGTACAGTTTGAAGACTTAAGCTAAATCTGTGCCTTGGAATAATTTTGAAATTTGTGCTGCCTATATTTCCTGATGCCAACTCTTAGCCGGTATTCTTTCCTTCTTCTAAAAGTCCCCCTGAAACTGAGATCTGACCCTTTAAGTTGTAAGATACTGAAAGGAAAAGTGAAGTCGGTAGAAAGCTTTTGTACAAATTTCCTAGGACAGGTAACCTCCAGGGGGAACAAGGGCATCCACTTAGTTCTTGGCACTAATTACCCATACCTTGACTCTGTTCCCCTACAACACTCTAGTTGGTGCTCTTCAGCTGGAACGATGAAGCCATACAGAGTTCCAGTCATGGGATTGGTGCAGGTTGTGAGGCACCCTCAGCTCAGAGCAGGGGAAAGAAAACCAGGGAGAAGACAGTGACCCAGGCTGGTCACAATGTGATTCCCAGCTTGCTCCTGGGGCAGTGCATTGTTGTGTAAGAAGCCTCACAGGTTTTGGGCAAAGCCACACTACACACCTTTGGTGGGAGAAACCTCACCCTCGAGATTAGAATGGGAAGGTGACTGACCCTGCTCTGTGGAGCAGGATTGAGAAACATTGGAGAAGAAATGTGGGGAAGCCATGGTAGCACTCTCCTGATTTTTATCCACTTTGTTCTGGGGATACAAAGAAGCCTTCAATCAGTGATACAGTCCCATTAAAATGTTGAAGAGGAAACATGAGTGAAAACTGCGTTAGTGCTGGAATTGCACTAAGAGGGCATCCCGAACTATTGTCCCCCCTTAGTCCTTCTGCAGTGGCTGTGCCTTTGATTTCAGTCACTGTAGGCTGGAAACCAGCTCCACTCTTGAAAATTAAATTGTTTCTTTCCTGCTTTAAAAAGCAATGTAGGGGGAGGCATGTATGTAACTGAATCCCTGTGAGATGCGCGCTGACCAATGATTTGATACCGTCATTCAGCTGAGTGTGGTAATTAGACGTGTCCTACAGTAAACAAATGGATGAACACATAATTTTATATTATTGAAACAATGGGATTTGGCAGGGCGTAAACAAGACAGACTTCTGGGAACACACATTGTCCAGAGAAGAAAAACCAGTGTGCCTTTTTGCAAGTTGTTTCATGAAGTTTTTGTTAGTGAGGTGCACTGAGCTCCACCTCTGAAACACATAGCTGATCTGGTTTAACAGAGAGATCGTAGCTTGGATGTGATCAGATTGTTTAGTGCAGTGGTTCCCACTCTTTTCAGTAACACAGCACACTTCAATGAGACAAACAATTCCACGGCACAGCCACTTTTTCCAGCTGAATTGATTGTTCATAAACATCACATTTACTTACATTTACTGTGGTTTTTACTAGAGAGGTTTGCAGCATAGTGTGTGCCCAACAAGCTAAAGAAGGATCAAATGCATTAATGTTTAAATCCACTGGAAAATCATCTCAATTTTGCCTTTTGACCACCTGCATTTCGAATGTTCACATTTTAGAATCGAAAGACTGATACCTCGCTTTTAATTTGATGATTAATTTTCATGAGTTTTATGAGTTGTAATTTTGATTGGATAGAATATTGTTTAAGGTGAAACAATGTTTGTTTTACATTGATTTTCATTTCCTTTGTACAAAACTTCATGGCACACTTGGGCAGTTCTCAGGGCACACCAGTTGAAAACCACTGGTTTGTGTCAAGTTGAAATCAACATTTATATGAAAACAATTTCAACTTCTTAAGATAACTGCAGCTATCCATTGAAGGAAGGCAAATGCTATTCTCTGCTTCTAGTTCCCATTCGAGCTGAAGCCATTATGTGCATAATGAGGCTGAAAACTATGAGTGTTAATCAGGTTTTCATAACTTAATAGAATTTATTCCCCTGCAATCATTCATGGCCATTTGCAGATAAAAAAAACCCATCTTTTTTTAATCAGAGAGTTGTATGATGAGAACCATTTATTGGCATATGTTAACAACGTCCAGTAAATGAAGATATGTAGAATAAAAAAGGAGCTATTCATGCTGCACCACTGCTCTGACAGACTATGAAGCTATTTCATCCTTGAGCTCAGACACCAAAACATAATGGAATCCCTACTGTGTGGTTCCGTGCCTGCCAGGACATAAAGGAGTGTAACAAAATGTCCAGTGTGCCCCTAACTATTAACTTGGATGACTAAGGAGGCTGATAGAAGGCACTGTGGGAAATATTTGCCATGCAGAGGAAAAATAAAAAAGTAAATGAAAAGGATGAGAGAGAAAAATGGAAGGTTCTCCTGGAGACATGCCACGGCCAGTGAAATAACCCTGTGGCCTTTATAACGGAAGGCAATCTGCAAAGAGTGCACCAGTACAGATGAGTTTTTCTTTTTGTCTTTGCTACATGAAAGTACTTAAAGGCAGGATTCACAAAGAGGCTAATGATTTCTCGTCAGAGGAACAGATAGAGTATTGTAAACAATTAACTGGTGAAACTGTTTTGAATCATGTTATTGTCTGAATGCTCCCTTTTGCTTGGAGTGGGGATAGGTGCAAGATAATGCTGCCTTGAAGCCAAATTCTGATCTTGCATGCACAGGTCCCTCTGAAATCAATACCTGCATTCACGGGCAGAATGTTGCTTTATACCAGCATGAGCTTGCCCAAAATCGGCGGGTGTTAATGAAACAGAGAGTGGCCATCTCTCAGTAGCCCATGGATCAGAGTCCCACTGAAGTACATTAAGCAGGCTTTTGTGGGGTCAGAAGACTGGGAGATGAGAATAACATGCAGCAGAGATCTTGGGTACTTCTCCACATTTCCATGCATCTTCCAGTTGGGATCAATGCGTGTAAATCCACAGCCCACTTCTATGAATGTGGGTGTGTTAACACCATTTTAGCACCAGCAAGAACCATTTTCTCCAGGCACTCCATGCATTCAGACAGATGAACACTGCATCATTTTAAGAGTGACTGTATGTCCCATTTTGGTTGGGACAGTCCCCTTTTTAAGGCCTATCCCAGATGTCCTGATCTTTGTTGGCAAAACTGGGCATTTCTCCCATTTGCTCTTCACAACTGATTATTCCCACGTGCAGACTCAACTGATGACCAGCTGGCAAGAGCAAAAGGGACAAATGCCCATTCCCAGTTTTGAAAAAGAGAGAGAAAGTGGTGTATACTCTCCCACTGGAGTGTGGAAGAACATTTAGGGTAAAGGGGGAGGTAAACTGAATGCCAGCCCCACATGATGGGCATCATGTGCAGTGACACCACGCTGCTCAGCACCACGCTGATCAGGCCAGCCTCACCTGTGGGAGGGAGGACTCAGGTGAGCAGCTTGGGCCAACTCTGTGTGGAGGAGAAAAGAGCTTGGTCTAGTTCTGCGTGAGGGGGAGGTGCAAGTTGCTCGGATGAGTGCTGTGCGATGTCCCATTTTCCCATTGGGAAATATGGTTACCCTAATTCATTTTCCACTCTGTTCGCAAGGTGAAGGTTCTCTTAGCAGCCATAAGGGCCTGACACCCTACATATTTCTTAAAAAGGAAAAGATAGGTTCTGGAGCACAAAGTTATGGCTAGCTGAGCCATGATGAGCTGACCCAATTTGCTCCTGATATGATGATATGATTTCACAGGGACACTTGTCAAAATAATAAATTTAACAAAGATGTACCGAGAGGATAAGATTTTGTATTTCCCAGCAACTTTGTAAGAAGACATTTTTCAAAGGAAATACTCTTAGGCTATGTCTACACTTGCTAAAATTAGTTTGAATTAGTTAGTTCGAACTAAGTAATTCAAACTAATTTTAGTTAGTTCAAATTAGCTTAATTCAAACTAGAAAAAGTTAGTTCGAACTAAGCAAGTGCCATTCATGGCACTTGCTTAGTTCGAATTAGCGATCCCCATTCATTTCAATGGCTGGTTAGTTAGAACTAAGAAATTAGTTTGAATTAACATGACCACATTGGCTAATTCGAACTAGTTAGAACCCCTTTGGAATCGAACTAGTTAGTTTAAATTAAAGCCTTACTTCTGAAGCCCTATTCGAATTTATTAGTTCAAATTAAGGAAGCCCTTAATTCGAACTCACTAAAGCCTAGTGTAGCCATGACTTTAGTTAGTTCGAATTAAGCCTCCTTAATTTGAACTAACTTGCCAGTGTAGACATAGCCTTACAGCCAGATTGTGTGGTTTTAAGCCATGGTCTGCATGTGGGCAATACAGAAGGGCTTGTGCTGCATTGGGAGTCCCTGAAGGAATTCATGTTGATTCAGATGGAACTCCTTAGGGACTCAATGGGCACTCTTTCACCTTTGGAAAGAATGCAACATGCTTTCCCAGCTGGGCTGGCTCAGCTCCATTTATTAGTGGGGTGGGTGTGGCTCAGTCCTTACCCCAATCCCTTTGTGGTGGTTTGTGCTACATGTGAGGCTAGCCTAGAATGAGGAGGATCAGGAATGCATCGTGACTCGCCTGTTTAGGGAAGCAAATGCTTTCTGCCTTCTTCCCCAGACCCCGATGCACTTGTGTGTAGACAGCTGCATAGCAAGAAGTTGTCTGATAGTTTCAGACTACAGGAAATATAATTATTTTCCCAGAACATATCCCCTCCTTTCTTCTGGAATGAAGAATTCCACTGGGAGGTTTTGGATGTCTGACAATAGTGTGATTTCACTTTTGAAAGAAACGCGCGCTGTCTTGAAACACACTTGCTTCTCTAATAAAGGTGGTTTGTGGAGCAGCATTCTGCCCTAGCAAAGTTCACAATTTTGAAGCTTTCCTTTTGATATAAAAGAACAACCAGACCCCAAGCATTAGCACCCTAGCATCAGGGAACGTGTCATCAGACCACTGGTCTACACTGGCTGCGGATTTCAGTGGCAGTCAACAGGAGATACGCAAGCTATGTACAGTAACTTGCGTATCTCCCATTAACTTCCTAATGCTTATTTATCACAGCATGCCCACTGCGCTGCATCGACAGGAAATGCCCGCCACATGGCGGGGTGGTCTTAATAGATTGACTTCTGGTGATTTCCAGGTTTGATTGAGAGCGTCTTCACTGACACTCAAACGTGCGAAATTGATCCTGTGCTGTTGAGGATGCCTTCGGCAGTGTATACGTGGCCACAGATTTAGTACTTCATTGTATAAATGGTGTGCATTAACATGCTGTATTAACATATGGCTAAATCCTGTAGCCATCAATTTATTCAGGAGGAAGCCAACAGAATCTTCACCTGCATAAAAACTTTATGAATTGGCCTATAATATATAATCATCTCAATGACACTACGTAACCCTATTGAACTCATTATTTCCATTGAATTGTATGGACTCAAAGTGGTTGCACAGGTATAAACTTATGGCAGAATTGGATATAAATATTCAACGTATTTCTTTGGAGCAAATTTATCAGTGGAACCCAGTCATCATCCTCTCTTGTCTTTTTCCCTCTGACCAATGGGAGGAGGCAGAAGGCGCTGCTGAGGAATTGCCCCCATGGTCATAGTGTAAAATTTAATTAAGAAGGAATATCATGAGTCTATAGACACTCCCAATGAAGAAATAGCCCATTGCAGATGTCCAAACTCTTCCTGAGTACTCAGAAGATGGGACAATATTTCTGCATTTGCAAAACAACCATTCAAAAGAGAAAAGCAACAGCTCTCAAGGCCTAATATGCACATTGGGTCTGACTTCCCTCTCACATTATACCAGTGTAAATTAAGTATATTTCAGCAGGAGGCAATGGAAGGATATTATAGGAAAACTGGCACAAATGAAAGGAAAATCGAGCCCATTATTTTCAAAATATTAACCCTCATCTAAATGATCAGCATTCAGCTCATGAGGGATTCAAGAAAAAATGAGTTGTGTGTATAGCCCTGCATGTCAGAAAGAGCCAAACTCCATCTCTGTTCGGGTCTGGAACTGCTGAAGTGGCATGCATGGAAGTGGTAAAATAATGATAGTTTACAGTGATTGTGGATGTGAAGTTGGCATGGCTTAAACTCATAGGTTTAAATGCTGTATCATCCCAGCGTGTTTGAAAAATCATTGACCTACGCTGCAGGTATCCTTACTTCAAACTACCTTTTGTTTCATAATAAAGGGCCAAATAATGTAGTCCTAACTCAGAGTCCTATGCTCCCCCTGATGCAAGGTGCAGAGGAAAAATGGGATGATAACACTGCAAATGGCACTGTGTGTGATTGGGATTGGAGGGTGAATAATCATTCCAGAGCATTTCCTACCCTGTATGGACCAAAAGAAGAGTTTCTGCAGATCTTTGCATGATCATTTTTTGCAGTAAAAGAGAGAGGTCAGGTTGTTCTTGAGAGTGGGACCAGGGAAGAGGCATGCTCCCAGCATTTTGCACTAACAAATGGTATTTTCAATAGATTTTGAGACAGCAGTGGCTGACACCATCATGAATACTTTGTGTTTATGAGGTAAATCTGAATATTCATTGCAAACTCCTTATGTCCCTTATGTTCTTGCTCTAATAACAATTGCTTTTTGTATTTTAAAAATAATTGTTAATGTTCAGAAGATAAAAATGGAAGCACATCACTCACATTAAAGGCAGTTTTCACATTCAGATTATAATAGTGTCAGTATAAATGAAAATACTCATGTGGAGAATGAGCATTGCATTTTGTAGAGGATTTCAAAATTTGTCTTCCTTCCAATTTCAATCCAGTAGTGATTGCTTCTAGATTTAAATCTCCAATGCATTTACATGGAATAGACTGAGATAATCTTCATGTGGCTCTTAACAACCCAGCTCTCTAACAAAGGATGTAGAGGGTCCATGTCTCCAGAGCCATCCAGTCCCCCACGTCCTGTAAATTCTGCTTTCTTAACGGCCCCTTTGCCTATGGACCACTGAAATAGCAAAGCTCTGCTCTACCATAACCACTCCCACAACATGCCTTTACACAGAGGACATGAAGAGAATGAGAAGGCGACAGAGGCATGGGCCTGATTACAACTCAGTTATTCCCAGTAGGGAATTTCACTGTGCTGGGGTATTCTCAGCTGGAAATTTATAGCCAGACTGCATTCCCTTTATGCTTGAATGCTGTATAGGAGTCACAAATGCACTAGACAATGTGGCCTCTTACTTCTTACAATAGTGGAACAAATTTAGGTGTGAGCTCCATATATATATATATATATATATATATATATATATTACTGCAGAGGCTCCAAGCACCACAGAGCAAAGAGGAGAAGAGCACAGGATCTGATTGGAGCACTGCTGCTGTCCTACAGTCTGTACTGAGAGCCATGGAAAGGCATTCTGGGATTGGTCTTAGAAATCAGCTGCAAATTTTAGCACACACATGCATGTTATTTTCCTTCATCCTATGCAAATTAATCCTTCCCCAGGATCTGCATGAAGGATTTGGGAGGGGGGAAATGTCCAATTCAATACTATTTCTGCAAGGCTAATGTGTCCCTGTTCACAGGGAGAGTGAGGTAACTATATTAGTTTGTCTAGAGGCAGAATTTGGCTCAAATTGTTTAAATACCAAAAACTATTGAAACGGATGAATTTAAATAATCTGTGCTGCTCGCATCCAATAGAAGTGAATTCATCCACCTAATTGGTATTGCACAAAACAATATATATTATTAATTATAGTTTGTCTCCTTTATTCACTGATTGCCATATTTTGAAGACCGTCAGAATACAGAACTGGAATACTACTACTACATTGACTTAAATAGTAAACAGGGGACAATAGGATGTAGTTTTGATTGCTGTACCACATTACTAAACACAAATGAAGCAAAGTGTCCAGGTATGCGTGTGCAACCCCACTGATTTTGTGCTGGATGAGTCAATATAAGTGTAAACATGAATCTTGCTTATCATCTTGCGCTTTTATACAAGTGCACAATCAAACCAGGTCTACGGAAAGACAAAAAAGGATCGATTTTAAATTGTTTTATCGACGCTCTCTCAGGAATATCATTCCGGGTTACCAAGCCTGTAATACCCAGTTCCTTCTGCTGGTTCTAGAAAAAGTAAAAAGCCAAACTTCATGATGTGATTTAGAACACGTTAATGGAACTTCATCTGCTTTATGCATATGTAAAGTCCATTATTGGGGAAGCAGCACAGTCCAGTGGTTAGAGTTCAGAACTGAGAGTATGGATCAAGATTACAGTTTCCATCTTTACCTCTGCCACAGACTTGCTGTATGGCCCTTGGGCAGGTCACCTTGTCCATCAGTGCTTCATTTTCCCTAGCTTTAAAATGTAGATAATAATACTAGTCTCATAGGAGGTATTAATTAGTAAATGTTTGCCAAGGGATGTAATCTCCTTGGAAGAAAGGTGTGCTGGAAGTGCACATTTCAAAGCGTTCTATTCTCTATTGTATAAAATGTAAATTGACGTGCTGAGGGAAGAAAATCTGGTATGTTTAACTGTATTAATATTATTTGCACAGAAACATTGCACGACATGGCTCAGTTAACATAATGAAGATTAATTAAACTGAGGCATCTATTCAAATTACCTTTTAATGTGATCACTGTTAGTAATGGTTTCTTAGTGTAGACTGTAGTAATTAATTCATATTTGTCTAACACAGTGTAAACTCGTTATAGACTTGTAGGCTCTCCTGCACCTGAATCTCCTTCTTCTTATCTGATAGAGAAAGCCCTGCTGGTGTAAACAAAAGCATTTCACCTTCTCCTGGCTATGAACAATCTTATCCCTGTTAATAGATTTGTTTGTTATTTGCGTAACTTACAAGTTGATAATGACATTGTAGATAAGAGATACTCGGCTTGCTGCGACTAATAATTTAAACAATGTAAAGTTAGAAACGTATTATAATAAAATATAAATACAGTAAAATAATAGTTAGAAACGTATTATAATAAAATATAAATACAGTAAAATAATAGCAAATAAGGTCAGTCATAGCAGTCCTGATTACTCAGTGAGAACCGGTAGTGTGTTAAATGTTTGAGCACTGGACTGAAAAGATTGCGATTATTAAGTGCTCATCCTCCAATAGCTTTGTAAATAATTTTATTTACCAGTGTAAGTATTTGCAGCTGCACAAGTTGGTCTGGGAGCCACTTATTTAGGTGGCTAGCCCTTGCAGCAGTCCAGCTGTCATACCTTGACTGCTGTTGCTACACTAGCTTGCTACATTAAAGTTAGCCCTGAGTGTCAACACATACTGCCAGCGCACATCTGACTACAGTATAGACATACCTGAAGTGTGCATATAGTTATATAAATGCACTGCACCTTGAAATCGCTAAGGATTCTGCAGTAATCAAGATAGCCAGCCATTTTGTTTTCAGTTCAATACATTCACCAAGAAAGAGCACACACTTTGCTCTCTCCTAGAGACTAACCTTTTGTTCTTTGTTCTGTTGTCCTCTTTCTTTTTATGTTTCTCTGTAAATAGATGCTTTCAATCTGAATGAGCGTTATTTTAGATTAAGAAATAGTCAATATATTTGAGAATATGACTGTCAGTTTGCAATTCGCAAACGGGGGAAAAAAGCACTAATTAATTATTCACTGGGAAAAACATTTTTTAGTAATTACATGATTTATATGTTATAGCATTTTTATGCGGATTGTATGAAAGATGACATGAAAGATGGCTACGTTGTATTGGAATTAAGGACATTATGCCCAGATGAAAGAAGAAAACAGAAATAAAATTAAGGGATAACTTGTGCACAAAGATTCTAAAGTGGGAATTTGAACTCTTTCTCTCTGACACATACATACAGATTTCCCAGTTTGACTGCCTCTGCTCCTTTGCTGTGAAGTATGTGTTATCTGATACCTCAGTTCTCCCAGCAGGCAGGGGGATACTTGCTTAGGGCTCCACCCCTAGCCTGTCTGTCGCCAGTATGAGAGAAGAAGAGAGAGAAATAGAAATCACTTGGAGAGGAACTATTGAGAAAAAAAAATAAGTGCAGAGAAAAAGGAACTGCAATAACATCCTCGAAGGTAAAACTGATTTTTGTTTGGTTGGTTATTTTTCTTGCAATATTCCTTTTACTTCTCAATTTGTTAAGCTCTGAAGTGTATTTTGGAGGAAGGGGAAGGAGATCTTTCTGACATGGCGTAAGTTTCTAAAAGTTCGCAGATTTTACTGTTTAAACTATGATCTGTCCCCTTTTTAGGCGCTTCAACAGTGCAGCTGAGGTCTAAATATGTGCCTGTGAAAGTGGAATCCCAGACGATAGCATGTGTTGGCAAGGTCATGGCTGTTAACTTCTGATGTGATAAAGATTTACTTAACAACAGTACTGTAGCTGTGTAAAATTCCCAACATCCCACAATGGATTTGGAATAACGCAGATAGAGGAAAGTGTGTTAATTTTAAAATCTAAATATAGAGAAGCAAGAGTCTTGAGGTGAAATGTAGCTTTCATAAATTGATACGAAAGGATGCTCAACTAAAAACATTTTTTGTTCTACTAGTTTAGGGATTCTATTCCAGCTGATTAAGCAAACTGTATATTTTCTCCTTCAACATTTTTTCATCCAATCCGAATTCTATAGTTGCAACAATAGATATCAATTAATGTGGAAAATGAATTACAGAATAACACACGCTTACAACAAATGAAGTTTTGTGTATTTTAAATATGATTTAAAAGTGCCTTGAGAACCCAAAATGTCATTCCCTAGAAGTTGTGTGCACTGTAATTGTGAACTATTTTCGTGACACAGCCTCACATGGGGCCCATAGCAGCATCTGGAGCAAAAAGAATTATGAACTTTTAACGTTTTCCCCTACAATGCCAAATGTAGAGGAGTTTAGACATCAGTATTTATACACACAGAGAGAAATGTTTCACTCTATTTCTTACAGCATTGTCAAAGGCCTCTTAAATTTAAAAGCTGTTTCTCCTCTGTATCTCTTTTTAAAATATATAATAGAAATGTTTCAAGAGGGGGAAAATGGCACTACTGGCCCTCAGACATGATGAGAAGTCAAATTTTTTATTACGTTCTATGAAATGTGGAATATTACCATCACCTTTTTTCCTTCACCTGTTGGTCAAGCAACATTTAACTTTCATCTCAGTAAATGCCCCACTTTATTTTTGCCTATATAAAGAGCAATTTTTGAAAATGGAGGCAAATAGTAATTTGCAAAATGTGTGCCTAAAAGTTGCGTAAGTTATGTTCCACTATTACTTTCACTATTACACAAAATTCAGTACTAAAGTGAATAGCATTTGGTTTTTGTTTTGAAAGTATTTGCATATATTTGTGCAAAACAGAAAAGACTGAACAGTTTTGCTCTTTTTCAGCAGTTTCATTTCCTGCGGTACACAGTAGAGTACTTTAATTTGCAGATTGGGATACTGGAGGGAAAATTATTAAAGCAAAACAATCTTTGTTTAAAGGTTAGGAAAAAAAACCCAATTGTGCAAAGATACATTTTACATTTAAACTCAAAGGGGCCCAATTCTTGTACCTTGCACTGGTTTTGCGCCTGTGTAACTCTAAGGACATCAGAGGAGATAACTACACATCATTTAGATCAGTGTGAAAGGAGACTCGGGCCCATGCAGCTCACATATGGATGATTTTTGATTCTCAGAATATTGACATCACTGGTTGTACCATTCTCCTGATGAACGGTATGCGACAGTAATGATGTTGGAATATTTTGTCTTGCAGTTGCAGAGTCATTTGTGTTGATAACAATTGTAAATGCATGTGTATCTATGGAAAGTTGGGTTGGGCCTTTTAAGCATTATTTATCTTTAACATTATTCTCTTAAGATAAAGATATAACCATATCAGTGTGTTTTCTCCTTGCTCTGGATTGTCTGTTAGTCATCTGCCATAAAATGTAGGTAGTCTTGACAAGTCCATTCACTGATAGCCAGAAGTATCTGCATAATAAATGGATGGAGAGCAGAGTTGTAAGAATCACATATGTGAGATGCATTAACTTTATTGACCACCATAACTACAGCTATACATTGTATTTTTTTGGTGGAAAATATTCCTTTGTTTAGAATGAAATAAGTTGATTTCACATATTAAAAAGAGGAAAATTTCTTTATCTCTGTTAGTGTAAATCGGCTCTGTTACACCCAAGCATCTCCAGAAGAGTGGGTGTTACCCAGAGAATTTGGCCCAATGTATGAACTATGTGCTGTATTTCCAAAGTTTCCACTATTTAGGGCTCTGTTCTGCTAAAAATAGTTTTCCTGTGGCTTTGGCTATGCAGCCACAAGAACAACATTCAGTTCATTGCTACTCTAACATGTTAGCTCCAACTCCACTGCTGAAAGTAGAAAAGTGGACATCCAACTCACGGTTTTGTTAACAGAATGCTGTAATTAATATAATGTGACACGTTAGACCTCCCCACCATCCCATATATAGAATATGTCCAACCCAGCTGTCAGACACTTTCAAAACTGAGCATGCTCAGGAAAGTAGATTGACATTTTAGAGTGAGGACCTTTCTGAAACTGAGAACATCCCTGTAGTCTATAACCTCGAAAGTTGTACACACAGAAGAGCCATAAGGTATGCAAGTGAGTAAATCTGTAGTGACTTAAAAATAAAATAAAATAAAATAAAATAAAATAAAGGCTGTACAAAGGCTATTTTTGAGGCCAGCTCTCAATCAGTCAGCAGCTTAAACTTTAAATAATTTTTTTTAAAAAGTGGTAATGAGATACCTGAACGTAATAAGAAGTGTATAGGGATGTAAGATTAATTGCCATTATATATTACAGCAGTGGTTCCTGACCTCTTTGACTCGAGGGCCACAGATATCATTTTACAACCCAGAAGGGCCACCAGTCTCTGCCAGCAGGCCTCTCCTCACTCCCTTCCTCCCCTGCCCCTGGAGCCAGCTGGGAGTTCAGTGTAGAAGCATTGATCTCCTATCTCCCTGGTCACAGGAGGGAAATCTAGGCAGTGGCCCCCTTCTGCAGTCATTGAGATGAGAAATTAGTGCTTCCCTCACATTGGCTCCAGCAAGGATCCCATCACCTATGGATCTAAGTAGCGCACTTTGCCACAGTCGGGGGAAGTGGAGTGCTGAGCCTCCATCAGTTTTTTAGCCCCATGCTCCGTTGGGTCCTTAGGCAGTGATTCCTTTCTACAGCCAGCAGGAGGGTGCCGTGGCCTCTTTGAAAGCTCCCGGGGACCACTTTTGGCCCTCGGGCACAGGTTGGGAACCACTATATTACAGCTTTCCATAACTTCTGTTTCAGGATTCAGCATTTATGCTCTGTGATTTGGAGCACAGGTTCTCAACCTAGTGGTCACAAACAGGTCCAGCCAGAGTAGTGACCACCCTCCCATTCTATATGGCCTGAGAGGGGTGCATCTTAAAATTCTGGGAAGCGTTGTTGTAATTTGGGAGCACAGTATTGAAAAGGTGAAGAACCAGTGATCTAGAGTTATTAAAAGTATGAGTACACTAAGGTTAGCTCCATGAAAGCTAAAAGAGTGTAAAATGAAGGATGTTCTATGCAGTGAACAACACTGGGTGAATATTCTGAGCAGTCAAGTGATTTTAAATTCCTTTCTCTAGCATTTCCTTTGTGAAAGTGCTTCATGTTGAGTTAAATAACTGGGACATTTTGTCCGCTCTGCCAGGAAGTTTTCTCCTCTTCAAGGGCCACATCCAATTAACAGTGTTTTGCCCCAGCAAGAATGTTTCTTTAATGGGAGTTGGATCATGCTATAATACAGGAATTTGAAACAGTACTCAAACAAAGGTCTGCTTGTTGATAGCTTCTTCTGTGACCTACTCTGTCCTTGGTCCAGTCTACTTTTCATTTCCCATGGCTTTGATTAGTATTTCTATGTTTAAGATTCCCAACCTACTTTTGCATCCCTATATCTGATCAGTCTTACACTATCACCACTTTTCAGACATATCAACATGGATATCTCAATAGCTCATGCACTTCCTCTGTGTTCTTTTCAGTGTAGAGAAGACTGCTGGTACTCTGCTGAGAGTAATCATATTATTCTTACCATAAGGTCCCTTCTTCATAACATTTTCATTGATATATCAGTGCTTGATCACATGGTTGGTCGAAGTCACTTTTCCAACCAATTAATATCAAAATATATTATGTATAATATAATAATATAGTGTGGCTTTAAAGTTGTTCATATATATAACATTAGATTTGCTTTCCTTCTGCTACTCTGTAAATTCATTTTAGTACGTAGCATCACACATCTATAGCATCAGCACACAAGGACGTGCTGTTGTTCCTCCTTTCCCTTACTGCTCATTGAACTGAGTGTCATTTGTCATTCACCATCAGATAGCCAGCAGGTGGGCAATCATAGCAACAATAATGTGGAAATGCTGTCTAGTAATGTAAGCAAAACTTTCCTGACTTTTTTTTTCTTCACCAGTGATGAGTGGCTAAACATTTTTCTCCATATTTTGAAAACTCATAGTATAGGGGGCAGGGAGAGGAGGAGGAGGGAAGAAATTCTAAAACATACTAAACCTCTATATTTACGTGCTTGCTGAGAAGTAGTTACATGCATTTTGCTTGTTTTCATCATGCAGTGAATTGTGGGGCTACTTGAAAAGATGAAATGGGATGGGGGTTGGGAAGGACAGCAGCTCCCTCCCATTCCTTGAGCTACACTTCCAGATATAAGAGATATGTTTGCTCTTCTACTTCCTATCCTGTATAATCCTCCCCTCACTCAAAACAGAGAAGGGTTGTCTCAAATTCCTCTGCCCCTCCCTCTTTTTTCTTAGTCCCTCCCTCATCCCTGTTTTCCAAACAGGCAGCAATGAAAGGTGAAAGTATGGTTATAGATTCATGGATTCTAAGACCTAAAAGGCACATTGTGATCGTCTAGTCTCATCTCCTGTATAACACAAGCCAGAGAATTTCCCCAAAGTAATTCCTAGAGTTTTTTAAAAATAAAAATAGCCAGTCTTGATTTAAAAATTGTCAGTAATTGAGAATCCACTCTATCGGTTGGTAAATTGTTCCAGTGGTTAATTACTCTCTCTGTTAATGTGTGTCTTATTTCTGATCTGAATTTATCTAGTTTCAACTTCCAGCCATTGTATCATATTATACCATTCGTTGATAGGTTAAAGAGCCTATTATTAAATATTTGTTTCCCAGGTAGACATTTGTAGACTTTTATCAAGTCACCATCTCTTCATCAAGCAAAATAGATTGAGCTCCTTGGCTATGTCTACACTGGCAAGTTTGTTCGAATTAAGGAGGCTTAATTCAAACTAACTAAAGCCCTGGCTACAGTAGGCTTTAGTTAGTTCGAATTAAGGGCTTCCTTAATTCAAACTAATAAATTCGAATAGGGCTTCAGAAGTAAGGCTTTAATTCGAACTAACTAGTTCGAATTAGCCAATGTGGCCATGTTAATTCGAACTAATTTCTTAGTTCGAACTAAACGGCCATTGAAATGAATGGGGATCGCTAATTCAAACTAAGCAAGTGCCATGAATGGCACTTGCTTAGTTCGAACTAACTTTTTCTAGTTCGAATTAAGCTAATTCGAACTAACTAAAATTAGTTTGAATTAGTAAATTCGAACTAACTTATTCAAACTAATTTTAGCAAGTGTAGATATAGCCCTTGAGTCTATCACTATAAGACATGGTTTCTAATCCTTTAATCATTTTTGTGGTTCTTCTCCAAACCCTCTCCAGTTTGTAAACATCCTCCTTTAAGTGTGGGTAGTAGAACTGGACACAGAATTCAAGAGCAGCCACGCCAGTGCCAAATACAGATACAATAATCTCACTATGGAGAGTCCCATTTAGGCATTGCAGGATTGCATTAGCTCTTTCGGTCACAGTGTCACACTGGAAGCTCATGTTAAGCTGATTATTCACCGTGACCCCCAAATCTTTTTCAGAGTCACTCCTTCTCAGGATAGAGTCCCCCATTGGGAAAGTATGGCCAACATTCTTTGTTCCTGGGTGTATACATTTACACTGCGCCATATTAAAATGCATATTGTTTGCTTGTGCCCAGTCTACCAAGAGATCCAAATCACCCTGACTCAGTGACCTGTCCCCTTCATTATTTACCACTTTCCAGTTTTTGTGTCATCTGCCAACTTTATCAGTGATGATTTTATATTTTCCTCCAAGTCATTGATAAAATATTAAGAAGCATAGGACCAGGAACCAGTCCCCATGGGATCCCACTGAAAACACACCAACGTGATGATGATTCCCCATTTACAGTTATTTTGAAATGTATCAGTCAGTTTTAAATCCATTTAATGTGTGCCATGCTAATTTTATGTTCACATTTTTTAATCAAAATGTTGCAAGGTAATTGGTCAGAAGTTTCAAGTATATTACATGAACATTATTTCTTTATCAACCAAACTTCTAATAGCATCAAAAAAGATATCGAGTTAGCTTGACAGAGTCTATTTTCCATAAACCCATGTCAATTTGCGTGGGTAATTCCAATGCCCTCCTTTAATTCTTTATTAACTGAATCCTGAATCAATCACTCCATTGTCTTGGTATCGATGACAGGCCGACAGGCCTATAATTATCCAGTTCTCCCCATTTACCCCCTTTTTTTTTTTTTTTTTTTTAAATTGGCACATTAGCCTTCCCCTAGTCTTCTAAAACTTCCCCAGTGCTCCATGACTTATAAGCTTCACGGGTCCAGAAACAGCTCTCAAACAGCTCTTTTAAAACAAGTTATCTGGGTCTGCTAATTTAAAAATATCTAACTTTAATAACATCTTTTAACATCCTCCAGAGACACTACTGGACTAGGAAGAGTATTATTATCAACATATGATGAGACTATATTTTTCTCCAAATATAGTTCAGTAATATTTATTATGTCTACTTTTTTTGCATTATTATTGATAATCCTAGCACTTTCATCTAGTAATGGGCCAATACCATTGTCAGGATTATTTTTATACCTAAGATATTTAAAAAGCTCCTTCATATTGTACTTAAGTTTTCTGGCCACAGAGTTCTTCTTCTGTCCCTTTGCTTCCCTTATCAATTTTCTACAATTCCTAACTTCTGCTTTATATTCATTACCTTCTATCAATCGACTGATTTCACCTTCCTTCTTAACCAGGCCATTTATTTAAACCAGTATGGCCTCCTTTCTCAGTTGGGTGATTCTGACTTTTGGGACACCTAGTAAATGTTCTTAAATGATTCCCAATCACATTTTCTTGGTTAAATTCTTCCTCCCTGCTAACTTAGCTCATAATTATTTTCATCTTTGTAAAATTGACTCTATTAAAGTACCAAATATATAGTACTAATATGAACTATATTCTGCTTGCACATGTGATGAGGTAATGATCACTTGTACCAAAGGTACCAATAATTTTTAGTTCTGTCATCAGTTCCTCTTTATCTGTTAGGAAAAAAGTCTAATAAAGAATTCTCCTGTTTTAGCTGCAACCCTTTTTGAGTTAGGAAATTGCCATCTGTAAAAATTCCAAGGATGTGAAACCTCCAGCATATCTCACTCATATGCAAGTCCCTCACATTTACAATTTTTTCCTACACATTATAAATAGGTCTGTAAGGAAGCAATCATCCTGTTTTCATTTGTGATTTGGTAGTCTGTAGCAGACACCAATTAATACCCCATCTTGTGCTCCTGATGACTGAGTGCCCCTCCCCTTTCCCTTTTGCCCACTTGATCCACCCTAAATAGTTTATAGAAATTGATTTTTACATTCTTATCATGTAGCTCATCCCACCAGGTTTCAGTAACACCAACTAGATTGAGTTTACGCTCATAAATGTGAAATTCCACTCTATCTTCCCTACTTCTCATCCCTTTCTACTTTCAAACTGGTCTGAGGGACACCCCATCCTCATCTTGCAAGGATCAGTTACTAACCATGGTTGTAAAATGGTTTAGAAAATGTGTAGTGTAGATGCAAACTTGTTAACTATTTTCAAGCTGTTTTCCCCCTACCAATAGTTTAAAAGTTCAATTTAAAAAATGCAGTCAAACTAGTAGTCACTAGAAGGCCAAGTTTTCATAATTCAGTAATCTTTTGGTAGACAGTCTCCTTGCAATTCAAACATCATATTTAGCTATCAGACTGCTAGTTTGCAGCCAAACAAAAAGAAATGCAAGGTTCATATTCAAAACATGAAGAGAAGATCTGAATAATATAACATGAGATATACATGTTGCTTCTAACAATTGGTGGTCTGATCTTTTCATTGATTTTAATGGGCTTTGGATCAGGCACTGTATTAATAATAATGATGACAATTAATAATAATTTATATTACTGTAGAATCTAATAGCCCTAGTCATGGACCAGGACCAGTGTGCTAGGCACTGTACAAATACAGAACAAAAAAATCGGGCCGAGTTAGTCCCAGTCTGGAGGGCACAAAGACTCTATACTACTAGAGTTGATAGTGATACATTTAAGAGACAGCTGTCACAGTAATCTGTTCTCCCCCTTACTAAGATTGGGGGAGTCTATTAGCAAATAGAGCAGGGATCATCAGAAAACAATTTCCTGAGTTTAGGAAGCAAGATCAGGATTTTTATAAATATACATTTGCAATTGCTTCTGCATAATCTGGACTCGCAATTAGCAATTAAATGGTCACATGATTAGACGTTTAACTAGTGATTTCCATGCAAATTACAACAATTGCATGTCTGCATTTCTATGCAAATAGTTTCTATTAATAATACATTCAGGGTGACTTGAATCCACTTGTTGCATGTTTTATATTAAGCTAGTTATCTTATTCATGATGGAAGTTCTGAGGCATAGGAGGGAAAGAAAACTTAAGTATTGCTCCAGAGATCAGCTCTTCTGATGGAAATTGATGCATCCCATATTTGAGGTGGTCTACTATTTTTTGTGACAGTGCTTTTGTAGGAGGCCTTAAACTTGTATAAAATTTGAATTAATATAAATAAAATGTCATTTCTACCTCCCTGTTGACTGGCAGGAGATAGCCCAAGTTCCACTCATTTGGTCTTCTGACATTGTCGACATTTTTCTCATTGAATAATTCTCTGCATTTCCTGCAAAACAAAAAGAGAAACTTTCTTCTCACCTGCTGGAATATATTCAGCATTCCCTAGCTCCAAAATATTGAGGACACTCTGATAACACTTTGCCTTCTGACATATGATGTGGTTCAAGCACTTCATCAACCCTACCTTCTCTTTATGTTTAAAAACCTCTTTATGGTTTGTCTCTGTCCCCCCCCCCCCCGACTGCTTTAACTTTCTCCATCAATAACAGGACTCCAGCTTTTTGAAGCAAGATATATATGGTAATTCTATTGTATATTTCATCAGGCTGTGTAAGACAATTTTGTATCTCTTCAGTAGAAGTACATTTTGTTTCATGGAGACAGGGCTGGCACATGACCACCATCTAAAATGCTTGCTGCCTATTTGTTATTCTCTTTATTAATTAAGCTAAAGAAAAGGATTGGAGAAGGCCCGGCTTCTGTTATTGTTGTTCTTCCATTTCCATTCTGAGACTGTGTCTGAATAAGGGGCCGTAGCAGACAGTGAGAGGCTGAGGCAAAAGGATTTAAAGTAGAACTAGTGGAAAAGGCAAATATGTGAAAGCTATAATTGGTTGATCAAACTTCAGTCTGGAGCTACTGCCATGGGGGCCTCCTGCGAATCAGAGGTTGGTGGCCAGACACTCCACGGCCGCACTACATTTATCACAGCGTGTGATGGCTTCCCCTCTTGCTCAGCCTCAACGGTGCATCACGGGAGTCCCTAGCTGTGGTATGCCATGCTGAATGGAGTCCTGCTAGGGAAAAAGAGACCATGGTGGAGGATGGGGGGGGGGGGCAGGGGAAGCAGCACGAGGCAGCTGAACTATAGCAGCCCCTGGGGCCCTGAGGCAGCATCTTGAGATGAAAATGTCCAGTTGTCAGCCCCCCTCTTTTCTGTCAAGGAAAGTTTTGATGGCAAATTTCCTCCCTGCCTTGTCTACAGGCTCTTGCCTTCCTCCCATCAGCGCCCTGCTTGTCTCCTTCCCTGACTTCACCCAGCCCCTCATCACCATCTCCTCCCACCAGACCTCCGTCTGCATTCCCGACCCCTCCCCCCTTCCTTGCTCCTCACCCTTACGTCACCCAACCACCCTGACCGAGCGGCCCTTCAACACAGCGTGACTGACAGTGCGGTCCGCCCCGCCCCGTAGATGGTTTAGACCCCGCCCCCTCCCCGCGATGTGCGCCTGCGTGCTCCGCTCTGCCTCTCCCGCCCCTTCCCTCACATCCGGGGCTCTCTCTCTC
>ML685834.1:3181808-3230455 GCA_007922175.1 Pelusios castaneus
CTGAGGGGGTCTGGGGTGAGGGGACCTGGGTTGGGGGGGAGAGATGTGGGGCTGGTGGGCGCTGAGGAGAGTTGGGGTGAGGAGACCTGGGCTGGGGGGTGACTTGGTCTGGACGTAGGCGAGTGTTGAGGAGGGTTGGGCTTGACTGGGGTTTGTGGCTTCCTAGGGAAGAGTTAAAGTGAAGTCAGATATATGTTGTCCTTAGTGACTTCTGTAGAGAGGGAGGGTCCCTGATTCACAGGTTTTGTCAAGGCTGAGGCACTTCAGAGGGACTTCACAAACCTTGGTGGATGGGTAGAAACAGGCAGGGTTCAGAGAGAAATAACACAGGTGGGACATGCTTCCATAGAGAGGAGTGTGGAAATAGGGAGATTAGTGTGAGTTTAGTGAGGAGACTGAGGTTATTTACACACGGCAGACTTGTCTTGCAATAAGTTGTTGCGGGACAAGCAAAATGCTATAAATATAACGCTTTACCACGTCCACACAGCACTCCTTGTAGTGAAAAGGAGAGTTCACACGCTTCTTTGAATTTTTGTTACAGGGAGCAGTGCATGGTGGGCACCTGTCCCACCATGCACTGCTGCAGCCAGTTGTTTCCCCTGGCTAGGTGCCCCAGAGGTTCCCCCACAGGGAGTTCCCTGGGTCTGGAGCCCCACCGGGAGTGTTTCCTGGAGCCCAGCTGCCTGGCTTGCGGTGGTGGCGGGGGCTGCCATGCTGAAGTAGCAGCCCTGGATCCCAGCCGCCTGGTTTGAGGTAGCCCCCCGCGGCTCCCCCAAGCCGGGAGGCTGGGCTCTGAGGCTGCTGCTTCGGGCGGCAGCCCCGGCGCCAGCAAGCTGGGTGACTTGAGCCCCGGGCCCATGCCCGGGGCTCTGCTACCGCTGGGGCTGAAGCTGCCAGCGGCAGCTGAGCTGCAGCGTGGCAGCAGGGCTTCAGCTGGGGCAGCAGCTGAGCCCTGGCGGCGGGACTGGGGCTCCAGCCCTCAGGCCTCCTGGCGGCTAGAGCTCCGCTACTTGTCAATTTCACTGCTCTGTTAGAGCAGTGAAATTGACAAGTTTGACAGCTCTGGTGTCCCAGAGTGGCCTCAATTGGCAGTCTGGGACATTTCCTGAGGCTGTCAAAAGTGGAAGAAGTGGGAGTGGTCCTGCTTTTAGCAGAGGGTTGGACTAGATGACCTCATGAGGTCCCTTCCAGCCCTAAGATTCTATGATGCACATGGGCTGTTCCGTGGTAAGCCTAACCACCCTCATTTTGGATGGTTTACCTGTTGTATGGCAAGAGGGCTGTTGCCATGCAACAGGCAACATGTACATGCGTACGCTCACAGCCTTATCGCATGGTAAGGAGCCTTATCACGCGTTAAGGCTGTAGTTTGTACATGGCCTTAAGGTGGGTTATGAGAGGTGTGTAAAGTACTCATCAGTTGCACCTGTTTACGCTTTTTGGTAATGCAAATGTAAGGAGTGGGAATACTGAATGAAACTGCAGGTCAGCTTAATGCTGATAAAAGGAAATATGGTTTACGTGTGCATAACTGAAATTCCATGCCTTAAATTGTTGAAACTTAAGATTTAGCAGGAACTTATGAAGATGAGCAACTAATAACAATCATAGTTACAAGTTCCAGGGGGTAGTCATGTTAGTTTGTGTACAGCAAAAACAACGAAAGTCCTATAGCACCTTAAAGATTAACAAATTTATTCGGGCATAAGCCTTCGTGGTCTTCAACCCACTTCCTCAGATATTATCATACATAGTTGCTCTATCTACAACTTAAACAAGGCTGTAAATCTTCATGCTTTGTGGTATACTCTAGCCACTCAGTGGGACATTTGTGGGCAGGTGGTTGTTCTGTAATTGTCCACTACATGAGTGGTACTCAGCTATGTCTAAGGGGTCCATGAAAGACTTGTACTGAAAACTGACCGACTGGAATTCAACTCTGTGTACAGACAGTAGATTTCCAAATGGGTCCACCCCTCTGCTGGAAACTTTTTAGGGGATTCACAAATAGGGAAAAAAAGTTGAGAACCACTGCACTATTGGATTTCTTGTATGTTTATGCAATATTTATTGCTGCCTGATGTAGTTTATTGAATTAGAGGGACCATTTCTCTGATCCGTTAGGCAATTCCTGTGTTTCGTGGATCTGATTTGGGGGACATAATAGAGGAAGCATGTGGTTAAAACACAAGACTGGAAGTCAAGTGGCTGGTGGTGGTTTTGTTTTGTTTTTTGGTTTCTCTCTCCCTCCTACCCCCCCCCCCCAATTCTGTTACTTCCTAAGTGAACTTGTGCAAACCAATCAACTTCTTTGTTAAATTTTCCTCTTCTGTAATGTGAGGCTAGTACCTCCCTGCCTCTATTTCATTAATGTTTTTACAAATTTTGATGGAAGGTGCTATGAAATTGTAAACATTACACTTAATTGATAACTTGGAGTTCCAATATGAGATGTCCAGGAAATAACTGACAAAGTTTGTATTGTGGCTTACTTGTATGTTGTCTTTTTATAGCTGCAAAATTCTATTGATCATGTCATGATGACCTTTTCTCACTGTTATAGAGCCACTTAATTTAACTCCCAAATATTCAGCTATAGTGATCTGCTTTAAAAACAAAACAAACAGAGCTAAGGATTATTCAGTGCATACCTTGCTCAGGTTAGGAAATGCTTAGGAAATCTTGCTGTTCATGAGTACTATAACTCTTTGTCGCAAGCAGATTCTGAATCAGTTTTTTGTTGTGTTCAACACCATTTTTTCCCCATTCCTCCAACTACATTTTGCAGTCATATTCTTCAAAAGCTGCGGTGTTTCGCTGTTGTCAGCAACCATTGGTGGTACAGGAAGATAGAAAAGCTAATAACTTCAGTAAAGGTGTTTTAGTTAATATAATTCTTGAAAACATTAAAATGTAGGTCTGAGATTAAAATAAACTTTATTTAGTGGAATCTAATTTGCTACTTTAGTTCATAAATTGATCTGCCACAGGAGTACAGTAGTGGTGCTGTTCTTACCTCACTTGAATCAAACTTCCATTGACTAAGCCTTGAAATTACTGTTAATTGCCTGAGGGCATTTATTTTGGGGGGAAAAAAAACACCTGGCCAATAGAAAACTTAAGTTAGCCAAACCAGCATTTTTTGCTATCAAATATAGAGGATATACACAAGGTTGGCAGGGGAGGGGGAGATAGGAAATTTTGAAAGAATACTTTTGCTGAAAAAGTTGACACACAAAATAAATACAATTGATTAAAAATGAGTGGGGGAAGGAGAAAGTAACTTTCCCTCTTGGGGGAGTTTTAGAGCTATAAGGAGTACCATGTAAAGGTCAGATGCAATGAGTGAACATTGTCATCAGTGGGACTTGAATTGTTCTGATATTTTTGGTTACTGATGGAGAAGTGTATTTGAAGACTACACACTACAATGTTGGATAACTTCCTTGCCCATCTGAATTTTAACTCATGGCTGAACCTGAATGAGCTCAACACTGTAAACCATGTTTTTCTTTTTCCTTACTTTTGCTATGAAGTCAGGACACTTGCTTTGATCTGCTTTCTAATCTTCATACTGATAAAGAACTTAATGTTAAGAATTGTTCTCATTTCTCTCAAGAAGAAATGCTACTAATAGTTTATTAAATACAGAACATGCATTTCAAGGTTTGTCAGAACAGTTCTGAAAGGATTACATTTTAAAATCAAGAATCAGTTCTTCATAACTTGCCTATTTCTAGATTTTGGTGTTTAGTGTTAGTAAAAGTGCCTTATTCTTTAATAACTGTTTTAAAAACAAAGCCATTGAACAGAGACTGTTTTTGTGACAGTTGTATGTAATGTGTCCCAAAGATCTTTACATTCTGAGCTGATTTTAAAATGCAAATAAGTGCAAATCTCTTCTAACAAATCAGTATAACTGATAGAAAGAACACTTTAAAAGAAATAGAAATTGAATTTTTATATTAAATTATTACATCAACAAACTGAAGCTCCTGCTGTAAGGGCTCCAGCTCATGCAAATTAATGGTATTTATCCTTACCACATGGAGTATGTGTGCATTTCATCATTAACATCGATACCTCTTTTACAATTACTTGCATATTTAATTTTTACAACACTAATACATTACCTCACATGCCCATGGCCCTGTTGTAAATTCTTATACTGCTCTTTGGTGGAAACCTCTTCAGCAATGTTTCTAAAACCATGGAATGAGTTTTTGGCCGGCACTTCAACGTGCTTGTCCAGTGCAAATTGGCAAGGTGTAGATGAGTGCCTGCCAAGTCTGTATCCCTACTACCAAAGTTGAGTCTACTGGGGACTGTCATCCATGATACAGAAGATCTTTGTCAGACTAGTTGCCACTGATCTGTGAGTTCTTCAAAGCATCTGAAGAAGTGTCATTTTTCTCCCATGAAAGCTCGTGATAAATAAATCTATTAGTCTTTAAAAGTGCTACAGGACTCTGTTTTTCTGCAATAGACTGACATGGCTCCCCCTTTGGAACTCAACTGTGATGTAGTGTCTGTGGATTCTGGGTTGGTGGATGTCACAAACTGACAAATCCAGAATATTTGCCATTAACTCATTGTGCAAGGGGAAGAAGTACAATAGTGAATTATTATCATCAGTCTTCCCTCCAAATCCTGGAGCTTTTGTAAGCCTCCTAGCTTTAACACAGGTTAATTGGAATTTTTCTATATATTTCCTCTGTTTTTAAAAAGGAAAAAATTTCGTGCAAGTGCTTAAAATCTCTCCCTTCTGGTGAAATTAGGATGGACATTGTGTCCAATTCATTTTCTTATAGCTAGTGTTTAATATCTTGTATAGTATTTAGGCTCTTGCACATGGACAGCTAAAAATATATTTGCGGGGGGAAGAGGTTGCAGCTTCTTAAATATCTTGTAGGGCTTTTGAAAGGTGCTGGCTTGACAGTTCTGGAGAACATATTTCATTTTTCCATAGATATAGTCCAGGTTGCAGTTCTGTAAATCTTCACCATATTTCAATCTCTCCCCTCTTCATTCCCCCTTCCCTCCCCCCCCTTTTTTTAAGATGGTTCCTTTAGTGATGTGTGGTTCATTTTAAATGATCACTTAGTCTTTGGTACTTTTCTGCCAAAACTGACCACAAAGGTACCAGTTTATGCTATTGTTTTGGTGACTTCCTTATATGGATAGTTATTGTGAGTAAGCTCTTTATATAGACATCTGCCATAGCCTTCCTAAAGTGGCAGATGTTTATATTATCTAAGAAAAAACTGATAAGAATGGCAGATCTATATTTACCTTTGTTGGTAAGCTTCATTTTAAAAAAAATTGTTTCAAGTGATATGGGAGTGTAGCAATAAAAAGAGCAAGTATTGAACTGGAAAGCAGTATTTGAAGTACTTCATAGCTTATTGTTAAATAATTCAGTTTTGGATGATTAAACTTGTTTCTCAAGATCAAGCAGTTTTTTTATTTCTAATATTTATATACTTATCAAAAATACTGCCTTGGATTGCATGTTTGGACAGGAGCAAGGGAGTTTAATGGTAATAAATCAATTGTTGTTAAGATGTGGAAATCCAACTGGCTGAAAGTTAAAACCATCTTTCAAAAATCTGCCGAGCTTCCAAATCAATAGTAGTCTTTTTTTGACCTTGTTGTCCATGATGATGTTTTAATTGGAGATTATAAGCTGAATTCTTAGTTCTGAAGAAGAAATTTTGATATTCATAGAACACATGTGACATAACCAGTGTCAGTGCAGGCTTCCTTTTTTACCATCCCGTGAAAGTTCCTCATTTATGGCCTGAAATGGAACTGGCTCAGTGTGGGAAAGTATCTTGCTCTCAGCTTGGTCTACAGTACAGATCAATATCACTATAACTGTATCCTTGAAGGATAAAGATTTTTCACACAGTTGAGCAGCGTGGTTATCAGGACCTAACCATTTGTGTAAGCAACAGGAGAGCTTTTCCTGTTCACATAGCTACCATCTCTCAGGGAGGTGGATTAGCTACACTGATGGAAGAAGCTCTACTCTTGGTGTAATAGTATCTTCATCACAATGCTACAGCTGTGCCACTATGCTTGAAGAGAAGTCCTCAGTGACCATTCAGATATTCATATATGTTGTAGAATGACATGGACAACTCTACTATCATAACCGTCACTTCATAGAAACAACCAATGAACCTTTGTCCTCAAGAAAAGATCCTAATGAATTCCATGACATGGATGCTTAGCCAAGGGCTACATTGTAAACTAGAAGTGAATGTGAAATGAGTTAGCTCATTAGGGACCCTCATGAGTTGGCAAAATGATGCCAGAACATATATCTCCACAGAGGACAAGCAGAAGCAGAAGAAAGAGACTCTAAACAAAATCAGGTGAAGTGGACAAATGATAAAGTTAACTTGAATTTCAAAGACTGTATTATTAATAATAACTTGTTTAGTTCCCATCATAGTAAGAGATGTTCTAAAAGATTCATATGTTAGAGATCTATATATATGCATGTAGTTAAGATAAGGAATTCCATCTATGGCACATTAAATATTGTGTTCATAGATTTGTTGGACCTATAAAGTTGTGATCTGCAAAGAGCTTCCATAGTACCTGGGTCTTAACAGAGCTGACTGCTGAGCTTCTAACTAAACTTCTGGTTGTGTGGATAATTCTTGTCGGCAGCTTGTTGTTTATATTATGAAACTGAGTCACTCAAAGCTATTTCTTATTACTGACAAGTACATTCATTGTTTCAGATTCCACATGGTGTGCGAGAATACCCATGTTTCTGTACCCTGCATTTTTAAGTAGACTATTCCATCCGGAAGAGGGTAATTCTTATGCTCCTGCAGTGTAATCTATTTGTGGTGTTAAGTGGAAGGAAGCTGATGAGGATTCTGCAGTTCTTGTCCATTTCATTCTTTATCCAACAGTTCAGATGGAAAAATGGAGGGTTTATATCGTATCGTAATATACCAACTGCATGTCATCTTTTGTTGATATGTTCTGGCATGACTTTGTTCAGGTCCTATTAATCCAGATGCTTGGTTGACAGGTTATTGGGCCAGTGGTGTTTGTAATAGAAGATGTAGGTGGGGAAAAAAAAAATTTCACCTGTGAGTGTGAGGGGACAAGAAATCTGTAAAAACAGATGTGAATTGTTTAATCTTGGTGATAGGGCAGATGTTTGTTTCAGCTACCAGTCCCATAGTTGTTTCAATAGTTGAAAGACAAATAAAATATTTCCTTGACACGTGAAACTTAATCTGCCATGTCTACTGATAACCAACTTTGTTTATATTCAGCTGGTCTGATAAGATATTAAGAAGGGGTTTAGACAATAGACTTGTTCACACAGATTGTTTCCTTCCATTTGCTGTACCCATTAGAAAGAAGTCTAGATCTATAAATCAAATCTGCCCCAAAGTCTCATTTGGATATAGAGATTACTTCCTCTTGTGTTCAGTAACTAATCTTGCATCATGCCACCAACCATTTTGCATTGTTTTTTATACCAGGACTGAAGAGTTATGTGCATTACTTAACCTAAACTATACAAAGCACTTAATATGTCCATCAAAATATTGGGCAAACAGCCTGACATTCCAAGTACTTTAATAGCTGAATAGGATAGATATTTGTGAAAATTAGGCAACACACTGTGATTCTCTAGATTTCAAGGGGATTTGTTTTGTTTGTTTTTAAAGGCAGTCATGAGTGGTTTTATTTGAAAAGTAAACTTGACACAAACAGTTTTAGCTGTTTGCTGAGATGAGCTTTTGGGTAATTTACATATATTGTTCTGAATAAGCACATCAGGTTAAAGTTGATCTTTTTTGGTGCAGCAAAATATTGCAATGCAATTGCAACTAATTATAACAAAAATGCTCTTGCTTAAGTGTCAGGAAAGTTAATGACTTCTGAACATAGATGTTCCAATGAAGCATTTCAATCAACAGTCACTGTGGTACTTCAGAACCTTTTTATAATGAGCTCTTGACCCCTATATTATCTGCATAAAACACAAGTAAAGAATCTAAATATAGAATAGGTATATAGCTTATTCATTAAATTTAACATGCTTTTAAGAAGAAATAATTAGGATTTTTAGTCTACCAGTAAATAAAACCTTTTTAGGATTTTGTTTTATGTTAAAATAAGGCTTTAACCTTCATCAGTATTGCTCTGTCTAAATGGCATCTCCCAAGAGCGTATAATGAAAGCAAAATTCACAGCACTGTTTAACCTTCTAGAAGCATTATTGATTTTTACATTGCTATTAAATAAAAAGTGGAAATCTTTTTCCTTTAAAGATGACTAGGAAGTATGATCATGTTGTCAGGTAGCCAAACTGATTTATGGTAGATGAAGTTGTGCATTATGTAGTGTACAAATTATATAGTTCTGCTAAGTTGACAGTATCATTTTAGTTTTAGCATCTCTGTGCAGTGTAAATTCTTGGGTCCTCATCTTCTGTGAAGTTGAGGGATCTTGCAAGCAAATCTAGTACAGTAACCACCTATAAATTGGCAAAAGGTGTTTGAGTCAGTTTTACTACTGCTTGTGTAAGGCTTTGTTTCAAAGTACTTGTATTGGGCAAAGTTAAGTGAACATGTAAATTCCCATGTGTAAATGAGTCTCCATTCTGCACTTCATTAACTGTCCATTGTTCACTTCCTTCTGAGAAAATAAATATAAGGATAATTGACACTCAATGTCTTTCAGCCAATCGGTGAAAAAGGAATTTTAGATGGTGCATGCATCCCCAAATGCTGCACAAACATGGATCAGTGTAGCTCTCAAGACTTTGTTAGAGCATTCCAGTATTGACACTTAGGAAAAGATAAGGCCAGTCTGAAAAGGTTTGTTGAATGCTACAGTGTCAGACTAAAATCTGACTTTTGTTCCTCTTTGCATAACATTGTGCTACCCAAAGAGAGGAGATGGTCTTTCCATTACTCTTCCTCCTTTTCAGCTGTTCTAAAAAACAAAACAGCGCTGTGCACAAGCAACACTAAAATAAAATGTTTTTCCGAATGGTATTCTTTAACAATTTCAGAACAACCTTACATCTGTAGACAAGTTCTTAGTATGTTATCAATACGTCCTTTTAAAGTTTTTATAATTCTCCTGAGAAGTGGAATGGATATTGGAATTATTCTCAGACCCCCAAGAATCCAAAAAGTCTCAACCTTCTTTTCTTAACTGTCAGGAAACAGCACCTTTTAGCTTTGCAGTCTGATTACTGAGCAGTCAGAGTAAGGAAGCAGGACTTCTAAGACCATGATGATCTCACCTACCTCAGCGTTTTTTTCCTAAATTCATGTATATGGAAGACAGAAAATTCTAACAAAATTCTATTGACACTTGCTTCCTTCCAATTGATTATCAGTTTGCCATAATTGAGAACACTTAAGCACAAAGCTGCTTTCCTATTATAGAAGTAGCTGTTTAGGCTGGTTGTTATAAAGCACCTCTGTCTTTAATTATCTTTTCTTTCTAATTTCCATTATGGTTTTAAATGCCACTTGCTTACTGTATCGTTATCAGATGTTACAAAAGGAATATAAAATGGTAAAATCAAGTATATATTGCATGTTGTCATGGCACATGTCATAGAATATAATACTGTTGGTCAGTACGTGTTCTACACTTGTACAGGATAGTCATTAAAACAGCTTACATTAGATGGTGGCAGTTTAGGAGAGAGCTTGTCAGAAATGTCCTAAAATCAGTTAGAATGCTTTAGGGAGCTACAGGGTTTGCAGGTGCTGTAATAATCCATTATAAGTGTTTCCTGTGGCTGTGCTCTGCCATTTAGAATCATAGAATCTTAGGGTTGGAAGGGACCTCCTGAGGTCATCGAGTCCAATCCTCTGCCAAAAGCACTTGGTAGTATTTAATGTGTTTGGGACAGAAAAAAATGGCTCTGATTTTAAACAGCGTAATTTGTTTCCTCCCAGTGCTACATTAAATTTGTGGAAAATATGCTAAAAATATTTGGCTGGCTAAAAATAGAAACGTGTTTTGGGATATTTTGTCCCCTTCCCTGTTAGTCTACGTGGACATATAGTGGTTTTGACATTTATTTATTAGGGGTAGTGTGAGGAAGGGCTAAGACCTTAAAACTCATGAAAGATTTTATTTTGTGGGTTCTTGGTCTGCTTTTGCCATTGGGTTGCTGCTTGACTTTGGGTAAAAATGGGGATGGTACTCCTTTACTTTACAGAATGAATTAATGTTTGTAAGGAAGCCTGAGGATGGAGATTATTAAGAGCTAGCAAAGAAGTGGTACTCATACCTGGAAAGTTACTTTCAACTGAGCAGCTTTCGCTTGTCTCTTACTAAACTTGAATGCTTTCAAAGACGATAAACTTAATCTGGTCATTTGGCAAGGTTTGTTCCTTTTCTGTTTCCTGTCACTGTTAACAATAAATATTTGTAAAGGCTTTCAAGCATGATCTTTTAGACAGACAATTTTTCACTGAAATAACATGAAAGCCATTTGTCACTTCCATCTATTTTTCCTGGAAACTAGCCATGAGTGATTGCTGGTTTTTTGTTTTTTTTGTTTTTTTTAAAGAAGCACCTGTAATTTTAAAGATGGTTATAGAGCACAGAATAAGTACTTATCAAAGCAAAATAATATCTTTGCTTTATTTTTTTTCTTTTGTTAATGTGTATTGATGAGCAAGAAAAGTATTTAAATAGCGTTTCTACTGACACTTTTCCCAGTTTTGAATTCCTTAGAATTAGGCTTTCTAGGACAGTTTTTCTTCCTGAAGTAGTGTAAACCTTTTTTATTTTGATCTTGGCGAAGATTTATTTTTTAATTAAATAAAGGAACACACAGTAAATGTCCACGTGTGAATACAGTATTGATGTTTTGGTTCAGAATACTTGTGCTTTTACCCTTCGCTGATACTGAAAATGGTTGCTTGATGTAGGCTTAAGTTAATGCTTTAGCTGTTGCTAATAAAGTGTAATAACTAATTTAGTTTACCTCTTATGGATTGCCAAAATGATTAGACAGTGGTCTGAGAGTCATGATTTCTTGAAAGTGAGTAATTTCATCTTATTTAAATATTCCATTATTAAAGGATTCTTTCCCTTGTATGCAGATTCATGGTTCAGAATATGTTAGGTGTTCTCATTCACCAGAGTTGATCAAAAGCTGAGAGACAATATTGTTTGGCAGTCTCTGTAGCAAGAAAGGAAGCATCTTTTGTTATTGACATCCTTTTCCTTAGCTCTGCTTTTGCGTTTTGCCAGCTGCTCATTGTCTGTGCTTGCTTGTGTAGTATTCACAAGGGATTTCATGAACTCTTATCAGCTAGTTGCCACAGCACATCATTTCCTCATGTCATCTTTACTCGCTGTTTTAAAAAAAAAATGGAAAAAGAATCAGATTTACACCAGACTGTAATGGATATTAGAAAACAAGGCTGTGTGTGAACACAGTTTCTTTATGACATTGTGTATGGAACACTATTGTTCAAATGAACTCCTTCAAACATTTTTATGTAAAGGCCTTATTACTGGCAGTTATTGAGCTGAGTCTCTTCTCAGTTTTTTAGGAAGAAAACATGTTGCAAAAGTCTGAAAATCCACTGCTTATAAGCCAAGGCTCAACAAAACCCAGGCGCTAGGTCACCATGGTGCCCTGGAATTGTCCCTAGGTGCCTAGCTGTGCCGGAGTACTCCAGGGGGTGCAATGCCCCTGGCATCTTTAGCAGTACTCAGCTTTTTTTCAGCAGCTGCAGGGCTTCTTTGCCCCTGACCGCCAGTGTCTAGGGCAGCAGGGCTTCTGTGCCTGGGACGCTGCCGACAGTGTCCGTGGCAGCAGGGTTTTGGGGCGGGAAGTGATGGTGGCGGCGGCATTTGGGTGGCAGAGTGGCACATCTAATAGGCTGCACATCTGGGCGCCCCAGTTTTGGGGACTGGCACCTATGCGTGCAGTGCATTTGTTGAGGGATTATAACAGGCCTTTCCTAGCACCCAGGAAACTGAGAAGGCCTATAAGTCCCCAGGGTGATTGACCACGTTTGAATTCTTTTATTACTTATACTGAGTTCTTCCAATCACA
The DNA here is from genome assembly GCA_007922175.1 of Pelusios castaneus. Classification (NCBI taxonomy): domain Eukaryota; kingdom Metazoa; phylum Chordata; order Testudines; family Pelomedusidae; genus Pelusios; species Pelusios castaneus. Next base: position 3,193,897 of record ML685834.1, read on the forward strand.
TCGTTATTAGTCAGCTACAAACAAATGGAATACCCATGCAGAGTCCAAGAACAGCTCCCTGAGCTTTTAGCCTCCTCTCTTTTTCAGCAGTTAGGTGATGGCAGGATAGGTTTCTCCAAAATATTGCCTTTATATCCTGCTGCTTATCTGTATCTCCCAATTTGCCAGTATCTACCTTTTGGCGAGTAGGATTAGTTCTTCATTTGTATTTAGTAAGTTTTTTTTTTTTTAGCTATTAGGCAAATTTTGTGCTTTGTTTTAACCTTGGCAATATCTACATTAAACTGTGTATTATAAAAAGCTAATGCTGACTTGAAAAGCTTTGCATGGAAGTTTCATTAGACCAGCCAATGTCTGGAAATTCAAAGTTGCAGGAGAAGGAGGGGAATAAATTGCATATCTTGGAAACACCATTCACTCCTTCAGCCAGCACTGATAAAGTCTGAAAGGAATCTTATAACATTTTCTTTCAGTTAAAAGGATGCTAGATGATATGTGGAGACTCCAGTGGGGGGAGAAGGGGTTGCTGGTGTGTGTGTTTTAAGAAAGTCAAAAATTGGATCCAATATATGAATTGTCTTCAGCTCTGCCTCCCCCCTCCCTGAAAAATATAGTGGCTAACTACCTGTTTGTTGTTTTTAAAACAGGACTGAATCACAAGAATCTTCACTTTTGATTTATGTGACATCTGTTCAATCAGGTGTTGTCTTCCAAGAAATAATACAGTTGGCCAATTTCTTCTTGTAGACACTGACATTTATTTATAGAAAGGTTTCTTGAAGATTTGTGTCAAATGACGTCAATGGCCAGTTTGTTCTCTTTTACTAGCCCAGCTGTAAAGCGTTTATTGGGCTGGAAACAAGGAGATGAAGAGGAAAAATGGGCAGAAAAGGCAGTTGATGCTTTGGTTAAAAAGTTGAAAAAGAAAAAGGGTGCTATGGAAGAATTAGAAAAAGCCTTAAGCAGTCCCGGACAACCCAGCAAGTGTGTTACTATTCCTCGTTCTTTAGATGGGCGACTTCAAGTTTCTCACAGAAAAGGTCTGCCGCATGTTATATACTGTCGTGTCTGGCGTTGGCCGGATCTACAGAGTCACCATGAGTTGAAGCCATTGGATATTTGTGAATTTCCTTTTGGATCTAAACAGAAGGAAGTTTGTATCAATCCGTACCACTACAAAAGGGTGGAGAGCCCAGGTAAGTTTGTGCGTGGCTGTCTATAAAACTGAACAAATTGTCTCCAGACAGTGGTACTTTGCCACTTGCCTGGGATAGGGAGAGTAAAACATTCTGGTTAGAACAGGTGCAGTTTTCATGGTAAAACCTTTACAAGTACAGTCCACTGTGTAGCATACAATCTCTGGAAGAGATTTCTAAATCCTGGTTCCCTTAAAGTCAATGACAAAATTGCCATTGACTTCATTGTGACCAGCATTTGGCTCTAAATATAAAAGCTTCATATTGTTTGAGGAAACCTCAGAGTTCCTACAAGTAGGTCAGAATATTTTTACCCAACTAGGCGTTGTAACAGTCACAATGGGCATGCAGCAGCAAGAAGAGAGATGGTGGGTCTGTGGTGCTTCCTACTCCTATTCTAGACAACAGGTGATTGGGAGAGGGCAGACCAGGAATGATGGATACAACCCCACAGTGTTGAACAATTAAGGGTTCCACAGCCAGGAACCAGTATCTGTGCCACAGATTAACATACCACTACGCTTAAGCATGTATCCGCGGGAGACGATGAGGAAAGTAGAGTTCTCGTAGTTGGGAATGGGAGAGGAGTGGTCTTTAATTTCTGGGAAGTATGTTTAGTGGGAGAAATGAGCTTTCCACTAGAATGGGCATAGGAGGATTTAATACAATGCTAAGGTGGAGAATTTGCAAACAGCAGTTTCCATAACAGTAACTCGGCACTGGTCCCTTTAGGAAGGTGTATGCTGGATAGCATACGTACACAATCCAAAATAACATGTATCAGATGCATACTTAGATTGCTAATGGTGTAGAAACATTGACTTGAGCTTCCTTACTTGAGTTCTGAGTTTAATGTTGCTTTTGCTCTTAATTGTATGTTAGGAGAACACCAATCCTTTAAAATCGTTAGTAGTTTCCTCTTAGTATTTGTGCTCAATACAAAAGTCTCACTTCGCTGGTTACAAATGACTGCTTTCAGTACTGTGAGCTATAAATTAAGTCTGAGAAGCAGAGTAGAAGTGTAAAGTACTTTTACAAAGGATTTTTTTGTAAGGTCCACTTAAATCTTGTAACTCCTTTTTAGCTGTTAAAGGGAACTTTATTTTTTGTGGTTAGTGAATAGATAGTGCATTTATATTATGATTTTTGTTCTTGATATATTTTTTAATTTTTTTTGTTTTGTTTTGTTGGTGTTTTTGTTTTCTTTAGTTCTACCTCCAGTGTTGGTCCCTAGACATAGTGAATTCAATCCACAGCACAGCCTTCTAGTTCAGTTCAGGAACCTAAGCCACAATGAACCGCACATGCCACACAATGCTACATTTCCAGATTCTTTCCAGCAACCCAACAGCACTCCGTTTTCCATTTCACCAAACAGCCCCTACCCACCTTCACCAGTGAGCAGCACTTATCCAAGTTCCCCCGCCAGTTCTGGACCATCTAGTCCATTTCAGCTACCAGGTGAGAACAGTCTATATGTAAACTCCACTGAGAAATTAAAATATGCTTGTACAGTAATACCAAAAGCTATTGCAATTTCCTTTTGATTCTTTTTGTTTCTGATATAAATTGATATTGGCTGAATATCAGTCAACTTTGAAACTGTTAATCTGTCATTACTCCTTTTCCTGCATCTTTGAAATGGGTTTCTTTGAAAGAGTTCTTCTGAATTATTTGTAATGTATTTTATTTTCCAAATACCATTTGACATATTGTTGGGTGTGGAGGAAGGGCTTATTAAATGAATTTGGTGTCTTTAAATATGAAATGCTGTACAGAGAGGAAATATCTTGACATGTAATAATCCTTTCTTAAAATAGAGTTTGGCATGTACAAATCTTGTCATGGAGGGCATAGCTTATACTAAGCATCATTCAGTAGTAAGGATCGGTAGTTCTCAAATACTACAGCAGTGAGTTGTTCTGAAGACTATTGACTTGGGATGCTTAATAAATACATGCATTTAATTAACATATATGTACACTCCTCACTCTAATAACCAAGAACCTGACAAAATTTAAGTGTGTCCTAGCTTGGTGAGCAAAGAAAGGGCTTATGCTCCACTTGACAGCATCTGTCAGTCAGTGTTCTCTTTGTAGTTTTAACTTGTTCATTTTTTTTCTTTGCTTGAAGCTGATACTCCACCCCCTGCATATATGCCCCCAGAAGATCAGATGGGGCAGGATAATTCACAGTCTATGGACACAAGCAACACTATGATTCCTCAAATTATGCCAAATATATCCAGCCGTGGTAAGGAAGTATGGTTGATGATTAATTTTTAGTTAGTTTCTTTAATGCTAAGACCAATTCAGTGGTGACTGAACTGAAGTAACTGTATGTACTTACCAATGGAAAACTTGCAAATGAAAATGAAAGAAATCCAAGGCTGTACTAGGAGGAGCAGTCTCCAGGAAGAGAATGCAAGATGAAACAAATCTTACTAATTCATTTTTACACTGCTTTGTTGATTGATTTGTTTTTAACCACTTAAGAAGAAACCAACAATAAAACCCCTTTTTCTTTTTAAATTGTGCTTCTTTTAATAATGAGGTGCCTGAGGTTTTTGTTTTTTTTTCTCAGAATAGTTCAGAATTTTACCTTTGATTAGACATGGATTGTATGCATAAGGCATCTCTGAAGATCAGGCCTCAAAATGTTAATTATAAATAAATGTATATAGAAAATCTTTCTCCCTGTTTATTTGGCAGCACTTATATAATTTTCCCCTTTGTGTGGGTCTTTCACATAAGCCTCAGGAATTGGGAAAGAAACCAAAATAATAAAATGATTGTGAAACAGCTTTCAGTCACTCAAGAAAGATAGTTCCTGTAGGTGTTTTTACTCCATTTTTTTTTTTTAAATTGACTTGATTTCAGCAAATTTAGTAATGTCCTTTTAACCACATTATAATGCTCTTCAAGTCTAAGAATAACATTAGAGATGTGAGGTTGTGGGAGCAATTGTCTACTGCTAGGTGACAGATTGAAATCCATATTGACCTGTTTTAATTTCATTTTATTATAGATGTTCAACCTGTTGCTTATGAAGAGCCCAAGCATTGGTGTTCAATTGTTTACTATGAATTAAACAATCGCGTTGGAGAGGCTTTTCATGCATCTTCCACCAGTGTCTTAGTGGATGGATTTACAGATCCTTCTAACAATAAAAACCGGTTCTGTTTAGGTTTGCTGTCCAATGTTAATCGTAACTCAACTATTGAGAACACTAGGCGACATATTGGAAAAGGTAATTCATAAATGTACTTTATGCCTCCTCTATGATTAATAGCACTAAGTTGACAAGCACAGACTTCTTTAAGAATAGGCTTATTGTAATGTGCAAAAATTAAAATTCTAAATGATGGTTGCAATGGTACAAAATAAGCCGGGAGAAAAATCTGTTTAAATATAACTTTTGATTTATACATGTTTGATATATGTGGTGTACATTGGAGAATGCTGATCACAGAATCCATGTGATTAACATAAATGATATAGAAGATAAAAATTCCCTTATTCTAGAATAGGCATAATACTGTTAGCAAGTAAACCTGCTGGGACAGTACTACACTCGTGCCAGCACTTAAACAGAAGTGGGAGTATCTGTCCAGTTCCATATATACAATTACCGTTAGAGATTTGTTCCTCAGAAAAAATTCTTGCTACTGCTTAACAATATTGCAAAGTTTTGCTCTCAGTTTACAGAGGATATTTGAGTTCTGTCTATAATTTGTTCAAATATCCTGAGAGCAAAACTAAAATAAAGCTATAAGGATCTATTTTGTCTGAGTAAATCCATGATGGGTGAAGAATGGAGTGGTCCTGGATTTGACAAGCCTTGTAAGATCTTGCAGTTTTCCTCTGGGTCAACCATATTTTTCAGCAGATAGCACTATATGGACACAGAATTTTCACACAGATGAAGCCTGCTCAATCTCTTAAAGCATTTTAGTGAATTTTTAAATTGTCCCTTGATGTGCCTTCCTTTTTTCATGCCAATATCTAGCTAAGCCTTTAGAAGAGAGCCCTTTTCTTACTTTTTAGTACTTACAATTGTTGTTCAGATATTCTGAAAATTGCATTAGCATTGGTCAGACTGAAGCAGTCGCATAGTACCTTGGGAAGCCAAAGGTACTGTAACAAGAAGGATATGCTTTTCCTTTTGGGTTACTTTTGATGTGGAGTCAGTTTTAACTCCGGGAACCATCCGTAGGTTAGAAATGTTTAGGTAATGGAAACAAAGTTTTATAGCACTGTGCTAATGACTGACTGTGTAGGTAGGATTGCATAAGTTAAAATCTCTAATTCTTAATAATGGAATTTTAACTCTGGAATAAATGTAGTCACTGTTCTTGAGATAATTGACTTTTCTAGTGTGATTTGTTATCCTTAACAAGGGAATACAGTTACATTATATAGTTCTGGAATTTATCCTCAGTGTCTGACCTTTTTTGGCCTCCGTGTAACACAACCAGGGTAACCAAAAATGCCAAACTTTTCACATTTCTGTAGAAACAATGCATCTCTGCCATAGCACACTTCTGAAATTTCAGAATTAACTAGCTTAAAACTTATTTCATCTTGAGTTTTATTTCCCCAAGAGAAGCAGAAATTTGTTCCAGCACGCTATGTATCGCTCTTCTCCAACTCAACTCCACAGAGATCCCCTAACAATACTTTACCTTTGGAAGGCCCAACTGGGTACTGGGAGCAGGAAAGGAGCAGAATAGAACTGAGTTATGAGGAAGAGAGGCCTGGCCCCAAATCGACCATGAGCAATTTGCACTTGATTGGCTGACAAAGCAAGCTGGTTTGAAGTTCCTTTCCTCAAACTTCGTCCCATCCCAGACCCCCGGTGGGCGAGGTGTTATGATATCTTTTATTGGACAACTTCTGTTGGTAAGGGAGACAAACCTTTGATCTTATGGAGCTGCTCTTCAGGTCTGGGAAATTTACTCTGTGTGTCATAGTTAAATACAAAATGGAACATCTAGTTTTAGCATAAGCAGTTAACACCATTTCAAGGGGTCCTTCAAGGTGAAAGTGTCCCTTAACACCTCTCCAGTCATAGGGTGGAAAGGAAGGGGGAAGGAAGTAAAGCAGCTGAAGGAGGAGCAGCAGTTGTTAAAAAGTTATAGATCAGTGCTTCTCAACATTTGCAGACTACTAAGCCCCTTCCAGGGGGGTAGGGTTGAAGCATGTAACTTAGCTTCTCAGGACCCCAGGCAGTTTCCTGCTTGACGACATCTGAAGCATCCCCCTCCCACCCCTCCCCAGGGGCTGCAAACCCCAGATTGAGAGAAACTGATCTAGATGAGTTGAGTACTCCATGGAAGACCTCTACATTCCCAAAGGGGTACATGTATCCTTGGATGAGAACCATTGTTATAGATACTTGTAATAAGTCATAAATCCAGTCTGTCTTCAGTCCATGATTTTAGTGTCCAGCAAAGTTACTAATTTAAGCTCCCAGAGTCCACTTTTGAAAGTGGTGCTCAGATTTCCTTTGATTGCTTTGCGAAAAGTATTCACTCATAGGTGGCATAGTGTGTTTTTGTCTTTTATCTTCCTGAGAGAATACATATGAGTGTGTAGTGACTGTCTAGTTTCATGTGCCTAGTTGCTATTGGAGAATTTAACACACTGGTGGAGGTGCACCACATACTGTGATGGGCATGTTTAAGACCTATGGATCTTGAAAGATGTTTGGGCAGGGTGGGTTTTGATCATTGTGGCAGTGGAGATATGTCTGCAGATTATGCATCTGTTCTGGCAGCATCTGGTGCCGCTTTGGGTTGGACACTGTCCTATAATTGATGAGAGAAGGCCATCTAGTGGCTGATACAAAATTAAGTAATTTGAGACGAGAGAGTGTACTAAACTGCTTATGTGCATATGGCTGAAAAAGTACCTTTTCAGAAAAGCTCTTCAAGTGGAAGGCTGACTATATTGTCTCAGACCTCCAAGAAGATATAAAGAGTAATACAGCTTGATTATAACTTGAAACAACTTTTTATCTGATTTTGTTTTTAAGGAGTTCATCTCTACTATGTTGGTGGGGAAGTCTACGCTGAGTGCTTAAGTGATAGCAGCATATTTGTACAGAGCAGGAACTGCAACTATCATCATGGCTTTCACCCTACAACTGTGTGCAAAATACCCAGCGGCTGCAGCCTAAAAATTTTTAACAATCAGGAGTTTGCTCAGCTTTTAGCTCAGTCTGTCAACCATGGATTTGAGGCAGTGTATGAACTCACCAAAATGTGTACCATTCGAATGAGTTTTGTAAAGGTAAATAAATTCTGTATCTAAGCATTTTAAACTTGCTGTGGGATGAGAGAGGTTTAAACCAAGTATTCAGATTGGCATTGATGCTATGTTGCAGAAGGTATTGGATGTAAGATGAGTTTTACATTTTAATCTTGCATCTTGTGTTGGAGTATCATCAATGTTTTATGTGTATGGTACTTTCCAGGTGAGTATTTTTACCACAGTAATTCCATCTGGTCCAGTTAAATGTTTCCTTTCTCAGGTCAGAAGCAAGCTAGAATTCCTTTAGCCCTCATTTTTAAAGAAGACTTGTAATGTACTCTCGCACTCGAGATTAAAATGATCTACTGGACCACTAAAATAGCTGTCATCTGTATCAGGGAAAACTGAAGGAATGCATAAATAGCTGTGACTCCTCCACATACCATTCCATTTCCTTCTCTCCCCAAAAGTTTGACTTCTTGGACAGATGAATTACATCAGCCCTATGGGTCTTTTAATATATTTTTTTAGTAGAAAAAGGAGACTTTTAAAAAAAAAATTACATAGCCAAATTATGCTCTCATTATGCTTTTTAAAAAAAGTAATCGATTTTCAAAAAAAAATGGCTTTGTATTAGTAGTGGTTTAATTTACTTTTACTGTAGTAAAAGGTGAATTGTGTCACTAAGCTCTACTGCATCTGTTCTTTTTAAAAGGATGCTCAATATTGGGTATTCAGGGTTGAAACAAAGTATTTATTGAGCATTTGTAGAGCCTGGTAGTAGTGTATGGCTCATTGTGGGAAACACCAGTAAGACAGACCTTTGGCTTAAAGATCAGTCTGCAGAGTTTAAAGGGGGGTGAGGAGGAAGGGCGTATAGACATCACTGTGAAGTGCTCAAAGGAGGAATGATTTGTGAAAAGTGATTTTTAGAGGAGGAGAGTATTTGATGGATCATTTATAAACATAGTAAACTTTACATATTTGTAAAATCATATATTGTGTTTAAAAAGAGAGGCTCTTGGTTTTGGTGTTGAAACCACTCTTCCAACCTGTCTTTGTAGCCCTTGTACAGTATACTGTGGAGCATGTGGGGTGTTTTTTGCACTCATAAAGAATTTTTAAAATTCATTTGATGTTAATCATATTAAAGGGGTTTCTGGTTTTCTGATATTCTGAAGTAAAAAGCCTGGCTGTAATTTAGTCCTGGGATTATTTCTTTATAAAGAACTCTCCTGGGCCTCTAGAATGAACTCATAGATTATTAAGGTCAGGAAGGACGACTGATCACCTAATCTGACCACCTGCATAGCACAAGCCATAGGATTTCCCTGAATTAATACCAATTTAAAATCCAGATGCTCATGGAATTGCAGCCTCTATCACTTGGAGTCCGGGAATTACCTTGTATAGTGTTTGTGTTTGCAGTTTTTCTCTTGTGTACTTGTTTTTATGGTATTCCCTATAGGGAAGAGCATAAACAAAGCCTTCAGAAGTTAAGAGAAAGGAAGTAGTATACTCATTTTATAGGTGGAGTAATGAGACATGGGGATTAACCTTGACCCAGGTAACACAAGAAGTGTGTTAGAGACAGGACCGGAACCCAGAGCTCCTGACTTGTAGTCTGATGCCCTAACCTCAACACCATCCTTTCTCTTTTCCTTTTCCTCTTCTTCTTCCCCTTTAGCTTACCTTACCATTGTTCTTGAGTATATTGGGACCTGTGATAACTTTAAATGTCTTACAGCCTAACTTTGTATTTCCTCTTGGTGAAAGTGTGCACTCATAACATCAAAGATATAATGTTTGTTCATTTTTATAGGGTTGGGGAGCGGAATATCACCGACAAGATGTCACAAGCACTCCATGTTGGATAGAAATTCATCTTCATGGGCCCCTTCAGTGGCTGGATAAAGTACTTACACAAATGGGTTCTCCCCTCAATCCTATCTCTTCGGTTTCATAATGCCGAAGTATTTCCTTCAACTATTCTTTTAGTGAACTTATTTTAATTCTAGAAAAACTTGTGGATACTGTAAGCTACACGGAGAACAGTTGTTATGGATTAATTTTTAGCCCCTTTGTGACCAATTCCATTTTGGATTTATCATTTTTACATTTCACTTTGTTCTTGTGATTCTAAAGTGACAATTGAGCCTTGGGGGAAAAGAGTTAGGAAGTCTCCTGAAAAATTTGCAACACTTTTTCTCTCCTTCTTATGAAATTTTAAACAGGCATATGTCTAACTGGAAAATATTTTCTTCATTGTCACATAGGGACAAGAATTTTGAATACAGGCTTTAGGAGTTGATACATATAATAGATTTTTAGTGTTAATAGAACTGTACATTCTGTTTGCTGAACATGTGCAGCTCCAGGCTGCCGTCAGTATTTTTAGTGTAGCTGTATAACATTTTATGGAAGAATTATGTCATAAACAAAATTAGCCTTTATTACAGCTGAGTGTCTCAATTTGAACAATGTGATTAAAGTGTACATGTCTTGAAATATTCTTTTTTTACAACTATGGAGTGGTGTGAAAACAGTTGCATTAACCTATTGGAAAGTGCTATTCTGCAACATATACAATAAATTTATAACTGCAATTAGTGGTGGTCCATTCCAGTTTGGTAACATGGTTTTTAACCACCATTTAAAGAGTAATTCATACAAAGTAAGCTGTTTTGCACTGGACTAGTCAGTTCTTGGTTTTGCCTTGATATACACCCATGCTGTTTCGGATGCAGTTGCCAAGGCTTACGTTTTTGTACTTTAGCATAGACACTAATTTTTGTTAATGACTACTTACGTTGCAAAGCAGTTAAGTTTTCTAGCCTAGCTATCTATCTTACCTATCCAGACTTGGCATGTTTTAGGCCTCTTAAATCACTCAGTGGTTATTATGTAGTAGTGATGACACTATGCTTCTCTTTTGATACAGATTTTGATTAATTTGGCTTTGTTCTCATAGTGTTTTAATACTGAATGGTGTAGCAAATTGGCAGTTGAGTGGAGAGCCATTTATTTCTAGATCAGTTGAAATGCAGATATGGTAGGTAATTAAAAAAAAAAAAAATCATTACTAGCAAGACTTGTCCTGTGTGAAATGGTGGTCTTTGTCTTATTCCTAACGAACAGGTGTCCCCTCAGATAGTCGAGTCCAGTGGCTTTCAAACCACGGGTCCAGACCTGGAACTTGGTCATGGGGTCCAGACCCCATGACCGGGTCACAGACCCCCAGGTACTGGGTTGTGGCACTCTCTGCTGCCACTGCCGAAAGACTGGGACGGATTGCTCAAAGATGTAATTGTTGGGTCACGATCATAATTTATTTTTTTTTTCCAACTGGGTCCCGAGGAAAAAAGTTTGAAAACCACTGGTCTAGGTATGCGGTTGGCATTCTTATCAGAGAAGTGAATGATTGAATGTACATGAAAATTAAATTGCCCTTTCTCCCACATAGGAAATACTTCAGGGTCAAGGCTGAAGTACACTGGTTTACAGCTGTGAGAAGGCTTGTGCAGCTGTGTGCTGTATCTGTTGTGCCTCTTAGTAGAGGACTTTGGTGCCCAGGCTGTCAATACAAACACCAAATTAATAAAAGGGGACTTTAGGGGTAACTACTTTTCCTTTTAAAAAAAAAATAAAAAAAATATATAAATGTATTGTGAATACTTGGTGAAATGAATTATGGCCTAAACTGAAGTTTTTATGTGCAGATCAAAGCTGCTTGTTTTATATATAACTATTCACTGTTCCCTTCCTCTACACTGAACACGTTACTCTATCCACTGAAAGATTAAATGTTTAGGAGGTAGGCTAAAAGCTCTAAAACTCAAGTACTTATTTAAAAATGCAAACTAGCAAGTTATTTCAGTCCCTGGGTATTGATCACAAGTTATTCTTCTGTCCTTTTTATAGAATGACATAACTCATTCTTAAATATGGTAGTTCTTGTATCACATAGTACATAAGTAAAGAATCTTTCTAAAGGAACAAAATTGTTTACATGTCATAAGTTCTTTTTCTTATGAAATGCCTTAAAGGAATAATGCTAAACTGATGATTTTCACAGAGCTGTAATGCTGTCTTGTACAGGAATAAATATTTGTACTTGATTTTAAACACTTTTTTCCTCAGCATTTTAACTTTTTTTTTTTTTTTTCCAGAAAAAGGGGAGTAATATTACTTTGTCCCTTATCTTCTGGATCACTGTTTATTCCTTTGAACTACAGCCAATGATGGTTTTATTGAATGAGCTATAAATTCAGCTGTTGCCCGAAAAAATCAGGCCTTAGTCAAACTGAATATTTTTCTGTACCCAGTTTCTCTCTGTAAGTTTATGAATCTGCATATATTCAGCACTATGGTATTTTTCTTGAATTTTATAATTAAAGGCATGATACATCAAGTTAAAGAATAAAAACTCAGTTACAGTGCCTTTACTAAAATTACGAGATTTCACTTCTTCAAAAGCTAGCCTTTTTACTTTTGTCTTATGCTCATGTGTATGCATAGCTGAAAATAAGTAAATGATTCAGGAATGGGGTATCGGTGTGCACGAATCAGAACTAGTACTTAATATGAGCAGGCTGGCTACCCATGCATCAGTACTATAATCTTAGCAATATTGCCATGCATATCCAGTCAACCCATGCCTGATTCTGTTGCTAAGCATAAGGAGGCTAACTAGTGTATGCATTTGCTTGATTTTAAATACCAACAGAAGCATGGATACCCTAGTGCCTTCTTGCTCCTCCATTTTCTTTTGCAGAGGCAGGCTTGCTAAGTGCTGCTCTTCCACTTTTAAATTGGTGCTTGTCATAAAGACTAGGACTCTGTAAAGGCTTACTAGTTTTGTAAGCTTTGTGTGGTGCAGATACATAATCCTATGTTAGTTGTATCTGTGTTGCGAGTATCTCAGTTCACACATCTATGCAAGGATAAGCTGGCTGAGTACTGTTTTACAATAAATGTTAAAATTTTATGGTGGCAAAGATGGCAGCTCCTATCACACTATGCCTGTGAGTGCTGTTGCTGTTTAATTACATTGCTAGCAGATACAGAGAAACTGGGTGGGTCAGAGGTTTGGAAATGGGAGATAAAGCCTAGAGCAGGTGAGAGTCAATGTTACCAATGTATAAAAGCTATTTTGCCCTATGTAAAATAAACAACTTCAATTTTTGTTTGGTGCACATGTTTCTGTATCTCTCTAATCACCAGCAATTAATTGTTAGCCTTGGCAGTAATACCAACAGAGAGAGAACAAGCACAAAAGAACCGCCACTTTGGCCTGCTCGTAAAGCTGCTGTGACATGACCGAGTGAAGTGCAAGTGTAGACAGAAGATTGCAGTCCATGCAGAACTCTTAATAAATATTAAATTTACTTACTTGTAAGGAATGACCTGCACCAGTCGTCTTCAACCTTTTTTGGATCAGCGCCCAGGTTTTCAATATTTTCACATTGGTAGTAAGTTTACCGCCCACCTACATAAATTGTTACTTTTTATAAATTGCCACTGTCGTTAAATTGTTACATTGTCATACTGTTAATCGTTAATTATAATCTTCAATTTATTTCAATTTTAAACTCAGATATTTTAAATAAGATATCAAACAAATTTCATTCAAACAAAATTTATTCATTATTCATACAAACTTTTTATAAATTACAGCCGGATGGGAATGGCCATTATCTCTTTCCTTTGTTTTTGTAGCGCCCACCAAAAATCACAAAATGCCCACTAGTGGGCGCTATCGCCCAGGTTGAAGACCACTGTTGTACACAAAGGGACAACATTGAGTTATGAGAACTCCTGTAGGAACCACTATGTAATTTGTTGGTATAATTGAACAGAAGTGTTTTCAAAATGGCTATTTAGTCAAAATAAGTGAAGCAGCCAACATGTTGTGATTGGTATAGAATTTCTTAAAAAGCCACACCACCATGGGAATTCTTGGGTTTTGCCTGAAATTACAGTATAAGAATTGTTTACCTGTTGAGTGAATACTCTAGTCTAGGGCTGGAAAAAGAAAATATTGAGGGGGAGGGGTTGGTTAAAAAGTCAAAGTTTTGCTAGCTTAAAATACTCTAAAAACTAATGTTCCCTGAACAGTTGCTAGGTAGTGGTCTTCAATAAATAAATGCAATTTTAAAATGCTTTGCCTCAACAAAAATTTAGGTTTTTGTACTTTTGTAGTCATGAAGTCTCCTATGGCAGCAAACCATTTTGAATTCAAATTGATACTAATGCATTACAGTGTGTAACTCTGCTTTACTGTGTTTGTTTATTGCTAGCATAAGCTTTATGCTTCTGTTTCCATGGTAGGAAACATGGTTTTAGCAATGAGGTTCTTTCTTTGTACTGTTAAATATCTTCATTTTCTTAACTGTAAAATGATTAGGTTTTGATATATTATGTTTTTAAAGATATCTATGCATACTGCTGTCCATATTTGAATAAACATGAAAAATCCCCATTCAGAATGTTTTTTTTTCCTAATTTGCTCTAAATATAGTTCAGCAGATGCCTCCAATATTTATAAATGTAGGTCTAAATAGGTAGGTTTTAGAGAGGTATCTCTTATAAGATATAATGACCCATAAAATTTTTGTTCTTGTAATTGTCACTACTAATGTGTTAGTTATATGTGTATTGCTCCTGTAAAAGTGAGAACCAGGAGTTTCATTCCATGATAGTTAGCCACAACTTTTCCAGGCAATCATTAGTGTAGGGTTCTGAAGAAAAGATTTTGTTTAATAACAATATATTTGAGAATGTATTCTGTTAGCAGGGTTCTGAGGCAAGTTGATTGAAACATATTAAGGTATACTACAATAACAGAACCAGATTATACATACAATATATTTTTGTAAATCAACCAATATATTGTGGAAAACCAGATACCACAATTTGACAGCAGTTTGCCATACATAAAATCTTTAGTTGCAAAACTTATTTAAAGGTATTTTGGCTAACTGTTTTGCAACATAGCTGTCACTAATATAACTTTCTTAAACAATCACATGGCCTAGCGAAGTCTGTAGAAATTGAAACTAGTGACTGATTGCTTCCCCATGCAAAGAAGAAAACTAAGAATATTCCTTTTGAGATATTCCATTAAATATTTCAATAAAACTTAGTGTTTTTATGATCAGAGCAACTACCTTTCCTGTGGCTTTACCTAGAATCATAGAAACTGGAAGGGACCATGACAGGTCATAGAGTCCAGTTCCTTGCACTCATGGCAGGAACAAGTACCCCCATTAAACCATCCCTGACAGGTGTTTGTCCAACCTGCTCTTAAAAACCTCCAATGTAGGAGATTCCACAACCTGCCAAGGCAACTTATTCCAGTGTTTAATCACCCTGACGGTTAAGAATTTTTTCCTAATGCCTAGGCTGAACCTCCCTTGCTGTAATTTAAGCCTATTGCTTCTCCTACCATCTGTGATTAAGGAGAATTTTTCTCCTCCTCCATAACAACCTTTTAGGTATTTGAAAACTATTTTCATATCCCCTCTGTCTCCTTTTTGCTAGACTATACAAACCCAGCTCTTTCAATCTTCCCTCATAGGTCGAATGTTCCAGACCTCTAATCATTTTTTTTTGCCCTTCTCTGGACTTTTTCCAGTTTCTCCACATCCTTTTTGAAATGAGGCGCCCAATACTGGACACAGTACTCAAGTTGAGGCCTAATCAGTGCAGAGTAGAGTGGAAGAATCACTTCTCATGTCTTACTCACAATACTCCTGTTACACCCCAGAATGGCATTTGCTTTTTTTGCAACAGTATTACACTGCTGACTCATATTTAGCTTGTGATCCACTATTACACCCAGATCCCTTTCTCCGGTACTTATTTCTAAGCAGTCATTGCCCATTTTGTATGTGTGCAATGGGTTGTTCAACCCTAAGTGGAGTACTTGGCACTTACCTTTATTGAATTTTATTCTATTTATCTCAGACCATTTCACCAGTTTTTCCAAGTCATTTTGAATTGTGATCCTATCCTTCAAAGCACTCGCAACCCCTCCCAGCTTGGTATCATCTGCCAACTTTATAAGTGTGCTCTCTATGCCATCATCTAAATCATTGATAAAAATGTTGAACAGAACTCTGTGGCACCCCACTTGTTATGTCCTTCCAGCCTGAATGTGAACTGTTGATAACTACTTTCTGGAAATGGTTATCCAACCAGTTTTTCACCCATCTTATAGTAGCTCCATCTAGTTTGTACCTCCCCAGTTTATTAATGAGAATGTGATGTGAGACCGTATCAAATGCTGTACTAAAGTCTAGATACACCACATCTACTGCCTCCCTCTGTCCACAAGGCTCGTTACCACAGCATAGAAAGCTATCAAGTTGGTTTGACACGATTTGTTTTTGACAGAGCCATGCTGACTAGCCCTAAGCACCTTATTCTCTTCCAGATGTTTGCAAATCGACTCCTTAATTATTTGTTCCATTATTTTATTGGTATAGAGGTGAAACTGACTGGTCTATAATTCCCTGGATTGCTCTTATTTCCCTTTTTGTCGATGGGCACTATATTTGCTTTTTTCCTGTCCTCTGGGACCTCACCCGTCTTCCATGATTTTTCAAAGATAATAGCTAATGGCTCATATCTCCTGAGTCAGCTCCTTGAGTACTCTAGGGTACATATCATCAGGTCCTGGTGACCTAAACTTGTTCAAGTAATTTTTAACTTGCTCCTTCCCTATTTTAGCATTTGACCCTATCTCATTTCTATTGCCCTCCTCTACATCAGACATCCCATCTCCACCAACCTTCTCAGTGAAAGATCGAAACTAAGAAATTATTTAGTTCCTCTGCCATTTCCACATTTTCATTTATTGTTTTACCCTCTTTGAGTAAGGGTCCTACCCTGTCCTTGGTTCTCCTCTTGTTTCTGATGTATTTGAAGAATGTCTCTCTTTGTTATGCTTTATGCCTTCAGCTAGTTTGATTTCTGTGCCTTGGCCTTTTGGATTTCTCCTCTACATAATTGTTTGTTTATAGTCCTCCTTTGTAATTTGACCCAGTTTCCACTTTTTGTAGGACTCTATTTTTAAATTATTGAAGGTCTCCTGGTTAAGCCAAGGTGATCTGTTGCCATACTTCTTATCCTTCCTACGCTCTTGTGCTCTTAATAATGTCTCTTTGAAAATCTGCCAACTGTCTTTAGTCATTATTCCTCTTAGATATTCTTCCCATGGTATCCTTCCCATCAACTCCCTGAGTGTGCTAAAGTCTGCCTTCCTAAAATCCACTGTTTTTGTTTTGGTATTCTTTCTCCTAACATTTCTAAGAATCATGAACTCATCATTTCATGATCACTTCCACCTTCAAATTCTCAACCACTTCCTCTCTCTTTGTCAAAACCAAATTGAGAATACCCTCTCCCCAAGTAGCTGTCTCCACTTTTTGAAATTAAAAAGGTTTAGTCTGGAAATTCGGTATTGTATCAACTTTCTACAGCTGATACTTCCCTCACTTGGAACTTGTATTTTTTTAGGACAAAATGTAAAAAGCTTTATTAGTTTAGTCTGTTTTTTTCCCTGTGAAGGAATTCAGAAGTATTGCAACAATGGATACATTTCATTCTTGCTTATTAATTACTACTCACACTAAATGTGATTGTGTAATAACAGCTTTACTCTGAAAATAGAGCTTTAGTATAAATAAAAATACTGTATACTCTGGGGTAATTGACATGGTTCCTACTCTGTCATAATGGAGGATTACAGCAAAATTTCCATCTGTCCTATAAAATTTATAAGTATTTCTGAAACAAAGCTTAAATGCATCTCAAGTCCTGCTTGTTTTGGCTAATCCATGTAACTTCAACAATCATGTCAAATATATGAACACAAATTTCTTTAAAATTTAGCAGAACTGTCACTTAGGCCTGAAGCATTTTATGCAGTATACAGCACACAAGTTTCTCTTAATAGATTTTAAATGTCAGTTATATTTATCCTTTTCTATAGAGATTTCTTTAGTTAACCTGTTGAATGGAAAGCTGCTCCTGTGAGACACTGAGAACAAAGAACCAGCTGCTCAATACCACCCTCAAATTCAGTAGCAAAGGTAGAATGACCAACCTTTCCTAAAAGGGGTTTTATTTTCTTTACATTTTGTAATATACATTTTAAAAGCTAAAAATCAAAATAATTAAAGCTTTGACTGTTATGAGGTAGGTTTTAAATGGTCAAATTTCTTACATTGCTTTGAAAATTTCTGCTGTACGGTGCATGTTTTTAAGGAGGCTAGCAACTTCAAGTACTAATAGAAAAGAACTTTTCAGAAAGTAAAATTAGTATGAAGTCTTCTCCTGTGCTGCATACAGTGGGGTTACTACTAGAAATGAATCTCTCAAATACAAACCTTGAGAACACGTAGTACTAAAATGGAAAATGTTGGCAATTAATTGAAAATAGGATCCAGTGAGCAAGAGAGAGAATGGGATTGGGGAGTATCTATGAAAACACTTGTCTCTGCCTTATCCTTCTGTTATACTCCAGATGCCACTTCTATGCTTCATTTGAGTTGACTATGAGGGAGACGCTTCAGGATGAATTGCTGGTCTGACTCTTCCCTTTTAAGATGCAACGATAACCAGAGCAGAACACTTACATTTATGAAGAGTGGGGGCTGCTGTGTCAATCCTGTACCATATTCTTGTCAGGCACTTTGGGTTTTCCCAGAGGTACCCAGTGTGTCTGGATTACCTTATCTCTAGAGCCTACACAGAAACAGATGAGAAGATTCACTTTTTCTAATCAGTGGAGCCCCATCTAACCATAATGTTGCCTGAAGGTACATTACAGGTGTGGAACCATACCCACTGGAAAAATAAGTGAATAAACATTTAGGCCTTGTCTTTACTCCTAGAAGGAGGGGGGGAGGGGTTATCTTGCGGGGAGGTGCTAGCTGTCCTTATGTAACAACACAGTGAGGACCAGACAGTCTAGTTTTAATAGAAGGACAGGTCAAGCTAGTCATCAGTTGCAAATTGCTAACAGCTGCTGCATCTGTAGAACTCAGTAACTGCTGAAACAAGCTTCTTTGCTAGTGCCTCCTGGTTCGTCCCTGACAAACTTGTCATCCTTGCACAGGTTTGTGCACTTCTTTAATTTTAAGCATGTGAATAATCCTAGTTAACTCAAGTTGATCTGCAGCTTAAATCTTTGCAGGATTGGAGGTTTAGATGGCCTAAACTGTCTCTATAATTCTGAATAAAAAGAGGTGCCTTCCTGACTTTGATGTGGCCGCTGTCTCATTTTTACATGCCCATCCCTCAGTGTCAGCCCCAGGTTCTGGCAGCACCGAGAAAACTGTTAGTGAGTTTTATTAAAGGGATCCTATGAATGTGTTCCTGCTTGTGCCCCAGGGAGAGATGCATGCATGTGCATGGATTGAGAAAATTTAGCTTTTTTAAGAAAAAAACAAAAACAAAAACCAGATCAATACTGTACCATATTAAGACACTCCAGGCACGTCTTACTAAGCCATTAATCTGTTTCTTAGCTTTATGCCTTCAAGCATACCTGAGGCGTGGCTTACTAAAATATATCCTGCTTTCTCTTACTGCTGTATTCAAAGATCCTGCTCCCCGAGAGAGAAGAATCTTTAAGAAGCTAAGCAAGATTCAGTATCTTGCATTCACAGCAGTTATTGCTTCTGCTGTTGATTAATGGTGCCATTCATTCGTGGATCCATTCAGCAGGTTGCATATGCATCAGTCAAGCATGCTGTCGGTGCACTAACTTGGGCTTTTTAAAATTTGCTTTCACGAAGAAAGCATTTTGTGTAACAGACATACTGATTTTTCCATTTAACATGTCATCTTCAGTATCTCAGCCTATAAGATTTAGTATTCCATTGACAAAATATTTACAGAGCTGTGTTTTCATCAGGCTTAATCTGTAATCCTCATGCACAAGGTTGATGTAGAGCTAAATAATATATGCAGTCTGAGTTTTGTCCAGAAAATGAATCAACTTAATTGCATACTTGTATAAATGAGAAGTTAGGTGATTTAAGACTCTTCAAATCTGAGATATGTGGTCACATTTTGCCATTTTGAGTGTTAAAACAGCTACTGAAGCTGCATAGGGTCAAGAAATGTGATCACTGATAAGTAAATTCAGAATCTGACCCGTTGGATCCAATTTATTCTACCTTCTGCTAATAAGTAGCTGAGGTCAGTCAGCTTGGCCAGGAAATCAGGTACGTTGTTTGCATTCAAAAAGAAAAAGCATGTTTAGTTACAAAAGAAGGTCTTGGACAAATCCCTGGCATCTATTTTCCCCCCTGCAAATACTATCAGGAAAAAGTCACTAGCCCATACTGTGTGAATTTGTCTGAAGATTTAAAAGGGAAAATTAGAGACAATGTTAATCTTCTGTTTTCAGATGCAAAGCAAGAGTCTTGTTTTATTCTGCTAAAATGCATTCCTGAAGAAATACCTAAGCAATGTAAATTCTAATCCATTGATTAAGGTTTGGTGTATTTAAATATGTTGTGTTACCACAATTCTAGGTGAAAATTAGAAAATTAATTGATTTATTATGCATGTATCTTTCTGTAGTAGACAGGCAATAGCAGTTCAGGATGAGACAGTTTACAATGTAACATTTAACATACAGCAGCCCAACTATTTCATAGGTTCAGATATGTATTTAGATATCTCACTGGGTAGGCAACATAAAGCGCTCAGACAGAAAATATACTTTCTTATTAATTATACACAAGGAGTCCCTACTACACTTGTAGGTTGGCAAATCTATTTGCAAATCTTTAGCCGGAGGACAAATCCTGTTGAGTGGCTCACCAAGAAAATTGCTGAAATCCAGACACTGCAGCGTGGAGTATTTGTAGAAGGAAGGTAGCAAAAGACTTCTGAAATCTTTGATTTATCCATCCTTGGCTTTTGCTACTGTGTCTTGAGGATGAAGATGAAGCTTAGACTGAAGTGAAACTTCAAAGCGTCTGACGAAGTGGGATCTTCTCCCATGAAGTTCATGCGATAAATAAATTTGTCTTTAAAAGTGCCACAGGACTCCTTGGGTTTTTTTGACTGATCTAGACTAACACGGCTACCCCTTTGGAACTTCATAAGGTTATGAATCTCTACAATGCAGAATCACCTGAAAAGTCTGCATCCCTGTTGTTTTCTTTTAATACTGCCTTACTACCTCCTCAGTCACTTTTTACCCAAACATTGACCCGTACTTTTCTTGGGGTGGGTTGTTGACTTTTTCTTTTCTCTGCCATTGAACCAAAGTGAGGATCTTTCCTACCATTTGGGATTCTGGTGAGTTCAATGTGGTTCACCATCATCTGAGTCTGCCTCCCTTGTTCCTAATTAGTTGCTGGTATTTACTGAAAGGAAAACTCTAACGGGCTCTATCCAAAGCCCAGTCATAGCAAAGGAAAGCCTCCCACTGCCCTCAATGGGCTTTGGATCAGAGCTTCTAGGAGGTTGTATGTGGGAAGGATGTAAGTATCTGGATATAAATACCAAACACTCTTTAAAAGAGAAAGGGCAAATCTCAGTTCTTGCATGTTACAAATCCTTTGATTGTATTGAGAAGGAAGATCTGGGCCAAGAGTAACCAATTGACACACAACATCCTAAGAAATTAGCTCCTTCCGCACTTGACCACTCCACCCCCTTTTCATACAGAGCGTACCAACTAGCCCTGTCTTTTTAAGTACAACATTCATTTGTAAAGTGGTCTACAGGATCTCCTGTCTGAAAATTGCTACACAGCAGTTAAAAAATTACGGCAACATGCAAGCTCTTGCTGATGAAAAAATGGGTTACTTCCTGTAACTTCTTTAGGAAAGATCAGACCTGCCGTCTATCTAGCCCATAATCCTATTTCTGAGTGTCACATCCTGGACCGGACATGTCAGAAGAAGGTGCAAGAAACCCTGCAGTAGGCAGCTATGGAATAGCCTTCTCCCAAGGACAGCATCTTCTGAACACAAGCCAGTGAGAGGCTGTCTTATGCCCTGAAGAATAAGGGTTAAATCTTAGCTCTATTGATGTTTAATGAGAGCTTTTCTATTAATGACAATGGAAGCTGGGAGTTTATATCTGTTGCAGAGCCTGTGGATTTTAATTTTCTTTTTATGGATTTTTTTTTTTTTAAGTTTACTGTCTATATTTCTTGATCTTGATCTCATAAATCTGAAGACAAGTCCCATAATCCTTATTGTGACCTGCTAACTCATGTGAAAACTACAACCTGCCTTGTCTTCACTAGGATTTTACCTTGAGTGAGTTAACTCAAATTAAGAACACACATTTTTTTTCCCCTAGTGAAGACAAGGCTATTCCTGTGGAAAAAGTAGAGGTTTGAAGGAATCTGGTAAAGGCGGGTTTATGATGTTTGGGTCTATTCCTCCCAAATAATATTTAATTCAGAGCCACTGTGGGCTGTTTATATTCATCCTGTATTTCTGTTTCCCCTGTGAAACTGCCTTGATGATTTCTGGAGCAACTACTCTAGTGGGTATGGTTGGGAATGTAAAAAATTTCATATCTGGCAAGTCTTGATTTTAGGGTTTTCCCTTCTAACACTCATTGGCATCACCAATACTTAAACTGGAGTAAGCAGTTCTGTTCTTTTTCATGCTTTCAACATTATTAGGGCATGGGAAACGAACAGCATAAACTCATTTTTCAGGAGGTAAGGAAAAGGAATGCTGAATAGTTTTCTTTAAAAAAGTATGTTTGTATCATTTTACATCAACAGATATTTTGGCCTACGGGGTTAAAAACAACTGTTTTCCATTCACCTTTTGACGCTGGTGTCTCTTGTTGTAAACAACATAGTTATTTGGGGGACTAAATTGAAATGTTCCATATAATCCAATCATTCGCATGAAATCTTTCTTCCTAAAATACCTCCAAACCCAAAGCCTATTCTCAGGAAAATCATGAACCTTTCAAGAAAGCACTGGAGTGGGAAGGTTACGAGGTATAACCATGGAGTGGAGCTTTTAAAGTAACTGCAGAGACTATAGCCTCTTAAAAAAAAATAGAGGATTATGTCTTGGGCCTTTTTTGGTAGATTTCTAATCTCTGATGGACCGTTCATTGCCACTCTAACATGATCTGTTTATGAAGACAATGGGGAAACTCATTAAGGTTCCAATAACAGATAGTTCCATTAAATGCCAAGAGAAATTAACTCTACGAATGAATAGATCATGTGCCCAGAGAATATTTGCTAATAGTTCCTAACACCACATCCTGTTTCCAAGCCAGGCAAAGAGATAGAGAAATCCCGCCTGTTACAACAAAAATAGAAATGAATAAAGAACCAGTTGCAAGGGAAGGATAAAGATGATGTATTTACACATTTTAAACCAAATTTAATTGGCTTGTAAGTTACTTTGTAATGTGCAGTGATGGACTTCAGGAAAGGGGGAAATGAAACCTCCAAAACATACACAAGCAAATAAGATCTCCCTTGCACCTTTTCAAACTGATTTATTTACTGATATTTCAAGGTTAAATGTGCTTCCAAATACCAGGCCTGTAAAGCTATGGGTTTTCTAAGGGTTCATGAAAATGAATTAATCAAAACAGCATTCAGGGGACACAGCTATGTGTAGTGATGGAGCGGTATTCAACATCTTCCACCAATACTTCAACTGAGTTTAGATCCACCCACCTGCATCCATCCATCCATCTACCTATCTCAGGTCCCAATGTACAATATGTCACTGCAGGAAATCAGGGCTCTTCAACCTACTCGGCTGCTCCAGCTGTTACTCATTGATACCTGCCTTTTGTAAATTCAAAAGCCCAGAAACAAACTACAAGTGACACAATTCACATGCCAGTAAACTTTGCTATTTTCAACAGTTGCTAAATTATTTACAGAAGTCCTTTTTTGACATGAAAATTAAACTTTGGAGGGAATAAGGGCTCAATGGTTCCCATTTTGTAGTGAAGACTCAGGCCCTTCCTTTTCATTTCCTTTGATAACACCAAAGGATGAAATCCCAGAAGAGGTGCAATTACAAATTGCTATGGCTTGTGTGACTTGACATCAGTTCCAAGTGCATGATCACACAATGCAGTTTAGCCTTTAGATTTATAGAGACAGGCATCACATTTAATAGCCCGGGGACTTTATCTGTAACAGAAATATTGAGCAACTGTCTTTTTACCCCAATCTGCTGCCTGGCTATGTATTGTATTTTATTTTAATTGCAGGCTTGTGAGTCCTATGGAACAGTCTTTTCTTCCAGGTGTAAATCACGGTGCCGGTATCACACAATTACCCCATCATTAGGCAAATACTCTGCATTTTTTCTTAAATAAGCAGGGATGGGGATGAGGATCACTGCTTAAGCACAATCATTGAACTGGTCCTAGCTAGTTGCTCATTCAGATTTAGCTAGAAGGGCAAGTGGGTGTTTATTTAAATTCTTAACAAGTAGCTGTAGGTGCTGTAAGCACAGATCCCATGAATCAGAATCATACAAGAGTATAGAAGAAATGGCCCAGATATGCCCAGCTCACCCCAGCCATTCCTCAACAGCCTCTAGAAAAAGGAAAAGAAAAATGGGCATTGTGATGTGCCTATAAAGCTAAAGACATAGGCTTTGGCAAACCAAGAGGAGGCCCACGTTCCAAAATCAAAGGCCTCGTGCAACGATTGGAGAACAGACCGCTCCGTCTTTATTTTCAAACCCAAGCACTGTTGCTGATCTGAACTGTGACGGTGTCTCTCAGAGCGAGAGGGAACTGGCAGGTATCAAACTGTATGAGTTAAAACCAATAGCTTGAAATTAACCCCAAAGCTTACTGGAAAGAAGGGCAGAGATCAAAGTGTGCCGATCCAATGTGCTTCCAAAAGCAGACTGCTGCATTCTGCACCAGCTGCAGGTTTCCAATGGTACCGTTGTCTCACCCCATTAGGAGCGTATTACAACAATCTAAGCATGCAGTGACAAAGAAAAGCAAGAGTAAAACAAACAAGGAGTCTGGTGGCACTTTTAAAGACTAACAAATTTATTTATTGCACAAGCTTTCATCAGATGCTTTGAAAGATGCTTCAAAGCATCTGACGAAGTGGGATTTTCTCCCACGAAAGCTCATGTGATTAAATAAATTTGTTAGTTTTTAAAAGTGCCACAGGACTCCTTGTTTATTTTGCTGAACTAAACTAACACGGCCACCCCTTTGGAACTTGTAGCAAGAATGGCTTCAAAGAGCAAAGGTCAGACTCAACTTTCAATGTCCTAACTTGACAAGGAGTTCTCCATCCCTGTTGAGCATCTAGGGTCTGAGTTCACAGGTCCTGCCTCTATTGGCGTTTAATATTCAGGTTCTTAAAGTTAAGCTTATGTTTAAGTGCCCCTCTGGATCAAGGCCATATTAATTGTTACATTATTGGTGTCTGACTTCAGATGGTTATTAAATACAGACCGTCAAATCCTTTTTATCGTAATACATCGAGCTTTGATGGCAGTCTGAGCTCCTTTGCAGAGAATTTCACGTTGTATTGACACTATTAAGCAATAAAATAAGAGGTCATTGTACATATATAAATACAATACATGTGGGTTTTTTTTAGCGAGGTAAGTGGGGTGGAAGAGGTTTGCTGTGAAAAACTTGCACAAGGCATATTTACTATCATGCTTAACAGGAGTCATGTGCTGACATAAGAAAAATGAATTTATGGACAAGAATGCTTCTAAATAAACCTTTGTTGTCCCATCTGGGAACTTCCTGCCAAAATTTTGGGCTTGTTAAGAGAACATATAGCTGATCGCTCCCCCTTATTTGTTAAGATTATATTAACACACTTAAAATGTAGCTCATCTTTGGCACATGGAAAGAAAAATGCAGAATTTCACTCAACTGTTGTAGCTACTAAATACCATTGTAAATATCATTTTAAGTGTGTCATATTCTTTTGATGACCCACCTCTTGCTATCAACCTTTTAAAAACAGGATTCTGCTGTGGTTTTTCTCACATGCTGGAATAGTTTAATAAACATGAATTACATTACAAAGCAAGACACAATTTAAAAGGTCTTAAAAGTTGTGCCAATAGAAATTCTTAGACCAAACTTGTTCTTTGTGATATTTTAAAACAAGCTATCAGTGTTTAAAAGCCATGTAGTGCCTAGTTTGATTACTTCATCTTCTGACTCTTACATTTAGATAAGTTGAGCTAAACACAGCTCCCACTTACACTGCATTTCGGGTGAGTCCTTGGAGTTACACCAGGGTAAAACTGGTTTAAGGGAGATCAGAATTGCACCTTGTGAAAAAAAAAAGTCAGATCTAATTATACAGTAACTGTTTTTTTCGCTGATGAAAGCACGAAATGTCTATTACCATGATAGCCTAAAAGGATAAATGATTTGTCAATAGTAACGTTTCTTTTAAGGTATGAGAGCTTGTAAACAGGTGAGACACAAACACGTACATGGCTGTATCTGTACATATCAGCTCACTTGTGCGTGTTTGATCTGTTTGTGAACTCTTCATTTGGATTTTAAAGAAGCTACATATATTCAACATTCCCACTGCACTCTTTATATTAATCAGCTGAAATATAGACACAGCTTTTGCATCAACACAATCCCATTTGTTTTGCTTGGACTCTGCCGGTATCATTAAGAGAAGAATTTGGCCTTGTGTATATGGCTATATATGTACACCTGTACCTACAGCCTAGACTTTGGTGAACCACTGTGACCATGTGCGACTCTTTCCTATTAATGGACTAGCAACGAATAACAGCCACTCCGCTCTTTTCCCTCTGCAAAGCTGAGATTACAGAATTGAAGTATGCATCTGTGTAGTAAATTACATTTTTGTGCATGTCAAGTATCAGGTCAATTAGCAAGTTTAAAAGACGTTTTCATGTAGCTCTTATAACACAGCCTCATTGCTAATTAATTGCCATTTAAAATTGTCACCAATGACCAGTGCCGAGGACGTGGCACCATTCTCCATCCATGCGTCTAATTTTTTCCAGCAGTATAGCAAAAACAAGGGATGAAAATAATTGTTAACATTTACATAACCATTCGTATCAACTTGTGAGTCCTGCTTTTCAATTAGTTACTCATTTTTTTTGCATCAAAAATGGCACAGGATGTTATCCTCTCATAAATAGTTTTCATCTCATAACGGCATTTTCCCACCCCTAATGATTCCTTGGTTTGGTACTTTGATTAATGCAGATTTTGTTGTTGCTCAAGAAAGTTGAAACTAAGCTAGCTAATTCTTAAATTCTCTGTTTAGCAGAACTGGTGCCTAAACATCTGTCCAAGGTACACGAAAACAGTGACACTCAGACTGCGGCTCAGGGGCTGTGAGCGGCTCTTTAATGTATCCCCTGTGGCTGTTTGCAATACATGGTATTAAAACACTGTGTGATTAATTATTGAACAGTTTAAGCTATTAACCAATCAGAATTTGTTTACTATGTTATTAACCGATTAAGTTACCAACTTCCACTAAGTTATTAACTTATTTGCTGTGAGAATTATATAACTAAAATTTCCCCGTTATTCTGTTTAAATATGTATTTTACTGTAGTAAATAAAAAGTTTTATTCACGTGACTGTGGCTCTTTTGGGTAATGTTGACAGCTAATTTGGCTTCTGAACCACTGAGCTATTGTGTATCACTGCACTAGAACATCAAAAAAATGCTAACAGAATCACAGTAGAGATGCTAAATAAAACTAGACACATGCTTGGCTTACAGTCCTTATCAGAAATATCTTCCATTACATTGCCACGTGTTTCTAGTAACAATAAAGAGAAATGGGTCTGAAAAGTAAATTGATTTCCTCATTGTGGCCCTCTTAAATCTATTAACATTTCTACATTTGATGCCATAATTTCCCAAATACAAGCTACAGTTCCTCCAGATGCACAAATTAGAGATTATTGTCAAGGCAAATGCCGTTATGTCTTGATTGAATGGGTCAGTGATGAAATTTGCATACATCTAGCATTAAACAGAGGTCTCTATTATCTGCAATGCAATTCTTTTGTATGTAATTCTGCACATAAATTAAACATAATAGTGCTTTATATTTTTAATTCATAAAACAGCTTTTTATTTACAACTACTCTAATAGACATACAGAAATTTTTTCCCCCATAATTGTTTTTTCCCCCTTGCAGGACATTTTTTTTTTTTAATAGTAAGACTCAGAATATTATTTAAAGGGGATTGGATCCACCTCATGGCTTAAGGAAACAGCATTTTATTGCACAGTTTTCCTGGCTCATGCTAGTGCAATGTAACAAAGCAAAACTGTATTAAACAAGTCGTCCCCTTTGTGTTATTAAACAGCCTGTGTTCTCCACGTACTCCTTGCTTCCCTGAGCGATCTGTCATAAGGTAGAGTAGCAAAAAAAGAATGTTTCAACTGGCAGTTAATAAAGAGCACAATTACTGTCACAGTCAAAAACAGGAAGAAAAACAGAACAACGTAAGTCACCAGATCGGGCTTATTTATTTCCCCTTCTTTTAACACTCTGGCTGTTGACATATAAAAAGCAGAGGAGCTTACTGGTCTCTGTGTGCTGTTCAGGTAGGGTGTATTGGTCTGAATGATTAGGTGAGCTTCAGTGCCACTGGTTGAATTTAACAATTCACTATACATGTTCTTGCTGAAATTTCTGCCACCGGAGGTGTATCAGAAGAGAGCCAAAGTGTCAGTCTTTGGTGTAGCCAAGGAATGTCCCCATTTGTAACAGACTGAAATCCAGCCACATGCTGTATAAAGATCAATGCAGCAAATTCAGTCCACTTGTATGTCTGTTAGTTTGCTTCTTGAAATCTCCCTGGATCACATTTACATCATTAATCCTCAAAGATTAAGCAGAAAAAAACATGTACGTACACATCTTCTTCTGGCACTCTCCCAGCCCACCAGGGTTTATGCCAAATGGACTGGGTCTTCTTTGTGAACTGCACTGGTTATTTAGGATGAGTTGACAGGATCTTCCTAATTTTCCTGGGAGTGTAATGTGGCAGCCTAATGTGCCCAGAAAATAAAAAAGAACTCTCCTCTTTAACACAAACCCGTAGTGTTAGCCAAGCAGAGGAGAAGAAATGCTTTGTATAGCAGAACTGGCTTGTTTCAAAGGGAAGGCACACCAGGTTTCCAGGTGCTTTTCCGAAGAAGATGCACACAAATCCAGTGTGAAACAAGATCCACATTTACTGAAAGAAGCAGCTTCCTCTTTTACTTGCAGCTGAATTCCCAGTCGCAATTCCCTCCCTCAGGAGACTCCTCACTGCTGGAATGCTGGTTCTGTGTAGCATTACTTGACATTCTGGCTCTGCAAACTGTGCACCGTGCAGTTCGGCTTCAGAAGCTTTTGCTTTCTGGATCAGCTTTTCAGTTGCCTTAAAGAAAAAAATCTGACCAAAGCCTCCTTTGTTTAAAACAAAAATAAGTTCTTATTTCTTTCAAAGCCTCTTCCTTAGCCCTGGTCCAGCTAAGCTGTTAACTGGAAGTGGGATCTGGGCATAAATATGTAAAACATGACTTTTCTCTTTAAACAGCGTCACTTGCTACAACGTGAAGGGAAGAATGGCACAGTGATGCTCAGTGTTGCTGGAGCCTATGATATCGTGCAGTGAGTTGATGCTGAACGGAAAAGATCCTAAGATTAAATCCTCCTGAGTTTCAAGGCTCGGAGGGGGGTTGAAGCCAGAGATAAGGTGAAAAAACAAAACTAAAGTAAATTTCATCAGTCTCTCACTCACTTTTCCTTTGATATTTATTAAAATGGGTCTCTTGAGGGTAACAAGAAACGGTTTTCCACCCTCCATATAGCCCCCAACTGCTCAATAGCCTGACAATTAGCATATTAATTCTTTTTCATCAAATTGCTTATACACTGCCATTAGCTGTTGGCTGGCTGCCAGCTCTCCTTCCCAACCCCTCACTTCAATACATCAGAGAAACATGGTGCATACTTCGTTGTAGCCATTAGAACTCAAAAATGGGAGGGGATGGCCAGCCAAAGGGGGCGAGGGGGACATTTGGTCACTTTACAGAGGAAACCCCAGGATGCTGATACAAGCAAACATTAGAGCAGTTCATGAAGGTTATGGCATCCCAGCACTGGATTTTAATTAAGTATTTTAATTAATATAATGAAATAATTTTGTCTTAAGAGAGGAAATGTAAAAGAGGAATCTTACATTCAGTGATTTTTTTTTTAAAGAAAAATTCTATTCAGAAAAAAAAAAAGATATTTAGGCCCTGATTCATGGAGGCACTTAAGCACATGCTGAAAGGTAAGCACCTGGTAACTCCATCCAGTTCAATGGGATTGTTCTTCCACTTGAAATGAGGCATTGTACGTAAGTCCCTTTAGAAACAGGCCCCTTGTTCTTTCCCTAAGCACTTAAGTGTGTGCTTAACATTCTGACTGTGGTGAAGACCCACTAACTTCCCTGGGCCCAGCACTTCCATAGGAGGGCAGTATTGCTGGGGGCATACGTCCATTATTAGTTATTCATCCATCTGGGGATGACGTGTTTCCTTTTCTACATCCACTGGTTTAAAAAGTTCTAACTTGCTTTCTCTCTTGGGGTTGCTGCCTAGTATCCAGAGCTGGGGCATTCAACAGGGCGGGGTCATGGGGTGAGCTGGATGCCCCAGGCTACTCCAGTGCCCAGGTCTACTTTCCGCCTTTGCCCACGCCACATCTGGGACACCGCCCCCATGGAGCTATTGAGTGCTGATGTGGCAGGCCCCCATTAGTGACTGTGCTGGTGATGGAGGTGAAATAACTCATCATCTGATTCCAGGTACAGTGTGCTGCTCTTTTACCCATCCTCCCTTTTCTGCATTCTCTTCCAGGTCGCTGGTGTCATGGAGTTGTTTCTCTACCAGTTGCCCAAGCGAGCCACAGCATTATCAGGTAATAAACTTGCTATCCCTGTTCAGTTCTTCTCAAGTACAGGCCTGACAGAGCGGGTCCCATCTGCTAACTTCAGCCCTTCCAGAGCTGTATGAGTTGACCTGAACTCTGCCCAGCTGCCCTTCCTTCCTTCCTTCCTTCCTTCCTTGTTTTAAAACAAGCTGGAGACATGCGAAGCACCTCCAGGGGGCTGAGTTACTCACATAAGATGGAGAAAGTTCTAATGCTTCACAGGGGTTAGAGAAAGAATTAATTATAAATAGCCCCTTTAAAAATGTTACCAAGCCTGAGGACGACTGGTGCAATGCACAAGGGTAGATATCATCATTAGTGAGAAACCAAGTAATGGAGGCATTTTATTCCAGTTTAAAATGTGCTTTCTTGGCTGTGTGCCTCTCCCCTCCCCTTCCAGCCAGGATGCCACAACCATGTCAGTTCATGTAAATGAGCTTCGTGTCTTGAGGATAGAGTTGGGGAGCCAATCCTCCCCCCCGCACCACTGCTGCCCGCAGGTGTTCTGGCACGCACACCTGTCTGGAGCAAGCCAACACTTCTCCTTTTGCTTTTACAGA
This sequence comes from Pelusios castaneus, assembly GCA_007922175.1. Classification (NCBI taxonomy): domain Eukaryota; kingdom Metazoa; phylum Chordata; order Testudines; family Pelomedusidae; genus Pelusios; species Pelusios castaneus. Next base: position 3,224,875 of record ML685834.1, read on the forward strand.
AAAGCTCTTGGAAGACTTCTTTGCCCTAGAGCCAGAATCATTTAGCTACCGTGCTAAGGATTTGGATTGCGAGCAGATGCTAATTGATGTGGTCCAGCCATCCAACAGCTGGCACTGGAATGCATCATCAGCACGTCTTCCGAGTACCTTGCCTAGGTTGAAGCTATCAGAGGGTAGTAAGTTCTTGCTGGCACCTTTTTGGCAGGCTGACTGCAATGTAATAGAAGAGCTAAAAAGAAGCCCAAGAGTAAGTCAGGCACAGCTGGGGCTAAAGCCATTGAATTCAGGCTTAATTTCAAGAGGGCTAATTTGCCATAAATAATTCCTTCATTAAGCTCTGATCCTTTCCCTTTGTTATTCTTAATTTAGGGCATCTGGGACAATGTCTGAATAAATCTGTCATTTTTTTCTCACCTGTGCCTTGCTGGTTTGGTAACATTTTTGCATGCCCGTCTCTTAATGGTACAGGTAGGTATCCCATGTCTGGGAAAGATGGAGAGCAGTGTTGCTTAACATCAGGTGAGGCTTCTATCATTAGACTTAGCCCGTTTCAGCTTTAAAGTACCCAGGGCTTGACAAAGCTGGCAAAGCATTTTTATCCTCATTTAAAGGGAAGGGGATGCAGAAAACCAGCAAGGGTAGGGGCTTGGGTGGGAGCTGAACCATGCTCCCATGCAATGCAGTAATCAAGAGTCAGACCCCCCCCCACTCCCCCACACGCCTGCATGTGCTATCTAGATCTTGGGTGCCTGACTGCTCCCTTTCTCTCCCGCAAAAACTCCACCAACTCACTTCACTTTTGACAGAGCAGCTGAGCTGGTGCAGTGTGGGCCAGCAGCAAATTACTACCTCCCTGGAGCAAAGCAGAGCTCAGGAGGAATCCTGACTCAGTGGTGCGGTGTCTCCTTGCGGGGTACAGGTTGCAGAATTACCTCTAACGTCACAGATTAACGCTTTTGGCCTGATTACAGCTCCCTATGCCCACTGGTGAACAGACACCTGCACAAATAAGGCCACTCAAATAAGTGGGGCTACTCATGTGAGTAACTTCACCAGTGAGAGTATTGGGTTCAAAATGTGTCCCTAAGTAAGTTGCCGAAAGTCACGCACTATGTCGGCTCAGTTCTAGGAAGAGAACCCAAGTCTTTTCACTTGTGCACAATGCCCTAGCATTAAATAAACATTGAAATGAATTATTCATAGCTTATGTCATGGAAAACAGGGATCATTCGATTTATTAGGTGGGTGCTGCACCAACCGTCTCCTGCTTGCTTGACAGACTGATATGGTAATAATATTTGCTTTAATGCTCACACTACACACAAACAGTGCATAATCCTGGTGGGCAATGAGCCACCTAGGGTCCACTGCCAGGTTGAATGGCTGGAGTCTTTCCCCAGCTTAGCACGAGTACATAATACATGATCCACCCTTTGTATGTATAGTCAATCCCTATCATGATAAACATCAGCTGAACAAAACGAAGGAGGCAATAAAACATTCTCTCTCTCAGTGATATAACCATTTATAATGGGTGGTATGATCCATCAGTCCTTAAGAGTAACCTGCAGTCCAGGGGAATTGTTCGTATTAGTGGACTAGACTGTAACAAAGCATAGGCTGTAACCCAGCACAATCTAAAATATGCCATAACCACTCCACATGTTATAAAGGGAAGACACAGAAAGGAAATAGTGAGTATATATGGTTTTTAAAATTGACTACAAACCATCCGGTCTCGAACAGTTTTCTCAGTCCCATCCTTACTTCTGTGCTGCAGCCGTGTGGCATTGCCTTCGGCCCTGGACCCCTGGCCGACAGCCATTGTTCTCCGCTTTGCCTTCAGAGTTGGTAGGTGGTAAATGTACTCGTGAGAGCAGGGGTTTGGGTGGGGGTGGGCATACACAACTACAGACACAAAGAGGAAATCAAGTAATTTAGAGACTCACTGCTCTACAGAAAAAACACTTGTTTGCTGCTGCCTTTGACATAAAAAAATCAAAGTACCTAAAATGAATCCTCCAACCCAAATTTTAGCCCCCCCACCATGTTAATTTAGGTGCCTAAAAAAATATTTCCCTAATAGCCTGTGTCCTACCCTTAGCGCTCTGCTCCAATATCAGGTCTCGCTGTGCATAGCTTCATGAAGGTATCTTGTAAGTTAGTTGCTATCAGCATCTGCGCAGTTCATGATGGAGATATTTGCCCATTCCCTTGAGGTGAAATTTATGCCAGCACTGTAGACCTTTGGGCTGCCAAATCCTTCCCCCTGCTCTGCATGCCCAGATCCACTGCGATTATTCAGTCTCACCATGTTTCTGGAAGGAAGGCATGGGACACAATCAACCAGTGCAGGGCCTCTGCATATGCTGAGAACTGTGGGGCATGGGTGAGCCTGGAGTGGAGCCTGAGGATCCACAATTCTATCGCTCTTCTGGTTCTCCCCCACCCAAGCAAATGTGGGAGAGCAAAGACTGAGATGAATATTCACTCCAGTGGGTTGAGTAGTAGCTGCAGAGCAGCTCCACACCAATTCTGCTTCTTGTCTTACCCCAAAATTACTCAAGCTGGTTGGCAGAGGCATAGTTTGGTTCTTAGCAGGGATTCTGAAGTCTGGGATGGTGCTTAAACACTGTGATGAATTTCCCCCTCAGCAAGGAGAGGGTTTGGTGGGGTTTTTTTTGGGGGGGGGGGGGTGAGTGGGAGGGGATTTAGTTGGTTTTGGCTAAGTTGAGAGTTGAGATAGGAATAGGCTATTTTACGTCAGCAATCTTTGCTGGCCCTTGCACCAATCCTGGCCCCCCTCTCCCCTCCTGCCAATCTCAGCAGGTGCTGGGGTCGGGGCCCGGAGCTGTGGCACGCGCATATCCCCTTTTCCCTGCTGGACCTTCCCCCACCCTGTTGGGGAGCAGGGCCAGTAAGGGCCATGGTGTGTGTGCACCAGCTTTGGCATGCGTGCCAGGGGTTGCTGACCCCTCTTTCAGGTGAAAAAAATAAGGCAAACGTTCCCATATGTCTCCCTGACAAGGTTTCACGCATAGGCTGCACAAAAACTGGTGGTTCCACCTCAGTATTTCTCTTTTGGGGGGTGTGGGGAAAAAGTTACATTTTGGTGTTGAAATCAAAACGATAATTATAGACCAGGAATAAATGGCTATGCTTCAGGTCATACACCCCTTTCTGTCATAAAGCGGTTAGGAAGAGAGATGTTTCCAAGAACAAATTATTCCATAAAGGGCGTTTTTTGCATCTTCCTTTGAAGCATGTAGTGGTAGTCAAAGACAGGCACGGTGGACTAAGTGGGGCACTACTCAAATCTGCCATAGGCAATCACCGTGGCCTGATATTTAATCCCAAAGCGTTACAAAAATAGCTGCATTAACATTTCTGTTACACGACAACAGACAATATGCTCCTCTTCAGAGTCACTAGGCTTAGATTTGAATATAGTCTCCTAAGCACTATATCAAGTTAAAGGCCAATTAAAAGGTAATTTCTCCACTATTCTGAATAGGCTCCTTCATGGTTCTTTGGGGACATAAAGTAGGAAAATCTCCCCACCCACCCCATGCATCTTTTCAAGTAAAACTAAATGAATCTCTCTGCCACACTATTGCTTATAATGCATCCAGACTAAATATAGCCTGCCTCCTGGATGTTTCTTTGTTACATTGTAACACTTCATCACACTTACTGTAATTAAATGTATTAGCTTCATTGTAGGGACTTCTACTCACCAGAGACTAAGCCTGCATCTCTCCATGATCATCTGAGACAATACCTAGCTCTTTGTATGAGCATTATGCCATTGGGCTAGTTTTCCATATCCTACTTTGCTAGCATTAGGCGTTGAGGATGACGAATAGTATTGCTCGGGGAAAGCTTTACAGCTCAGTATGGGCTTTTGATATCAATAGTGTTGACCTTTCTGCTGTCATTTCCTGGTTGTTTATACCCCCCATCTAACGATAGCATCTCACCCTCCTTTGTAGGCAAGATATCACCCACTTCTGAGACAGCCAAATGGCCTGTCACTTATGACTTGAGATGGTTTCTATCAGTCCTGCAGGTTTAAATGATGACTTTTAACCCAAGTGTCCACATGGGTGAGCAGATTAGCTCAAACATCAGTAGGAATGACACAAGGATTTGATGTACCAAATAAAAAAACATTCCACTACATGGCTGAGTTGCTTCAATAATGCATTTAAAAAACAAAACAAAACCCAAAACCAAAACACTGTAGGTCTTTGTTTGAATTTAGAAATGAACTGTGTCTGGCCGTGCTTATGTTCCCTTGGTTAACGGTGAACATTCAAGTGTGTGCGCTTCAGTCACATGAAGACACATAGAAAATGAATTTTAAATCTGCACGCTCTTGTATTTGAACCTCATTGCTGTATTTTTCCATGAATTGGGATTGATTAACACAGCAGAGGAAAGCCACCGTGGGAAGACTGGTGCCTAGACAATTAAAGAAATCAGTTGGATATGGGGTCCTCTCTCCCAGTATGGCTTCTACAGGTTAGGAAGGTAAGGAGAGGTGCGGGGCGGGGGGGGGGGGGGGAGGGAAACACCTTAAATTTAAACCCTCCATTCAACCATTAAATCTTACAGTAGTGTGAGTTTTTCTACAGCGGATGCCATTGGCAAATGTTGTATAGCCAAGAAAGGAAAAGTGAGGTCATTGTGTGATTTTCTGGCCATAGCTCCACCTGTGACCAGAGCAGTAAATAATCCGGGGCGTAGTCGGTCAGCTTTTTGATAGGCGCACTAAAGAGAAGTTTAAGACAAACCTTAGTGGAGAAAGATTACCAAATACCATATGTGCTTGGCAACTGCTTTAAGGCATATTTTATGAAAAGAACATTGAACAGGCTCTTCCTCTGTAGATAAAGGCAGGTGCCTCCAGTTTAATTGTTTTTCTACCACTTGCTAAGGATGAATTGTTTTATAAGTTCTAATTTGTAATGCATAAGGGTTCAGCTCAAAAACAATTAAATGCTTCTATTTTGTCTTCCTGAAAGAATAAGTGACGAGTTTGGGAGTCTCACAGACAACAAAAAGAGACCTCTGAGCCATTGATCAAGGATTCTAATGTATGGGGCTTATGGGCTGAACTCTCTTTTTACTATTCCAGGGTTACAAAATGCTCCCATCCACCTAGACAAAGGGCTGGTCTACAGTGAAAACTGACAATCGGTATAGCTATGTCTCTCTGGGTAAAATTCTGAAAACTTTGCACCCCCTCAGAAACGTAGGAAAGTGGCCATAATTCCCAATGTAGACAAGGCATGGTTGAGGGAAGACTGTGTCCATCATACGAGCTACCACCTCTTGAGGAGGCAGATTAACTAGAGCATGGCCTGACTCCACAGCAACATAAGGGGTGGAGCCGCCAGTTGGGAGCTTGGCTCGGCACGGTCCGGGGTCCGGCACATGGGCTCAGGGGCCATTGCAGCCCAGCGCGGGGTTTGGGGGCTGGTGCAAGGCTTGGGGGGGGGGGGGGGAGGGCCCAGGGGGCTGGTACAGCCCGGCTCTCAGGCTGGCTCAGGGCCCTGGCCAGCCTGGCATGGGGGGG
>ML685834.1:3235455-3359335 GCA_007922175.1 Pelusios castaneus
GAGGGAGGGAGGGGGTTTGGGGGGAGTGAAGGGGGTCGAGGGAGGAAGAGGGATTGGGGGGAGTGAAGGGGGTCGAGGGAGGGAGAGGGATTGGGGGGAGTGAAGGGGGTCGAGGGAGGGAGAGGGATTGGGGGGGAGTGAAGGGGGTCGAGGGAGGGAGAGGGATTGGGGGGAGTGAAGATGGTCGAGGGATGGAGGGGGTTTGGGAGGTTTGGGGGGAGTGAAGGGAGTCGGGGGGGAGAGCGGGAGGTTGGGGGACAGGGTCTGTATCAGTGGCCCCCAGGAGGCGGGTCCCTGGCCTACTGGCGTCCGCCCTGGGTCCTGGGCCGCCGCCGAGGGGAGCCACCTCTGGGGTGCAGGACGGGGCCCTGGGGGAACAGGCGCTCCTCCAGCCGCTCCATGGGCTGGTTCTGCCGCTCAAGGAGGTCGAGCATCTGCTCGAGCAGCCGCTGCTCGACTCTCTGGTGGCCCTCATCCTGGTCCTGCTCCACTGGCAGGCGTGCTTCCGTCCGCTTGCTCACACGGACCAGGTCCTCCAGGATCTCGTCCCGTGAGCGCCGCCTCCTCCTCTGACCCCGGCTCAGGCCTGCTGGGACGCCAGGAGTGCCGTGTGTCAAGGGCGCGGGAGCTGCTGGGAAGAAGTACAGAAGAGAGTCCCTCCCATTAGTTCAAGTGGGGTGCAGTCTAACAGCAGTTGCTGTTCTCTGACCATCCCCTGGCTTCCCAGTCCCTGTCCTTTGGCACAGGGACCCCTTGGTACGTGATGGCGTGCTGTGCTGCCCAGGTCAGGTGCAGTGCCCACAGTGGTGGGCTGCAGGCAGCCCTGCCTCGGGAGGTCTCTCCTGGGGCCACGTGCCAGCAGTGTTGGGGGCATGCTGTGTGGCCTTGGGGCTCCTGCGTAGAGTTCCCCCACCCCATCTCCAGAAACACCACTGCACCGCTCACCTTGGGGTTCCCCCTCACCCCCCCGCCACACAGCCCCCAGCCCCTCTACCCCTGTGGGAGTGCCTCCCCCAGCCCCAACCCTGCCTGTCCCTGGGCCATGTCCCCCTGCAGTTCCTGTCCCACAGGCATGCCCGACCCTGGCCACGGGGGGGAAGGTGGGGGAAGCACTCACCAGCAGGTGCAGCAGGTGTCCGTGGCGCTGGCCCCTTGCCTGTGTCTTCCTCCGAGGGGGGGGAGGGAACTGGCTCTTCTCCCTCCAGCTGGGAGGCTGTCAGGCACCGGGGCAGGGATCAGCTCTGGGCTGCCCTGTGATTGGCCAGAGCAGGCTTCCTGTCCCAGGAACTCTGGGAGGAAGGTCAGGGAGAAGAGAAGGGAGCCCTGGAAGCCATTTAAGTTGATTTAGGGCTACTCCGCGTCTACACTGGCTTAAGTCAACTTAATAAAGTCGACTTAAGCAGCAAGTCGACCTAAAAGGAGGTTTTATAAAGTCGACTTGCAATTTCCTTAAGCCGACTTAAGCTGCAGCTTAAGTCGATTTAAGGAAAGTATGGTGTAGATACAGAGTAAATTAAGTCGACTTAAGCAAGCTTAAGTCGACTTAATTTACAAGTGTAGATGCACCCTCTGTGCCCCAGGCAGGCCTCTCATTCTGTACCAGTTTGGGGCGGAAGAGACTGGGAATAATATCAAGGACTTGTGCATGGAATGACATGGCATGGCTAGAGTGTAGCCGTCAAGCCAGTGGCTGGAAATAAAACCCAGACATCTGTACACGAAAGGACACAGATGCCATGCATCTTGGTGATAGGATTGTAAAACTCTTCACAAACAGAGAAAGTGTATTCCACGTTAGCCATCTAGAAGAGAGGTCACCATTTGAGGGGAGAAATACCATAAACCTGCAGCATTTAATCTCAATGAAACAGAGTGGTGAAGATTAATGCAATTTTTCCATGAGCCGGGGGTGACACTGCAGAGGCTTTTAAAGTTCTGCTCTTCTGATGTCTCCGCCTGATGCACATCAGTAATTGAGTGTCACTATTCAGCTGGTTTTAAACCTTCTAGCAGAGCTGAGGCAGGCAGCCTCCTGAAAGGCTGATTTTTAGATTGCGGTTCATCAGCCTTAGTGTTCAAGATTTTGCAGACTTTGATGACATGCACTGGCCACCAGCTAGAAGAAAGAATTATAAAATGCCCCTGGGAGAGTGGACATGAAACAGATGCTAATTGACTGCACTGCTACAGAAAGAAAACTTATGAACATGTGACCCCGATTATTAAAATAATCTAAAAATCGTATTAGTTCCTGAATGGCTGTTTTTCATGGAATGAATTATTTTGGCTTCAGTTTCATTGCCATTGTTGAATCATGAAACAAATTTCCAAAGTGCAGTGAATGATATTAGTTAGGATAACATCATTAGCCTGTTCACATCTACAATAGTGGTCTAAAATGAGCACTGCATGAAGTATGAGGCTAGGAGAAATAGACCACTTTAGCGCTCAAAAAACATCTTGAAATGTTTGCCGCAAATGCCCCAGGTTAATAAAATACCAGCTGAGATTTAACCTTAAAGTGAAGAGGCGTAATAAATATACTGTACATTCTTTCAGGGCTATGCAGAAAGTTACTGTTTCTCAGTAAAGTAATGTCTCTGAGACATTATTTTTAGACAAATAATTTCCAGTTTTATAATAACAAGGTTTGAGTATGTACTTCTGGGGAGTATAGTACCATGCTTTATTAAAATTCATACCGCATAATATAAAAACGTGGCACTATCTCCAACAACTGCTAGCTACAGGACTATTACCTTTCAATGACTGAAATGTGGCTATTGCTTAACCCATTGGAAAACTTTTGAGGAGGTTGTATAAAGTGGGAGGGTGTCGTTATTATCAGATTTGTGTCTCCCTTTAGGCTACATAAAATGATTGACTAATTATGAATACCCTTTCATTTTAAAGCATTATGTCAGCTATAAAACCTCTCAAATTGAATTTCCTACTAATTAGTAAGGGAATATTGACAAATACAGTAGGCCCTACCACATATAGTGTGGGGTCCCCCCCCCCCCCCCGATGGTCAAGTGGCCACATATTTATAACAGAGAATAGTCCGTCACATAGCATTGCTCAGAGATCTTCATTTCAGGTGTGCATGTCCTTCTTGAGGCCTTGATGGGGATTCTCCATTAGAAGTCCCTGCTCAACTCTTGCACGTGCTCTATGCCACCTTGTGCCAGACACTGAGTGAAACCTGCCCTCAGTTCCTCAGATGGATCCTTAGTATGGCCGACTTGTCATTCACATTGGCATGTTTACCATCAATAGTACTGTGAACATCAGTGACCATATCCTTGGCACCGACCCCCTGCTCAGCGCTATATGAATTTAGATATACAAAAGATGTCTTGATAATAGATTAACTATGGGATCCCACGCCTCAAGAATCTCTGGTACCAAAATCCCAATCTCTGGACTGCAGGACTCTTCACTGTTTTCTGCAGGTGTTCATCCATTGGATGGAGGAGGATGAAAGAAACTTCCAGTCAGTCTCTTCTAAGACCTTTCAGGGCTCGCCAACATTTAACTTCAAGAATTCATTCTCTGGCAGGCACAGGGAAGATCTCACTCATTAGTAAGTGTGGTAGAACCATACCTGCATGCCACCCTCACTTCTCTATGGCCCTCCCCACCCAGTGATAATCTGACCCGATGGAAAGTGGCCTCCTAACCCCGAATAACTGAAGATTGCCTTTAACCCTGAAGTCTGATGGTTTATGTCCCTTTCCACCAACAGAATTGTATAATAAAGCATTCTCTACAGCGTTACTAATGTTTTGCATTCATTTACCTTTCTGCTTTTGGCTTGTTGCTCTTTTTCAACAGATATAATGATAGATACGGAAGGTCTAAATTTCCCTCTCCGTGTCTTATTTTAAAATGTGTTGAAATCATGCACACAGTGGTATGAAGTTGTGACAGGCTGCTCCCCAAATCCAGTCTGGTGTGCTGCTATGACCACTTGAACCCCGCTCCTGAACCCCAATTCACCCCGCTCTGCTGGGTGACCGCTCACTCCTGAGTCAGTCCACACCAGCCACCAGCGTGTAATTGGTCCCAGGCAGTGGGTGTAAATCCACCAGCCACACAGGCGTTGGTCCCCAAGCAAGCACACCCAGCCCCAGACACTACACTGGGAGCCGCTGCCCTACAGGGATTGGGACCCACTCCCAATCACCTTAGTCTCAAGTCCGTCCACTTAACAAAGAAGTGGATTGTGCCCAGCCTCCCACGCCCGCACCCTCTACAGACCGCACAGCTTTAGGTGAAACAACTACTAGTTTATTGATCAGACTGATTTCAAGTGAGAACATGGCCAATCAAGGCAGAACCATACTATAAATGAGTCAGGAGTGACCACTATCAAATAAAGGGTATAAACCCCATGCTACTCTAACATCTCTACCTAAACTGACCTCAGAGTCCAAGATTATGTGCATGGTGTTCGGCTGTTTGATGTTTTACAGCCATTCTCTGCCTGTTCCCAGGCAGGGCACCGATCTTGCTTGAAGTTGGTTGCAAGATGGTGTCTTCTCAGGCTGAAAGCCTGCAGCTTCTCCCCTCTCACAGTCTCTGTGTCTTTGTTTTAACCAACTGCTGACAGCCCCTCCTCCCACTGTCCTGTTGTGAGATTCTCTTCACTTCTACCTGAGCAGGGGAGGGCATTAGCATTCCCTTTGATGTGTAAATCTCCAGCCACTGTGCTAGAAAGAGTCCTGAGAGTCTGAACCCTGTATCATGCTTCACATCTGTACATACATGTTGCAGTAGGAAACATGGCTCCATGGCAGCCACGTGGAACACATTCTGAGCATTCACAAAGGAACCTGGTATAGCATAATTGGCATCAAATAACACAATTATACTGCAAAACTGAACAGAAAAGTTATACAGGTCATGCCCTAGAGCTGCACGGATGTGCATCCCGTCACAGAAGTCCTAATCAATAACCTTAGGAGCTGTGCATAAATGAGCCACACTTGAATTCCGTTAGAACGGAATGGCTTGATAACATTCATGGAAATGAGGCAAGGGCTGAGTTAGCTAGAAATTACGTCAGAATCTAATTGACTCAGAAGTAATTGGCAATACTATTTGGGTAATTATTGCAATAATAAAGCAAGGGGAGTTGTTAGAGGAAGGTTATAAAAGGGGCATAGAGTGGTATAGAGGAATATTTGTACAGAAAAGATAATTCCTCTGTGGCTTTAACGGGAAATAGCTATGGTAGCACATGGCTCCCATTACAGCAGTATCTGATATCCACATAGTCTCTTAAATGCTTTTTAAGCCTTACACTTGCCCTGCAAGATAGGAAAGCATTTTACAGATGGCAAATCAAGGCAGAGACTTAGATTCTCAAATTCAGCTCCCATTGAAATCAACACTCAAATCAGTGTTACATTGAGAATCCCACCCTAATGGGCCAAATTTTTAAAGGTCGATACAGATGGAGTTGAGTGGGATTTTCAGAAGTGCTTAAAGACCCCTGTGACATTCCCCTCCTGCAATCTGGAATGTTGTGCCTCTGTACCCCACAGTTCTCCACTCCAGGGCCCCAACTTACCCTGCTTTGCTTTGTGAACCCCCATTCCTGGGTCAGCTCATGCCCAACCTCCAGGATGTAACTGGTCTTTCAGGCATGGTAAATGTGCTTTCACTAGCCATTATGGGATGGTCCCCCAGTGAGTACCCCCAGGTCCCATATGCAACCCTGTGAACGTCCATCTTGCAAGGCTCAGCATGCCCCCACTGGGTCTTACAAGCTCATTTACACAGTTCCATCCATTTAACAAAGAAATCAATATGCACCCGTTTTTTGCTCTCAGTAAGGCTTTCACACACATATTCACGCAATATTTCATCGCTTTAGGTGAAACAAACATAAGTTTATTGATTAAAACATGATTTAAAGTAAGTATATGTCCAGTCAATATAAAATCAAATAATTATCCAGTCAAAGAGGTAAACACAATCAAATAAACGATAATACACCTTCTAAATTAAGATCGCAGTCCATGTCTAGCTTACCCGCATAGGTTTAACTACTGATGGTTTTTTAGCCAGTCTTCTCACTGTGTGGACAGGTATCAGTCTTTTGGTTGCTTAGAAGATAGTTTCCAGAGAAAACCCAGTTCAAAGTGTGTCTTTTTCTCTATTCAAGCCCTCTCGGCCTCCTTCTTGTGGTCAGGTGAGTCTTTCCTCTCGGGCTAAGATCTTTGAGCTGCATTGTTCTTGTATGCACACCTTTACTGGGTGTATGCGAACCCAGCTCTGTTTGTCTGCCTCCACTTAAGCCATGTAAGACATGAGGGTGTTTCGGGGGGGGCTGGCCAAGGGGACCTGGGGCTGGCCTTGGGGGGAGTATTTTGGGGGCCTGAGCAGGGGGCCGGGGCCTCGGGGAGGCCGGGGCCAGCAGCAGGATCCTATAGGGGGCCCCACAATAGGCCTTCGCCTAGGGCCTCAGATATCCTAAGTCCACTTACTATAACAATAATTGTAGAGCATTCCAAAAACACATCACATGACACACTTTGCAAAAGACAACACACAGCCAAGCTGCAAGGGAGAACAGGAAAGATACACAGATCCCATTACAGAGGTTTGTGGAGGGGGTGCAGCATGTCACAACTCCTTAATAAGATTTATTCAGTAGATTTGTTCTAACTCCACAGACATCCATAATCCCTCTTCTCTCTGCCTTTCACTCTCAAGATGGTATCAGCACAAAGGAGCCTGTTCAGAATGATACTGTAAGTCAAGACTGGGAAGCGGGTTATCTGACCTAGTATTCAGAGCCAGAATCCAAACTAGAGATCAGACCCAGAAGAACCAGGAACCAGAGATCAAACAAGCATTAGGTCCAGTGCAGTAGCCAGTGAGGAAGTTTCTGTGTTGCTCACACAACTTTCTATGCCTGTTTCTGGCATCAGCAGAATGGGGGGAGGTGGTCATTGTCCTCTAGCAAGGATCAGAATTCTGCTACCTCCTCACTAGAAGTTCTGGGTGACAGATGTGCAGGCTGGCTAGGAACCATGTGTCTGACTTCAAGACCCACAGGCTCTTACACAATATCCTCACCAACTGCACTCTCAGGATCCTGCATTTTAAAGAATGTGAGTATCTTAGGAACTTAGCAGTGCTGCTTCCCAGTTGTTCTAAACTACAAGGTTGAAAGAGGAACAAATGCAAACTCAAAACCCGTGGAAGGGCTCGTTTTCCAGTGGTGGGACGTCTGACAACAGAGGCGGTGCCACACACATAATATGATAGCCACTTACGTGAAATGATTTTGAAGTCTTACACTGGGCACCACGGTGATAAATGAGAAATTGTGTGAGTTTAGGAATGAAGCAGAAGCCATGTCATGGGAGGAGCTAAAATCATTAGGGCCCAATGTGGATCCTACTGAAGTGAATGACAAAACTCCCCTTGACTTCAATCAGCATAGGAATGAGCCCATTAGAAATACCAATTTCTAGGTCTAGCTCATGGCCCCAAAACACGAATTGCCAGAATGGTGATGGCTTCCCTGAAACAGAAAAGCCATGAGACAGTTGGGCTTTGCACTGTAGAATTGCAGGACATCTGTAGACAGCACAGTCCTATGATAAATAAATGACTCAGGCAGCTCAAAGAGAAGTCCATGAGAAAAAAGTAACTGAATAATGATATCAAGACCAATTTAGTTTATATGAATCTGTATGAAGTATGAGAGCACATTGCATGTTACAATGCCTGGCTAGTTCCTGTTAAAGCAATCAGGGTGGGTTTTTTTTTAAGCCGCATTTGCATTTTGTGATCCTTCTTTATATCAGTGACAGGAAAAAAAAGTCGAGTGGCAACAGAAGAAATCAATGTAAACGTTAGACAAAATAGCATTTGTCTGTCTAGACTGTTGTTTGATGCTCACCCCATAATACCTAAGATCCTGTGTATTCTTTCCCTTCCACAACCTGATGGGACATGTTGCAGATTGTTCTTTATGGGTCTATTGATTTTGCGTAAATGAAAGTAAAATGTCAGGGCTCCAATTTCAGAGCCTTGTATTAAGAATTTCATGATGGTGTCATTAGGAGTGTACAGGACCATATTGCTACTTTGTGCCAGATCCTCATGGCTTAACACTTCTTCACATACTTCTGCATAGTCCATTTCTGATGTAAACAATTAAAAAGAGAGTGAAGTAAAATGGGAAAACATCCAGTACATCGATAGAATTTTTACTCCCTTCATTTAATGCACTTCCATGTCTCTTTAAAGGCAGAAGATCATGTTCCACCTGTTGGAACCCTTTGTATAACCCATTTCCACATGGTCAGGTGATCACCTTGCAGGCAACACTCCCTATGCACAGGTATAAAGATAATTAATTAGGTACTGATGATGGATGCTGAACTAATTCTCTAACTTGTGCATTGCCACCCACACAGACATCTACATATTCACCCACATATCAAACTATATTCTATTTCACTGACACCACCAAAGGCACGTGACATTTACTGCGAATAATGTGAAAGAAAGTAAGGCCTTCTTTTCTTTTCTCGCTAGGAAAAAACCCAAGTCTCTTAACTATATAATCATTTGCTCCAAAATACATTACTTTATCTGTCTTAAAGCTGTCACATGTCACTGCTTCAGTGATCTGCTTCTAACCCTCTAGGCCTTTTGTGGTGAGTTTTGAGGCAGGCTCTTTTTCATGTTTCATAGAATCATAGAATAATAGGGATGGAAGGGACCTCACGAGGTCATCTAGTCCAATCCCCTGCTAAAAAGCAGGACCACTCCCACTAAATCACCCCAGCCAGCGTTTTGTCTAACCGGGCCTTAAAAATCTCCAAAGATGGAGATTCTACTATCTCCCTAGGTAGCCCATTCCAATGCTTCACCACCCTCCTAGTGAGAAAGTTTTTCCTAATATCCAACCTCGACCTCCCCAGTTTCAGGTCTTCTTTGAGCTGTAGGAAACAAGAGACACCAATGGCATTTCTGTTGTCTAAATTTTCAGCTTATTCCTTCTTTGAAAATACTGTATGTGTTCTATTATACTCCATGCCTTGTTTCCAGTGACATCTTTGCAAATATATCCAGACACTCACTCTACAATTAAAATCATGGCTCAACACCCATCAGCTCCCATTTAAGTACCTAAACAAATGACTTGATTTCCAGGAGCTCTCAAGGCCCAGTTGATCTGAATTGAACAAGTTTGCTGGGTGAGAAAAGTGGATAAGCCTTTACTCTCTTTGGCTATGTCTGCACTAAAAAGTAAGTGTTACGTTGACCTAAAATGAGATGTTATTAAATGGACTTAAGGAAAGCCCAGTGTGGACGTGGAGTAGTTTAGGTTGACTTAAACCTCCTTAAGTTGACCTAACTTATAAGTGTAGACGCACCCTTTGTGCCTCAGTTACCCAGGTGTACAATGAGGATAATAGCACTGCCTGCCTCATGAATTAATATTTTAAAGACTATGAGTTGCTCAGATGCTGGGAGGGTAAAGCTTTTTAGTGATTGTAACTGGAATCAGGCCTAAATGCACAGTTCTTTTAAAAACAATTCAGATAATTAAAAGAGAATAATTTAAACTGCTTAACAGATAACAGAGGTCATATAAAGACATTTTACAAAAGAACTTGTCTACAGGGTCACTTTGGAGCCTCTCCTCAATAGGTTACATTATTTCTGAAGTACAACAGAGCTAAGAAATGAGATTCATCAAGCCAGCTGAAAGGGCCTGTGGCTGCATAGAATGATGGGCTGCACTGCATGGTGCTCCAGGGACAGCTTTGTTTTGATTTACTTTTAAATGATCTCAACATTTTATGTTTGCTCTTTGTCACGCTGCCTGGTACGGGACCCATCTAAGAGCACCAGACTCAGGTCAGATTGCTAGCATATAGGGCATATACCCTAGACTGGTGGCAGAGTCTATCGTGAGATTTCACCATTAACAAATGTGTGCTTCCAAACTACTATATTAGGGCTTGCCTTCACTGATGACGGCAAATTTGCCACCATTAGGTCCAACTTCCCAATCGACTGATCTGGTCTTTAAAGACCCTCTCAGCCGATCAAGGAAGTTGATCCCTGAGTGCCAGCCAGGCAACTGGGGTAGCATTGAGTTGACGGCTATGTCTACACTAGAAAAGGTTGAAAAGGGGCTATGTTTACACTAGAAAAGTTAAGTTGACTTTATTAAGTTGATTTAATAAGATTGACTTTATGTCAACTTAAAGTTGACCTTATTAAGTCAACTTAACAAAAGTTTTCTAAGGTCGATTTAGGTGCTAATCCACGTCCACACTGGCTTAAATTGACCTAAAATGAGGTGTTATTAAGTCGACTTAACTTTTCCTTAAGTCGACTAAAGGAAATGCTTAAGTTGGCTTAAGGAAAGACCTGTGTGGATGCAGAGTAGTTTAAGTCAACTTAATTTATAAGTGTAGACGCACCCAAAGAGAGGACCCTCCCTTCGACTCAATGCAGTGGAAGTGCTAGGAGTAAGGAAATCAAATGCAGATATACAAGTTGCTTTCAGTGACTTGTGTATCTCCGTTTGACTGCCGCCAAAGAGGGCAGGCCGTGTAGTCATCATGAAGCCACAGACGATTCCTTTTCAGGCACTCTAGCCCCTCATGCACCACAGAGACAAACCAGACTTCTGTGATACATGAATATTAAAACCAGAAAACCACAAGTATTAGGTTCTTCCAGTTCCCAAGAACCACATACCCTAGGAGAAAACACACTTCATCTCTTATCCAGAAACCACAGTAGTAGCCAGTCCTTTAGTTACTAAAAAACCAGATGTTTATTTATACAGAAGAAAAGGAAGAAGAGTTGTGAAGAGTTTGAAATGAATCATGTACATTCAGTGTTTGTAGATCAGGATAAAAGCAGTGATGTTAAATCTGCTAACTTGTAGTAAGTCTTTCTGGATCATCCCAAATCTTGGGGTCCCTATTAGAAATTATAATCCAAAGATTTGGAATAGGAAAGAGGCAAGTAGGTGATATCACACTTTCCATTTTATACCCTCCAGTCCATGTACATGGAAAGTTACTGTCTCAGACATGGAGCCAGGGATCACATGATGTATGGGTACGTCTACACTGGAGCCTGAGGTCAACTTAAGGAAGGTTAAGTCAATTTATAGACTGCTGCATCCACATTAGGCTTTTATTAAGTTGACTTTAGCGCTTCCTTAAGTAAACTTAATAATATCTCCTCTTAGGGTTGATTTAACACTTAAGTCGACCTTATTAAGTCGACTTAATCCAGTGTAGATGGGGAAGCTCTTAAATTGACCTAACTGGCCTCCAGGCCCCCCTTCCATGGCTACCCACAATGCACCACTCCTCCGTCGACTTAGCACCTGCCAGTGTGGACTCAGGCAGGAGTCTTCAATGTGGACTCTCTAAGTCAACTTAAAAAGGTCGACTTTAAGTCGCCTTTAAAGTAGACCTTGTTAAGTCGACTTAACAGAGCTTCCAGTGTAGACATACCCTATGTGCCTTGCTTGGGCATGTGGCATCCATTGTCTACATGCTCTGAGGCATCCTGAAGAGGGTTCTACCAGAAGAGTTGATTTTCCTTAATACCTCATTAACTGAGGCTGGCTCGTCCGGATGTAAATCTGTCTTCTGGGCTAACAAAAATGTCTGGATACAAACACACAGCAAAGATTTATAACTTCCTATTTAATGATAATACACATGTATAAACAGGATAACATTGCTCAACAGATCACAATTTCTCCAATCATACCTTACAAGACATACTTTGTATAAGAGCTATTGCAATTGAATAACAGTGATCTAAATGGTTACTTTCTTTACAGTTTCACGTTGTTTGAGAGAAATAAAATCATCTCTCTGGTGAGTTGGAGGTAGACTGGAATCCTGGTAGACTGTGCATTCATAAAAGATTGAAGGGGCAGGGTTTGTTCAGTTTGGAAAAGAGGAGACTGAGAGGGGACATGATAACACTTTTAAAGTACCTAAAAGGTTGTCACGAGGAGGAGGGAGAAGAATTGTTCTCCTTAACTACTGATGATCATATAAGAAGCAGTGTGTTTAAATTACGGCAAGGGAGGTTTAGGTTGGAAATTAGGAAACAATTCCTAACTGTCAGGGTGATTAACCACTGGAATAAGTTGCCTTGGCAGGTTGTGGAATCTCTGTCATTGGAAGTTTTTAAGAGCAGGTTAGACAAATACTTGTCAGGGATGGCTCAAGAGAGCACTTGATACTGCAGGGGCTCAGACTCAATGACCTCTCACGGTCCCTTCCAGTTTCTCTGATTCTTGGGTAGTCAGGGCCACTGTCACAAATAAAGGACTTGCTTCAGCAAGATACTATACTTTACAAAGTAACTCTCAAATAAGCAAACTCTGGCATCCCAGGAATAAAATGACAAAACAACAAACCCCTTCTACGGCCAGTGCAGTCACCTCCTTGGACTAGGCCACTATAAAAACACCACTTTGACCCAGGAATTAATCCCCCCTTGTTTTGCTTTAAACAAACAGGGATTACAGTTGGCTAAACAAAGTGACCGCAACAAACACCCCACAAGCTATACATCTTCATAGTTTAATTTGACAATTTACCTCTCCAGCTGAGTTGTGACCTAATTTGTTTGCTCACAAATAATTCAGTTGTTACCCACCCCCAAACTTGCAGGTGCCTCGGGAATTCTTCAGTTCAGAATCCCAAAGAGAGGGGCTGAATCTGAAAGGAATTATTCTGTAATAGTTTCCCTTGTGAGTCAGTCTGTCAGACTCTGAAAACTGAGCCAGAAATGTAGCAAAATAGGAACAACAAGACAAAATAGTTCTTGTTTCTGGCTCAGTTGCAGATGCTGAACCTAGAATATGTTCATATAAATACTTTGCCCGGTCTTCCATTAATATCCCTATCAGAAGTTAAAGATGATTGTGCAGAAGAAATTAGATACCCAGTGACACATTCTCCGTGCCTCACTGTGATCTTGAGAGTCTAAGGCTTTGATGGAGGTGTAAATGAAAGGGCTCCTACTTCTCATTAATATAATCCTTTCCAACAGAATTAATGTGAATTTGGAACCCTTAGCTCATGCTGGCAGCATCCACATAGGGAAGTTACACTACAGCACTTTGGTGCGCACCGCCATTCACATCTCCATAGTCCAAACTGCTGGACAGTGTAGACAGAACTGATGATTGGCAATTTTTTTTTATCAAATACAAAAAATATTATGCTACATAAATGATGACCAGGGCCATTAGTGACCAGTAAAATAAGTCTTTTGTTTAATGCCTTGTAAATTATCAGTGGTTAGCAAATTAGATTTTCTTTGTGTACCATGCTTCCTATGTCTCCGTCCAGGTTCAAACTGTACCCCATACATGCTCTCAATGCCTTCTTGTGTAGTTTTTCCAGTCCTGACACCCTCTTCATCCAAGTTTGCTGACCACTGCCCTTTCCTCATTCAAACCTCTCTTGCTCATCCATGTCTTTCATATGGAAAGTGTAGATTAACTTTTCCCTTTGGTCTTGTCTACACGCAAGTTGTACTTCTTTCTCTATACTGGTATAATTACAGTGCAGTACGATACCTGGAGTGTGCGTGAATGCAGTTATATTGTTGTGAATCTGCTCATGCTCATATAGCTATTCCTTTTCAGGAATGAGAATAACCTGTGCACTGGTCTAAGGCATGTTTACAGCTGTCTAATCATGTTCACACTAGATTTGTACCAATATAAACAAGTCAGTAAGACAAGTCTTTCCCTACCAAAATAGATACACTGGTTAAGATTTGTGTGTAGAGCAGACCCGTGGTCTCCTATCTGCAAGCATTAGACTCGCCTGCCTCCAGGAACTTTGTTATAAGTGTAAACTAACCGCACAGCCTCAAATGTATATGAGAGACATGGGAAATGTGGTAGAGCTTGGCGGTGATTATGGAGAAAAGCCCTCTTTTCATACTCTTGCAGTGGCTGATTGCTTGAGTGATTAATTAGCTCATAATGAGCATAAGAGTAAATTAAAAAAACACTTTACATTTAATTTACTTTTTTATGGTGGAAATTAGACCCTGTGTCTTTAAAGGATTTCTTTTTAATATTTTCCCTCTGGCACTGAAAGTTCTAATTTTTCGTTTCCCTCTTGCAACACAGACAGTACCATGTAAACAAAAGCACCCCCCCCATTTTTACTCATCTTCAAAAGAAAACGAATGAAAGACACAACTTCCGTCCTGATGCATGTTTCTTAGTACTATGGGTGTGGATGAAGGAGGGGTCAGTTCAGTCTCCTTTTTGAGTCTACACTTGGCCTTTCTGCACAGAGCACCTGTACACCTAGCTACCTGTTGTGCTTGTACACTTTCTAGCTTAGACACTCATGTACTCCAGGAATCTGGATCCCAATATACAAGCCCATAGATAATCATCCAAGATAGTGAGTTACAGGCGCAGTGGCAGAGCCCCATACTGAAGAACCCTTGGTGGCCTCATTTCCAGTCATCAAAACATGTCTCCCCCCCCCCTTATGTACGTGGTCCAGTGTTTCTAAATTACACTACAGGAGGATTCCAGAACTGCTTTTCTTTTCTGCCTGAGAATCTTGCTTCAAACCTAAAGTTTCTATTCTGATCCTAGATATTCTTCCATGCATGAGACACAGTAGGAGGTAATGCACACAACAGATTGGAATTCATAATTGTGTCTTAATTATTATTGCATCCTGGTTGGGTGGGCTGAGTCTTGATTTTGTGTGGAGAAGCAGGGCATTAGAGATTAAGCATTGTAAAGAATATACAGAACGTAGTACAGTTAATAATTACACAGTTTGTAATACTTGAGACACAAAATTACACTGCTCTACTAAAATATGTAAGCAGTGTATATTAAAGAAAACACCACAGTGATGGCATATGAGTCCCCATTGCTAGAAAATCCTTGTACTTTAAAATTGCCTAGACATGGATATAGTGCAGATAAGGAGCCAGAAAAGCTTTTTGGGGAATTAAAGTTCTTCATATATTCAGAACTCTACATAGGCTTGGAAGGACTACATTTTTTAATTAATAAGTGTCATTAAACTTTGACTTCACCAGGCACACCCAAATTGATGAACAACTATTTCCATAGATAATCAAAATTCACAGTTATTCAAAGTAAGAAAACGCTGTTTGGGAGCTCAGAGTTTGATTTAAGGATATTTACGTTGCCTATTTTGACATGTGATGCTGCCAAGTTGTGTTTTAACCATTACAAAGTTTAACTTTTTGAATTTCAAGATTTACTGTAAATAATTACCTTACCCCCCACAAGTCCCATAACTGTGAAAAATGATTAAAACTAAACATTGATATCTGTCAAAATCATAAAAAAATAAAACTCAAATTCTGCCATGCCTAGCTATCCACTGAGTGAAGTGAAGTCATTGAAATATTTATGATCTTATATCAAAAGGAGTTAGTGATAGACTAAAGGAAGTTTGTAATGGAAATACTGAAACATTCATAGCTAAGAGCAATATCCAAACAGGGGAAGTATGTGACCATATAGGGGTGAGACTGTCAAAAGCACTCAGCGTTGACCCAGTCCTGCTCCCTTTGAAGTTGATGAGAGTTTTCCCCAGTAACTTTAACTGGCACAGAGTTAGGCCAATGCTGTATACATTTGAAAAGCCCACTGATGCTGTGCAGCACTGGATCTCATAATGTATTAAGTAACCTACTGCCCTAAAGCTGACATCAGTAGAGTTAAATAGAGTCACACCATCTGGGGTCTGGCCCATCACCTCTACATACAAAGTACACTTCTAGCTTGGACAGGTTTACCAAAGCCCTCACTGGCTTTGCAAATGGAGTACTTGTCTTCGACTTACCTAGGGCCCAAAGCAGCTCCTGTTGACTTACAGAGACATTGGTTCAGGCCATTACCTGATTAAACTATGAGGGGCCAGATCTGCGAAAGTGTTCAGCCACTTGATGTCCCCCTTGTGACAATTAGGGCTAGATTTTAAATTTTGAAATCTGGGTCTACCTGTGGCTGCTGAGATCTCTTGAAAATCTGCTTCTAAGTCTGCAGGACTGCCCTCCAAATGCAAGTGCAGATCCTTCTCTTTGGTTGGAGTCATGGCACCAAGTATATGATGGCTGAATTTGACCTTAAGAATTTTAATTGAAATTACTCATGTATAGTTGCTCCTCTTCCTTGATGTGTAAATGCTTTGAACACTGCCCCCCATTTTCTTTGAATAACAGCCTGTTGTTTAGAAAGACATCCACTATTGATTTGACAGCTACAAGCCATAATGACTTTATCACTTCCCTTAGTAAGCATTTCATTACCTCTCTGAAGTTGAGTCTTAAAAGTCACAAACTCCATGGTTAAAGGTTGCAAGTGCCTTTGTGCATATGTATTACACGAAATAATTTAATAACACATTCATGTACTCAGATATGTATCTAAGGAGGGTAGAAAGTATCAGATGTTATTACACTGCAATAGTTGAAAATAGCATGTGGTCAGGTAATTAACATATGCATATGAAGAAGGGGGCAGTATTAAGGTTGTGGCTTTTTGTTATTGCCTTTTTATTGCTTAACTATACAAGCCAAATGCTCTGTTTCATAGTGTTTGCAATGGAGTTTGGTTTTCAGTGTTTTGAATAGAGTCATATTTTGCAATAGTTTTCTAGCCTTCTTTGCTTGGCATGTAATATCTCTTTTTAGTTTAAGCTTTGCCTGCACTCTACCACGATGCTTTGCTTGGGATTAGCAGATCTCAGTATTGCATATAGGCAAAAAACTGCCTGTACAGTATAATACCTTAATCCTCTGTATTTGCTTTGAATAAATGTTTTACTATCTGTAGTTGCCAATATTCTTATGGAAAATATTAGCAGACAGACTCTTTGAAAATAGTAAGGTGATTCAGAGATGAAAATCTGCCTCCTAATTTGGGGAGACAACTGTAACTCATGTCCTAATTATTACTGTCTATGAGAAATGATGTGTCGTCCCCCACCCTCTGGTCTCTGAATATTGGCCCTGAGAGATCACTCAGCACTGCCATAATCCTTATCAGAATGTGAATATTTCATTTTTAAAAAATCAGCTCAAGTTTAATAACCTCCTTGGCATTAGCGGGTAGACACAGCTTCTGTCATTACAGTGAAATGAAACCTCTGTAGGCCCTGATGGTGACGTTAAGATCAGCCCTCAGCAATGGGTGATGTGAAAGCTGAACCAACCCAAGAGCATCACCAGGGGCAGTGTGACGTAGCGATAACCCTCTCAGACTCAATTCTTCCCTTGTTTATTTATGGCTCCCCAAAGGATAGCAATTTACCATTGGAATAAGCCAGCTACCTACCGTGCCTTCCCCTACCTCTACTATTGTGACCAGTAAATGGAGAGCATAGCACCTTGGCAGAGTCGCTGGACCAGCATGGTCTGGCCCAGTGTAGTGATTTAGAGTTGGTGCAGGGCCCATGCTTCCCCTATTCCGCACCCACCTGTTCTGGGGAGTAGCCCTCTGAGGATATGTCTACACAGCATTTTAGAGCTCTGACGTTATGGCTCAAAGTGGCGCCTGGGCTCTAAAAGCATGGGGGGCATTGGCTTCAAAATTCTGTCTAGGCATCTACTTGTAGAGCAGTACATAAATCCAGCTAGCCTGGGTCTGTTGTCTCAGGCTGGGGCAGGGGTACATGGCCTGCCTTTTTCAGCGGCAGTCGAATGGAGATACGCAAGTTACTTAAAATAACTCCATTCGTCTTCCTTGCTCCCTGAACGTCCACTGTGCTGAGTTAACGGGAGGGACCTCCCTTTGATTCAGCGCTACCCTAGTTACGAAGGTGGTGTTCAGGGATTGGCTGAGCAGGTCTTCACCAATCCGAGCTGTTGATCAGGAAGTTTGAACTGACAGTGGTGAATTTGCCACCATCGGTGAAGACTAGCACTAGGAGGGTCATTCCAAAATGCTGTGTGGACATGCCTTAAACACCTGGACACAAAACCTGGGTGGCCTATCTGGGAGGCAGAAAAGAGCAAAGGGGGTTCTTACTCCCTCTTGCTCCCTTGCATGAAAATGTAGTCTAAAATCACAAGATAGCCTGCCCTATAATGGATTTATAAATTCTGGGCCTGATTCCACCTCTCTTTGAGTAGATCCTTACCCTGGCTTCAGACGGACTACACGTGGAGCAAAGTACAAGCAAGAGACTCACACCCTCAACTCTCAAACATCTATCCTTCTCTTAAAATATTAATGTAATATAACCACAGAAGGACGGTATGGTCTTTAAAAGTTGTGCTATCTTGGGTCCAGCTAAGGGCTTTTTAGAAAGGAGAAATGTACATCTAACGATAGTTTAATTTAAATACCTCTTGTGTCTCAAAATGCTGCAAATTCACACTTAGGATAAGCAATTTTCACTCTATTGAATTTTTTGACATTTGATTTTGTAAAGCATGTAATAGAAAACTGTACCCGTTTACTCCTTTCAGAAGCCAGAAACTTCAAAAATTAATGCAGAATTATTTTTAGTGTGTATTTGAGTTTATTCATGCTGAAAGGTAGTACTTATCTTTTGTAATTTTACAGCAGTGATTTGAATAAAACCATGAGTATAGTTCCACTTTAAATGCCATGTGACATGTGGGAGCAGGATTAAATCTATCTAAGGGTGCCAAAATATGAGATTTTTTTTTCACAGTTCCCCAAGGGTCCACATAATATTTCCGAGTGCTCATTTGCGATGGGACCTTATTTTTATACGTGTGCAAATGCAATATCTAATCATATCCTATATGCAGTGAGGATGTTATTCCAAATACAGGCAGAAATAACTTCTGATCCAAAACTAAACTTTCAAAATATATTTTTAAGGAATATTGTGTTTATTGTGTTTAAAAATGTCCCTTTGGGGTTCAATTGCCTCATTTGAAGTGCCGCATCAGTAACACAGAGGAAAGAACCAGGGCTATGTCCACACTGGCAAGTTAGTTCGAATTAACGAAGCTTAATTCGAACTAACTTAAGCCTTGGCCACACTAGGCTTTCATTAGTTCTAATTAAGGGCTTCCTTAATTCGAACTAATAAATTCCATTATACTTTTCAAACTAATGGTTAATTCAAACTAGTTAGTTCGAATTAACCCTATGTGGCCATGTTAGTTCGAACCAACCAGCACATTGACCTTAATGCAATTGACTAATTTGAACTAAGTGCATGGCACTTGCTTAGTTCGAACTAACATTCCAGTGGGGCTATGCTAGTTCGAATTAAGTTAATTCGAACTAACTAAAATTAGTTCAAATTAGTTAGTTCGAATTAACTCATTCAAACTAACTTTAGTAAGTGTAGACATAGCCCAGGTGTTTAGGTAGAATTCTACAGATCTCAGTTAAATGTTTCACTTGGAGCTGAATGAATAGTTCTCAGATATCTGATGAATTAAACCTTTTATTTTTTTTTTTGCTCTCAGAACATCCATGAGCAGATTGCAATTTTCTCAAATTATTTGTGGCTGGTCAAATATTTCATTTTTTTATTAATATTTTTTGTTCACCAATCAGAAGCACCCAAAGTTACAGTTTGGTTTCTGCAGACAAAACTGGATTGCTTAAAACACTCATAGCCAGAGAACGGGCAGGCAAAGATGACCAGAATGAAATCATTTGAAAATGACAGCAACTGTGTGCAGAAAAATCGTTTGCAAAACTGCTCAGCTCCAATTTCAGCCCACAAGAATTTGCATCTAAACTTTGTACTTGCAGATAACCCAGTGTGCATCTGATGCTAGGAGTTATGCTATAAAAATAATGCTAAGTGACTCATGATGATAATGAGGCTATGGTTATGCAACAGCTAAAACTTGCAACTATTTTATCTTATTTTCTTTGTAGGGTTTGCAAATTGTATATTCTGGTTTTTAAGATAATATGTGTTGCCCAAAAATACACTTGTATTGCTGTGGAAGGCCTTCTTATAGAGCAAAGTGTACAAACTGACTTTTCAAAGTATCTGTTACAAAAAACGTGTCCTCACTATTTGTGTTGTAGGATTCATTTACAACAATATTTAAGGGTACATAATTCAACAGAGTATTTCTTGTCCTCATCAGGCAGGTAAATGATATGTAGCCATGTAGGTCCAAATCCTTCTCTAGCCCTTTAGAAAAAAGTCTTCAGCATTGGATTCACAGGAGGCTTGGGGCTAGATTCTGCAACCTTAAATATAGTGGAGCATCTTTGTTCCACAAGTAATCTTGTTCATTTCAGTAGGGCTACTCATGCAGTAAGGTATTGTCCATGGGGAGTGAGGGTGGCAGAATCTAGTCCTCTGAGTATAACTGAGGTGCCCATTTTGACAAAAGAAGAAAATTCTCTCTGCTCAGCTATTGCCATCACCTGCACAGACTCAGCTCTTTGGGGGAATGGTTGCACATCTATGGATAACCTCTGTCATTTATGGAAATAAAGTCGTAGCTCTTCAGAAATCTCCCCACCAGGGCCGGTCCAACCATAGAGGTGAACTAGGTGGTTGCCTAGGGTGCCAGGCTTCAAGGGGCACCAAATTAGATGGAAGTGAATTTTTTTTCTTGTATTTAAAAATATATATTAATATGTTATCTCTTATAACATGTATGGGAGGGGGCGCCAAAGTCATAATTCACCTAGGGCACCAAAAACCCATGGGCTGGCCCTGCTCCCCACACACAACCCTTTTCTCTCCTGAGCTGGACTTTTAAACTGTTTAGGACCCTTTGATCTGTTAGTTCCTAGCACTGGCAGAAGAGCTATGTCATTTCAACCTGGGACCTGGACATAGGCCTGTAATTGCCCTTCCTATATTTGCAGGGAAGATGCTCATTTATAGCTACTGTGTTACTTTCTTGCTTGTTTTTCCCTCAGCCCCCTGTGAAGTAGATCAATGCATTCATACAGGAAATCCATACAACAAGACAAACAATAATGTCATCTCACTGACCAGATCATTTAAGGGTGCAGAAAATTATCTCAATGTCCTTAGCTTATTAGCTACCATCTCCATGTCCACCAAAGTAGGTGCTTGCAGTTCCTTTCATTTATAAATCTAGATAAACAAACAAAACTTGACAAACAGGGAGTCTAGTGACTCTTGTTTGTTTTGCTGAACTAGACTAACATGGCTACCCCTTTGAAACTGAACTTGCTTTCTCTTTTGCCCCCATCTCTGGAGAAGGAATTAAAAATGGAGAGCAAATTCTCTCTATACAAAACAAACAAGGAGTCCTGTGGCACTTTTAAAGACAAACACATTTATTTATTGCATGAGATTTCATGGGAGAAAATCCCACTTCATCAGACGCTTGAAGATGGAGAAGTAAGCATCTGAGGAAGTGGGATTTACTCCCACGAAAGCTCATGCGATAAATTTGTTAGTCTTTAAGGCTATGTCTACACTAGAAAAGTTAAGTTGACTTTGTTAAGTCGACTTATTAAGGTCGACTTTAAGTCAACCTTATTAAGTCAACTTAACAAAGTCAATGTAACTTTTCTAGTGTAGACATAGCCCCTTGTCGACCTTATTAAGTCGACTTAAGGTCAATTTAGGTGCTAATCCCCATCCACACTGGCTTTAAGTCAACTTAAGGAGTCGACTTAAGGCTTAAGTCGACCTAAAACCAGGTGTTATTAAATTAACTTAAGCTTTCCTTAAGTCGACTTAAGGAAATGCTGAAGTCGACTTAATAAAAACCCAGTGTGGATGTGGCTTTGTTTAGGTCGACTTCAGCCTCCTTAAGTCGACCTAAGTTGCCAGTGTAGATGCACCCTAAAAGTTCCAACAGCCTCCTTGTTTGTTTTGCTGAACGAGACTAACACAACTCCCCCTTTGGAACTGGTGATGTATAGAGAGAGAACTATTTTTACCTCTGCATACTCTGCCTCACACAAAGCAAAGTGACACAAATTCAGCCTCAAGGGTGTAGCCATTGAACCATCACTTTAATTTGTTCACCCACCAAGTATCTTGACTGACTAGCCAGGGAGAAACTCCACTAATCACCACTCTATCGCCATCTCAAGGGGAAACTGTCAGACGGAGGGATTAAGTGCCACTAGTCTCAGAAGGAGCCCATTAGGCAATAGCAGAGACCATGGAAAAGAATGAAATCTGCCCCAAGTACCACCTCCAGCCAGCAAACACTTGCCTTCAAGTGACCATATGAAAATGTGAAAGGTTCCAGTTCAGATCTGTTTGATTGTAAAAAGATATCCATTTTTGCTATGCTCTTTGTTGGTCACAGTAGACTAGAGCTTTTAGTTTTCTATTACATTGATTTTATTTTCTAAATCAAAGTGCCTCCTGCTTCTGCTGTAAAACAGTATGATATTTTCAAGAGGTAAATATACACTTTGTACTAATTAGAGGGTCAGCTGTTTTCAAGATCCTTTTGTTAGCATGGAATCATTTTTTTAGAGAATTGGAAATAACTGCTCCTCTGTTTAGTACACTGTGTGCTTATTTACTTGTTGAAAGCGTCAAGTGTCAAATTTCTTCACTACAGAACAAATAGGTGCCATTTTCAACAAGAAAATAAGACATTTCAAGATGCAGTAAGTAGCAGCTGCCCTTAATTTTAAAATAACAAATAGAGTATTTTGACTATTATTTTGTTATAATGTGACAGGATATGTCACATTATACATTACCTCCGCTGCTGTCATGAATAAAAAATTGAAACAAATTTTATTTTAAAATAAAATGTTAGAAGTTTTCCTAATTGAAATTTTCTAAAATGAAAAATGTTTGAAAGGAAAAAAAAGCGAAAAAACCAACCAACCAACAAAAACAAAAGCTTAGTCTTAACAGCATTTTCAGAAGAAAAACTGGATTAAAATTTTCCAACAAGCCCCGCTTAAGACATGTTTCATTGGATATGAATATAGAACAAAGAATTGTCTCCTCCCTTTCACTGATAGTGTTAGAAAAAGCTCATCAACATGTTCCTTTCTTAATCTTTGTCCGTTTGCCCTGTTTCACTTACCCTTTCCCTCTTATTAGACAACCTTTATATTATATATATACAACCTATATATTCACTTTGTCTGTCTGTCTGTTTGTATGTATGCCCTGTGCTTTCCAACCTTTCTCCAGCAGATGGCATAATATTTATAGATTTGAATGGCAACCTGCACCCAACAGAAAATTTACCAGGCACCTGGCCCTGGTGTTAAAAAGCTGCTGTTCATGGGTTTTGATTTGATCTACTGTTAGTCTTGATTGAAAAATAATATAAAAACCAATATAAAAACCAAGTTTTTTAGAACAGACAACTTTAAAACCAGCCCACTAAAAGGGACAAAGTACAGAAGTAATTCAGATTGGTCAGACTTCTTGTACGAGGCAGTGGCCAGCCAACCTTTTGCAAACAAATGCATTCATGATGCTTAAAATGCCTGGTACAAGATGTCTGACCAATCTGAATTACTTCTGTACATGTTTTGTCCCTTTTAGTGAGCTGGTTTTAAGGTCATCTGTTCTAAAAAAAACTCGGGTTTTTATATTTTTTTCCCCCTCTTTCTTTCCCTCCCCATCCTTAGATTTTCACTTTTCTGCCTACTGCACAGTTTAAAAACATAAACCATGGCCATGTTAGCTCAGATGTTAGATCACTGTTGGAGACAATTTTAAGTTGATGGCCGGGAAGCTCTTGACAGCAAATTATGACAGGCACCTTCTTGCAGCCGCACCAGTGGGAGTCAAACCAAACAGCATTGTGAAATGTAGGTTTTAGATTCACATCTCAAATATTTGGATTGTCTGCATTTTTCAGTTCTGGGCATATGCTATATATCAAGAGCTATAACCTCATCTATTTTGTGCAGCCATTTGTCCATCAAATGTAGCATCTAACCAATGATATTTACAGATTACTAGTTCCAAGGGGTAGCCATGTTAGTCTACTCCCACAAACATTAGTTTTCTCTCATGAAAGCTCAAGTGATAAATAAATCTGTTAGTCTTTAAAAGTGCCACAGGACTCCTTGTTTGTTTTACAAGCTTACTAGTCACCCATACTGTCTAGGCTATATCATTGGGTTAGAGGTCTCAAAATAAGGGTTGGGTGAGACCTTCCTGATGCATAAGCTTTATGTACCAGGGTGACTGTCACCCTTCTGCCCATTACAGAAACATGTTAAGAGAAATATCTTTTTGGATGATAGAGTTGTTTATGAAAAGCTTGTAAGGAATATTTGTTTTAGTGTGTAAATGTAAGGCCAGATCCTGGGGACAAGTGAGCACCTGTATGTTTTTGTTCCTTTCACAGGAGTTCAGCCCTCTCTGGGTTTGTCGGAGACATGATTTATCTTTAGGTTTATTCTAGATAGGCAGCAGAGGCTAAATGCTCTTTTTATTAAATGGAACAGCTCTGAATGAAATTTACCAAAACGATTCCTAGTTTAGTTTCTTTAGGCCATTTTCCTCTGTGTGTCCCCTGCCACCCCAGGGCCCAGTAGGGAGGTACAGGAATGTTGTATCCAGATCCCCCACCCATGCTTGTGTCAGTTATGTCTCCGTGACTTTTGTTTTCTTCAAGAAAGAAGAAAAGAGTGGCTGCAGGCAAAAACACTAGCTGGGTAAATTTTTATCTTTGTTGCTAATCTGTTTATAACACTGTGTGTTATAAACTGAATCTCTCCCCTCTTCCCTTTCCGCTTGCTTTCCTCAAGTCTCTTCTCATTAACCTGATATCCTATATGTAGCCTTTAAACACATCTCTTACAAAGATCCTCTAAGTTGCAGGGGTAGAGTTTTCTGTCTTGTGAGCAATTACATTTCCATCAGGGTACATCAATTCTACATATTGTATAAATAGAAATTTTGTTAAAATTCTTACATGAGCTTAAAGCCTCCATTAAAATATGCCATTTGTACTGGTCCTCTCTAGTTAAATCTCTTAGGCCCATATCATCAAAGATGGTCAGGCACCTTAGGAACCCAAAGTAAGTTAGATTCCTGAATACCTTTGAGAATCTGGTTGGGGTGATCTGCATTAAAGATGCTTGATCTGCAGCATCACACACCTGAATACAATAGCCCTGATTCCAATACTCAGTTTACTCCATTTCTACATGAGTGATTTCCATCATTAAACCTAGAGTAACACAACAGTGAATCAGGCACAACACGTTGTTGATGTTGTTTTACTCTTCTGGGCATCAACATGGAGATTCAAGAGTTATGTAGCCTAAAGAAATTAAAATCTCAACTTCATAGTATAAAGCCCTGCCTGGAGTAGCATGAGATCTATATGTACAACAGTAAAAACAGTGCCTCTCTTGGCAGGCTGCCCTCTTCACCTTGCTTCATTGCTTCTGACAATTTTAAGTCTCCCAAGAGTGAGAGACTTTTCAGGAAATACAGTAGCTTGTCTCTATCTTAGCTATAAATATCTCAATACAATAAAACAAATTTCTCTCCTCATCTAATTCCTAGTGTAACATACTTATCTGAAATTGCTGGTAGCAGGTGTACACAGTTCCCAAGGGGGTAGTTCAGCTGTATATAATCTTGTTTTGTCCCTGTAGTTAAAAAAAAAATAAAATAAAATCCATAGACCCACCAAACTTGTGCATCTGCCATGCAAATGACAAGTGCTGGTGGCAGAGTTGCTGGACCATAGAGTGAATCCTTCATTTTTCTTCCCCCTTTCCTTTAAGCCTCAGGAGGAATGTACTTAATTGTTGTAATTTGTTTGTGAAATTAACATTCAGTGGCTGTGCAGATGGAAAAGGGTTTTGGCAGCTTATCCTATTATGACTTGTGGGCAAATAATTTCTTTAATATACAAAGTGTATTCCAAACCTCCTAGCTGAATTTGTTTTCTTCTCCCTTTGCAATTCCAGCAGAGGGGGTGGATAATGGATTGGGGTTCAAATGTTTCCCCTCAGATACATACAGTTCCTGTTGTTGAATTTGGTCTCGGATATCTTTGATGGGACTCCAGATTTCCATATAGAAGCAAAGGAAGGACCCAGGTGACTACAGTAAGATCAGATAGTTCATCAGTAGAGCACAATTACCTTTCCACCCTTGTTACTTTTCATAGACGTACTTCTCAAAATGGCAGAAGAAAGGTCTTAGGAGGGATTTGAAGGAAGTGAGGCTACTTCTTCATACATAGATTTTTCCCCCTTGGTGTCGAACCTACACACCTTAAAGAGATTCTTTTAAAGAAAAATAATGTTTATCATGGCATTCATAGGTCTCTTTGGTAAATGAAGAGGGAGAATAGCAAGTTTTGTTTCTGTTTTTATCTTTGCAGCTGGCATTTTATCCATGCAATCCATCAAAAGGTATTTTGCCAGCAACATTATTTAAACTGAAATAGGAGGCTTGAAAATTCATAAGGTAAACACGGTTTGGCATTTAATTTGTTGTAGCCAACAGGAAAATAAATCAGGAAGTCAGTGTGAAGAAAATATTTAGGTAAGGTAGATATCTACATTCATTGTGTGTGGTCTCTCTTATATCAGGACGATATTTTTTGTATGCATGGTTTCTTTTTATAGCAGCCTAAGTAAAGGGTTTGGTTCATATTGTTTGTCACACTAGCTGCATTTTAAAATGAGTTTTTGCTTGGGGAAGAATTTATACATAACTGAAGATGAAGCATCTGTCTAGCAGCTACTATGTCAATAAACATTATTAGATGTATTTGTATTAAACAAATTCCAGCCAACCCCCCTCCCCCTTTACTTTCCCAGTGTAGTGGATTTTAGGCTCATTAATTATCTTCAGTAAAACACACCAGGCTTAGTTGTGCATGAATAAATGGCTGCTTTGTTCCAAAGCTAAGCTTACATCTAATTTATTAGGGTCACAAAGAAAACAAATGAGAAGGGAGAGCTGAGACAGCTGGAGTCCAGAGAACCTCATCAGCCCAAACAAGGGAGTTCCTGCAGTACTGTGGTTCACAAAGTAAGTAAAAGTAAAATTGAGTAGTAAGTGTAGCGGTGGTGGTAGTAGGGAGTAACGAACCTGATCAAATACCCACTGACATTAATAGTAAGCCTTTCCATGGTTTCCAGTGAATAATGGCTCTGGTCAATAGAATGGCTATCAATGGGTCCAAGACACCTCATGTTCAACATATCTATTTATGCATGAAATGCAGGAGAGCTGCATAGACATGCACACTATGAAGGAGAAAGAGGAAAGAAGCTGAGTGGTTCCTCATAAGATGAGACCATAGTTGGGAAAGAGAAGATAAAAGATTATGTGTGTGGTAATAAACAAAGCAAGAAAGGCAACTTCAGCCTGTGAAAAATGTTGACTTTTAGTAGAAAAATAAAAACGGCTGGAAACCAAAACCTTTTGGCCAAAAACAACTGACAAACAGATACTTTTCAGATAGCCTCTCCCACTAGAGAGCAGCAAATACTCCTTCCTTGGTGAATCAGAGGATGAGACCACTGAGAAGAGGACAAACTATGTCAACAAGCTGCTTAAAAGCAAGGACTGAATGATAACCGATCTACTGCAGCAGAAAGTATGTGATTTTGATTAGTGACTTCAGGGGAGCCTCGTTAGAGCGTGTGATGAGACATCCCTGAGTTACCGCTGGTCCTGTCCCTGCTTAAGCCTAATGAGCCATCTGTTAGCCAGAGAATTTGAAGAGTCATCAGAGGCAATTACCTCCAAATCTTGTGACAGGCCTCATGCCATTCACCCAGAATTCATCCCATCCACAGGTGAGGACCCACCCGGATGATCCCAAAACAGGTATATAGGATCTTAAGGAAAGCATGCTCTTTAGTTTGCTCAAACCATCACCTATATAATTGTTTAGGGCTGTCTCACACAGTCTCTGGCTCAGGGATGACTAAACAAGTTTAGGTAGACCTTGGCTCTGAGGTAATTCTGGGATGGCTCAGAGAGAAAATGTGCAATGGGATCTGAAGAGGTTACTGGAGGGTGGAATTAAGTTACAAAATGTGAAGGCACAAAAACCCAATAGTACCAACTCACGAATAGCTACCATTTTAGAAATCTGTGCTTGTTATTTGAAGTCTAACAAATAAGAACACTGACTGAAGTACAATATAAAGGGAAATACATTAGAGGAACCAAGGAAGAATGAACATTTTGTGTTTGCATTTTTAATAATGCTATTAATAATAATCAGACAGCTTTATGACTCTGAGATTAAGGAGTGGCAAGGGAGGAAGACTGATACATAGTAAAGGAATTGGACTGGGCCTCAGGATCTCTAGCTCTTTCATATCCTTCTTCATCTAGAACATGTAAATGATCATTTCTTCCACTGTTTGTCCTGTCTATTTAGTCTGAAGGGTCTTTGAGGAAGAGACTCTTGTTGTGTTTCTGTAAGCTGCACAGTACAACATGGTCTTAGTCTTAGCTGGGGCTCCTACATGCTATTGTAATACAAATAAGAAATAATAAGGAAAGAAAAAAATTCTAGGATTTTTATTGTATAGGAGCAATATAATTTAATTTTGGTTACACCTGGTAAAGCAGTCAAAGACTGTTAGCTTGGGATAAAACAGTGTGGCTATGTCTACACTACAAAAAGTTAGGTGGACTTATTAAGCTGACTTAAGGTCGACTTTACGTCGAATTAACAAAGTGGTTTCCATGGATGTGGATTTAGTCCACTTTGTTAAGTCAACCTACCTGCCCTTAGGTCGACTTAATGAAGTAGACAAGTATCCATAGGTCGACCTAAAGGAGGGTTAAGTCGACCTAACCAGCAGCTCTTACTAAGTCGACCTAAGCTTTCATTAGGTCGATTTATGGATTTTCTTAAGTCAACCTAATGAAAGCCTGGTGTGGACAGGGACTAAGTTAGGTTGACTTAAGCCTTCTTAAGTTGACCTAACTTGCAAGTGTAGACATAGCTTGTGGGATGTATTTGCAGAAATGTGATATGTAAAACATGGGAGGTAATTGTTTTACTCTACTTAGCTGTGGGGAGGTCTCATCTAGTATACTGTGTCCAGTTTGGGGCACTACACTTTAAGAAAGATGTGAAAAAAATTGAAGCGAGTCCAGGGAAGCATAACAAAAAATGATGAAAGGTTTAAAAGACCTGACCTATGAGTTCCAGAGGGGTTGCCATGTTAGTCTAGTTCAGCAAAACAAACAAGGAGTCCTGTGGCACTTTTAAATCCCAACTGGGATTTTCTCTCATGAAAGCTCATGCGATAAATAAATGTGTTAGTCTTTAAAAGTGCCCCAGGACTCCTTGTTTGTTTTGCAGACCTATAAGGAAAGGTTGAAATAACAATCATT
Organism: Pelusios castaneus; assembly: GCA_007922175.1. NCBI lineage: Eukaryota > Metazoa > Chordata > Testudines > Pelomedusidae > Pelusios > Pelusios castaneus. The sequence goes on from ML685834.1 coordinate 3,264,780, forward strand.
GGATTGTCTAGAGAAGAGAAGGCTGAGGGGGGACATAATAAGTCTTCAAATATGTAAAATGTTGTTATAAAGAGGGTGGTGATCAATTGTTTTCCATATCCTCTGAGAGTAGGACAAGAAACAATTGGTGTGGTTTGCAGAAAAGTTAACTATTAAGAAAAGCTTTCTACCTACAAGGATAGTTAAGCATTGAAACAGGGAGACTGTAAAATCACGGTCATTGGAGGTTTTGAATAATACGTTAAGCAAACACCTGTCAGGAATGGACTAGATAAACTTAGTCCTGATTTAGTGCAGCTAGATGGACTAGATGATCTCTGGAGGTATTTTTCAATTGTACATATTATGATTAAAATGAATTTTTATAGTTTCCAATTGAACTAATAATGCAAAAGCAGAGACTAGGCAGGGACTGAGCAGTTCCAGTTGAAGACAGAATATGAAACAGATGCTAGAGATTTCGGTGAGAAAATCTGATTTGACTATTTTGGATTGTGACTGCTGTAAATTTGGGAACAGGGTGGGCTGGTCCAACAGAAAGGTAGCAGATGGGATGAGAGGAAGAGAATTAATAGAAATGTTTGCAAGTAGCTTTGTAGTTACTCATGGTATTTAATTTGAAACATGAAAATGGAAAATGGAAATATTTGAGATTGCACGGATGGAATGAAGACTGCATAAGGATGCGTATGAAAGGCTAAGGCAAAGGACAAGCTAAGTACATAGAAATGCAAATACTTTAAACGTGCAGTCTAGGTGGGATCACGTAGTTGGGATAGGCATAAGTATGTGCTTGAATTGGCTGGCTGATGCAGATGAGGTCACAAGTGAGTGAAAATGGCTTTGTGCAGTTTTGTAAATAATAAGAATTTTCAGATGTAGGCTAGGAAGGTGCTATTAAGACGAAAGATTTGGCAGTGATGTGTTAGACGGAATGAGAACTTCCTGTGGAAACACACAATGGGTGTTGCAGTTGAAGAGTAAGCTATAGGAGCTCCTTGGAACATACCTGTATTCAGGACAAATGGAGGTCAACCACCATTTTTCTGCTTCTTCCTACCAGCTACTACCCACGAACAGCAAAAATGACTACAGACCTTTTAATAAAAGGCATATTTATGGCACAGCTCATTTGCACGATGGTGAACCGAGGTGAGAAAGAAAATGCAGGAACAGAATACATGAAAAATACCTATCGTTAATGAAAAGAGAGAAGAGCAGAAAGTTCCATGAAGCCCAGCCTCCTGTGCAATCTAATTACTGATAAGTGTTGAAATAGCAAGAGGCACCACAGAAAACCATAAGACAGACAGACAGACAGGTACCTTTCAGATATATGAAATCATGAAGATATGCTCTTCATGGCACAGACCTTGTGATATGAAGAGAAAAGGTGCAAAAAGGACAATATGCAATCAAAAGTACCTTTAAATCACACTAGTTATTTATTTATTTATTTATTTATATTGTCTCAGAGACCCAGTCATGAGCCAGCGCCCATTGTGCTAAGTCCTGTACAAAAACAGAACAAAAAGAAGTCCCTTGAAACTGTTCCTTGTCCCCAAAGAGCTCACAATGGAAGGAAAACAGAATTAGGCTGCCTGAAGAAACATTAGTTTGTCCATTCCCAAACACAGGATGTGGAGGAGAAAGGTAGGTGGGCAGATTATTATTGAGAGAGGTTATTGGGTTTCTAGTAAGAAGGCAAATTACATATAGTAAAGATTAAAACCGCTCTCTGTATCAACTGAGTTGACCATCAGTTGAGTGGGTTAGAAATCAACCTTGTGGAGCAATTGGTGGGGGGGAGGGCAATAGGGGGTGGGTTAGATTCATTTTAGTGGGTGGAGTCGGAGAGGTTACTTAAGGAGCTGTGGCACTCTTTAATTTCCATCTGAGTTTTGAGTTTCAGTAGACTCTGAATCTCATTCCAAATCGCCATGCACCACATGGTTTGGTGACTCCATGTGACTTTTGTTTGAAAGCAGGCAAGACTTGGAAGCTGCCACTGCTTTGAATTTTGGGGTTTTCTTCAATGCAGAACTTACCACAAGACACAGGAGGAAAAAAACAGGGGAAAAAAGATCCACAGAGACTGTGCTGACCCAAAATAATCTGTTTTCTCTAAACTCTGTATCACAGGAAATGTGTAACAGAACAACAAGTGGAGGACAGAATCTAAAAGAAGTCTGCAGGTAGGGATGGGGATGTGGCTCACAGCTTTGCAAATGAAGTTAAAAACCCAGCAATATTTACTTACGTATTAGTTACCAAACGATGAATCAGTTCTAATTTATTTCCATGATAAGAGGTTTTGGAGTGAAGGTTGGCCCATAGATAATAGTTCCATTTTCATTGTAGTGAATATCTTTATCCCATTGAAAAAAAATAAATCCTCACCTCTCTCAACTATTTTCGTATTTGCTTTCCTCTTCCATTATTATAATTGCATGCACACTTTTCCTATTGTTATGACTTGGGCTTCTCCCCCTGGATTTTTTTATTAAAGTTTACAAAAACATATTGCTGGTAGCGCTTGTGGGACACAAAGCCTTACCCAGGGTCTGGTCCAACACTGTGGAACACAGTCCTTTAGGAACTAAGAATCATCACCTCTCACCTCCTGCTCCAAGTGAAAGGTGAGGTGGCCTCTGGAGACCTGCCTCCTCTAACAAACATAGAGCAAAATATAATCATATAAGATACGTAGAAGATTCCAAACCAAAATACTCCACTACACACACCTCCCGCACTGGGGAGATCATGAAAACAAAAACACATGGCTGATGCAGTCACATCATATAGTGCACTACTGGAAGATGCTCAGGTAAGACCAGTAGAAGAACCTATACAAAATAGGCATTTTCAGATTTCACCACTAATCTGTCTGTGCTGGAGAGGGGAAATGAAGGTTAACAGAAAGCATGGTACTATGGGAGCATAGATGGGCAGAGGCCCTCCCATTCTACAACAAGCAGATCCTTATTTCTTGTGGAGGTAAGTAGTGCAGGACTATGTGTCTTTGAAGTCATGGGTTGAAAACCTTTTATGGGCTGAAATCAAGAAAAGACCTCACTGCTAAGATGAACACTGTACATCTATTTTTATTTTGTGCATCTCTTACTTTGAGCCCTTGGCACTACCACAATAAATATGATTAATAGTCGCACTTACTCACATGAACAGCCCCATTGAAATCAACCGACATGAGTAAGAGTTGCACAATTTAGCCCTAAATCTTCAACCTTAACCCACAGGGTTGCACTTACAAATGTCTTGTCAGATTCTGCAGCTGATTTCTTCTCCAGTAGGAAAGAAGAATTTTTAGGGTCCTGTATGTTGTGCCAGCCTTTTTTCGGCAGCAGAAAGTGGGTGGAACACGAATGAGGATCTCAATGCAGGTTTCAGGTCTCTTTGGGCCAAAATTAAGATCAGCAGACAGAAAGAATGAGGCTGCTTTATACATGTTTGTGTTTCACTGTGTTAAACATGGAAAGATCGGTGTGTCTATGTGTCCTTGATCCAATGGGAGAGCTGTGTCAGTCTTGTTCAGCAAAACAAATAAGGAGTCTTGTGGCACTTTTAAAAACTAACACATTTATTTATTGCATGAGTTTTTGTGGGAGAAAAATCTCACGTTGTCAAATGCTGGAAGAACTATGTGTCCTTTACACTCTTAGCTACTCAGCTCCTGCAACTAATATCAGTCTATTAAGAGTTCTTTTGTTTGTATTGAGTGTTCTACCCCCTCCTTTTTGTTTGTTTGTGGAGAGAGGAAGGGTGAGGAGGAGGGTAGGGCGATGACTCATGTTGACAATGACTGATCAGTGGTGAGGGTTTTTTTGTCTTGTTTTCACATTGCTTGCGCCAGCCTCTTCCTATTGTAACTCTTGCCAACAGCACCATGTTTCCTTTGAGACAAAAAGACGTTTCAGCAATGTCATTCCGTTGCATTCACTCTTCAAAAGAGTCATTCTGTCACTTGACAGGGATTCTTGCTTCTGATCAGATAAGGTTTTGTTAAGCCTCTTTGTTCCATGTGTTACCTTGTCTGTTTCCCTATCACTCATAAGGTACAAGCCTGGTTTCGGAGTAGACATTACTTTTTAATTCAGCTCACAATAGAAAAACATACATCTTTTACATTACCTCGCTAGGTCAGGTTGAGCTGTGCGATGGAGGAAATCAAGCTTAATTAGCTCTTCCATTTATCATTTATTTAGAAGGGAAGAAAATGTTGCAATCACAGGGCAGCCCATGTAGAGGTCAGTGGGGGTTTTGCCAGTGACTTCACTGGGAGAAAGATCTGGCACAAACACCAAAGACAAGTTCTCAATTCGGGGGAACAAGGTCAGGAAGGCTAATGCACTTCATTTGTTTATGGTATTTTAGTTGGTTTCTATTAATGTTAGGATTTTTGTCATGCTCCTTCAATGCTCTCAGAAGATCTTGGCGGGGGCATGGGAGTGACCGAGAGAGGGATGTGAACTTTGATTTCCTGTGAGACTTGGCTGCCTCTAAACAGCTGAGCAAACCCAGAGCAGGATATTCCAATTAATTAGGTTACGACTGTATGGTGTCTTTGCGTGAGTCGCTGGGTGCGGGTTTAGCTTTGCTTGGTTGAGTCAGTCCAGTATGCAGCTGCTTCCTCCAGCAGGATTAGATATAGGACGTTGGCATGTCTTGCATTTGGAAAATAAGGCCTAATCTTCCTTAGATCTGGGATTTGGAGTTGCTGGTACTAGAGCAGTGGGATATTTTACATGTTCCAAAGTTCACCTGCTCAGTTGTGAGTTTTTAAACTCTACAATTTCTTTCCTCTTGGAACTGTGTTGATCCTGCTTCTAGGCATGTGCCAGAGGAATGAAATAAATAAAATCCATGAAGACCTCAGCACGAAGGCGCACACAACAAAAGGAGCTAATCGCTGCAAGTGTACATGTTAAAATAATGTTGCAGAAACCCCAAAAGTCCTGGGGTAAACTTAGGTTTCTATAACAGCCAGACAGCCAAATACAATACCTTTCAGGCTCCATCGTTTCCAATCCACACGTGACTCCACGCCCTTTTCCAAGGTTTTCCCCATGATAACATTCATTTCTTCCTACCTGGTGCGGCACTTTCATTAGGCATGTGAGGTACACACCCTCAGTCTGATGGAGAGTAGCTTAGCTTTGTCCTCTGGCATATTTGCCAGCTAGCAACACTTCACTGGAATGGCTCTGGCCCTGTCTTTTTGTAGGAAAGGCTCTGGGACATGTTAGATGTGGTCAGAGGAATTAACTTTGATTGACAAATTCACAGCTATTCTTCCCATTCTCCAATCTCCTTTGTTTCCTCTGTAACCCATGGGATCCCTTATTGCGATAGCAGCATTTGTCTAAACAGAGAAGACCATGGATATAGAAGTTCAGCAAAAGAACAACGTTAACGTAACTCTCATAACTCTTTCACTGAACGTACGTTATCATAAGCAACTGAAATAAAAACAATGTCTCCAGCCAGGAGGCTCAATGTAACTTACACTGGTATGTGAAATGTATCTTAATAAGGTGATTTCTCTATCACTATTTCACTCCCGTGGAGTTTCAAAGGCACAATAGTAATGAGAAGATAGCTTCACTAAGACTCATAAAAAAATCAGAACAAACACACGACTTGCATATTGGCGGCGACAGAGTTACTCTAATATCAGATATTTTGTTGACTGTGTTGTGCAATTGGGAACGTTTCTTCTCCATTTAATTTCTTGTGAATACAGAGTACTCAACATTCACTTTGAAACAATGCTAGACAATATGTTTTGTTCAACGGGCCCAATCCTGAGAAGAGATAGCATCTCCTTTGAGGTGGCAGCTCCCATTACAAGATGGTACTCAGCACATTGCAGCATAGGGCCCTGTGTTAGCAAGTTACCCAGGAAACTAGCACCTGGCATGGAAACTGAGCATCTGTTTCTATTAGTAACAGCAGCTTGCTACTATGTTTAAGTACGTATGTGTGCACAAGCTTCTAGGCTGGGGCAAATGAAGTGGAGGCAGAAATGATGCAAAGAGCTTTCCCCTACCTGTCCCACACAATAGCTGGGACAATCTGTCCTGTAACATGCATGTATCCTAGCTACTAATGATCATTCTTATTCTGAAAGCTCTTCCTGTGTAATTAAAGATGGGCACATGTCATTTTGCCATGAGCCAGAACAGAATGTTACCCACGCATTCTACCTGCTGTAGACAGAGAAAAGGCTCTCTTTTTGTAAGGGTGAATATCCAGAAGGTTTTGGGGAAGTGTCACTGAAAGACGTGCAACAACAGATGGAGTTGAAGCAGCAGGAGGAAAAAGTTCTTTTAGGGCAGCTCTCTTTCATAACAACATGATGCTAATACATTCCTAGCCGTTACACGGAGACCATTTATATAGTCACGAATAAGCAGCCCTTAAGAAGCTGAGTTGTGTTCGTTACTTTTTGCAACCCAAAGACATTGCCTTCCTGGATCTGTGCAAACACTATGGTCTTGATCCAAAGGCCACTGAATTCAGTGGGAATTTTCCCACTGATTTTAGTCAGGTCTTGGATGTTTAACCCTATATTATACACCGTGCTTGGCATATAGCCCTGGATATCAACATATTGAATGCTGGGCACTCCATAAGCAACACCAAAATGGTGAATTGTGGATCGATGTTTATTGTTTCCCATTCATTACAGAGCAGCCGGGTCCCATTTAAAAGGAAAGGCCTTCAGGTGAGATTAATTTGAGGGCAGTTTTGAAAGTCCTTCCCTTGCTGACATCATGGGGGATTTTTGCGGTAGGTTTCAATGAGACATTTAAAATGTCCCTCATTCAAGTAAACACATAGCCCTGAGAAGCAGTGTGTGAAATGAATGAGACAAACATCAAGAAATGAACTACCTAAATAAACAGAAATACTGTTCTGGGAGAAAAAACCCTTATTTGTATACATGAAGTATAATCCCTTTGCGAGTGTGTATTATAGGCCCACTCGGTGCCGATCAACAGTGGCTACAAGTTGGAACAGCTCCCAGCTACAACTGCTTACACTTTTAGTTTGGGATGTCTCTGGTTCCATAGACAGTGTATTGGCAAAGCCAGCCCTCACGTAAACAGGAAGTATTTCTGCTAAAGGAAAAGATCATAGAATCATAGAATAATAGGGATGGAAGGGACCTCATGAGGTCATCTAGTCCAACCCCCTGCTAAAAAGCAGGACCACTCCCACTAAATCACCCCAGCCAGCGTTTTGTCTAACCAGGCCTTAAAAATCTCCAAAGATGGAGATTCTACTATCTCCCTAGGTAGCCCATTCCAATGCTTCACCACCCTCCTAGTGAGAAGGTTTTTCCTAATATCCAAACTTGACCTCCCCAGCTGTAATTTGAAACCACTGCTCCTTGTTCTGTCCTCTGTTACATAATATGCATAATAGTTCAAAGAAGGTAAGCGATAAATAACTTGAGGTTCACTCTAGGCCCTGATTCACCAAAGCAATTAAGCCCATATTAAAAAGTGTTGTTGATTCAAGGCCTGAGCCCTCAATTGCCAAGCTCTACAACATGCAAGAAGTGGACTGTTCTGATTAGAAATGTTGTACTGGGAATAACACAAAATTAATCTATGATTGTTTCCTCCAATGATGCTTGAGTAGTAGCTCACCCCAAGTCTTAAAATTTGAGTCAAGCTTGAAGAACATCAGTTCAGTAGTTTTACATTTATGAATGTTTGTGGCTGTTTGTTCCACACATTTTATACTTCGGGTGGTGTTGAACACATTTTATGGACACTTTAGTTATAGATTGCAGACATAAGACTCCCTCAAATTAAACACCTTTGGTTACTGTGCATTATAAGATTCACTGGTGAAGCCAAAGGAATGTGTAAAGTCCTCAAGCTGACTAGCTCTGGATTGTTTTCCTTTATTCTTAATGTCATTTGGTGTCTATAGAACTAGGGAAATTAAATGCCAAAAGCTCTCACTGCTGTAATGTTCAGGTTATAAGATTAAGCACTTAAAAAAAGGTCAGGATGTTCAAAGTAAGTGTCCTTGCACAATATTAACTCAGCCATATAGGCACTATGAGCCACGGTGGCCATGAATGACTGCATTTGAGTGCCTCAGATCTTGGTTGCCCAACCTGACACCTTAAAAGGGTCTGATTTTCAGAATGCACAGCTCTTCCTGAAAAATCAGGCTTCCAAGGCGTCTTGGCCATCTAGTTTCTATCCAAAAATTGTGTAGAAGTGGGTTAACCATGAAGATGTAGGGAACATTCACTATATTTTGAAAGATGACAACTGATTACCACAGCATTCCCATCTTTGCAGGTCTGGCTGAGTCCATCAATGTTGCATAACAGGTAGCTCAGAGAGTGGCTACTGAAGGATCAAGACATAGCCAACTTCTTATTTTTAGCTGCCCCTAGTAAATGGATTAAAAAAAATCATACATCTCTTACCATCAAGGTCTTGGATTCCTGCCTTGCTTTTTTCTGGCAAATACATCCAACGTCAAAATCATTCCCCCTTCTACCCCTTAGTGTCAAATAATTTGTTAGTGCTGTTGAGTGGGAAATGTTTATAAACAACTCCTGCAACGGGTGCCCTGCTAGATAAACAGTACAGCAGATGGGAGCTAAGAAAAGCACAGTTGCGTGCACGCTGCTCCGAAAGATACGTCACGAGCCGTGGATAGCTTGCTATCCAGACTGTAGATTTCAACAGTGGAGGGCCTGCTCCTGCACAGGCTTCACAGGATCCTGCTGGGCATATACAGCCTGTTTGGAAGGGCACAAGTGATTTTGAAAATTTAATTATGGAGCAGCTCTTGGAGGTATAGAGTGGGGTTGTCTACCCAGGTAATTGCATAGAGGGTGTCCCCTTCACATAGGGCAGTGGCTGTCAGGCATCTTTTTGTTTTCCACCTGTGCTAGCGGGAGGGGTTGGACACTGGATAGTCTCAGATTAGGAATGTATGGGCCAGGGCTAGGACTGGGATGGATGCTAATCTTTACCTCTTTGACCTGGCAGTGATTCCCTAGAAATGAGAATATAGCCTCAGTCTGTGAAAACTTTTCAGCAGAGCACTGCCTCACCCCAACCACTGCCCACTGGGACTCCAGGGAGAGCTGCAGCTCTTCAGGAGGTCTGGCCACTTCCCACCGAGTCTGTGGCATCCTCCAGGTTGGGATGGACTCACCGACTGTTCCCTTGGAACGGAAGAAAATCTCATTCTTGAGGATAGTCGGTGAGGGGGCTCTTCAGAGAGATTTCCTCCCCACAAAAGGACCGTGTTCTAGTTGAGGAAGAGCCTTATTTTGCCATGGCAAAAATGTCATAATGTGGTGGTTAAAGGGGAAAAAACAAAACAAAACCTGGGCCTCTTATCCTCATGCTACAATTCCTTGTGCAAGTCTCTTCTAAGAGCTCTATGAGAAAAACTGGTGGAGTGTTTTCCCTGTTTGGCATCTACTTCATTCTTCTGAAGTTGCTTAGCCTTAGCTATTATACATGATCTCATTTGAGAACAGAGCCTTTTAATCCAAGCGGAAAGTGGCTTATTGCATGGAGAATGCGCCAGCACTGAAAAGAAACGCACCTGGATGGAAATGATCATTGAATGAGTAAGATGATTTCTGTTAATCCTACATGATTTGTTACGAATGTATTTATAATTGTTTGCTTAATTACAAGCGCTTCTCAAATGGTTTCAGCAGAATGAAATGGAAATAAAATAATTACTGAAGCTGCAAATGTAATGCAATGCATTATTACTGCTATTATTATTTATTTGGATTAGGGTAGGACCCAGATGTCCCAGTTAGGAGCAGGGATCCATTGCGCTAGACACTGTGTGAACCCACAGTAAGAGGCAGTCCCTGCTTTGCAAAGTTTGCAAAGTCAGAGAGAAGAGGCTAGAATAGATCTGAAGCATGTTATGTGGCTGGAAGATATGGATAAGGTCTGAATGCGTGGAGTGGAGACAATGGGCTGAGTCAATGAAGATACGTTAGGCATACGAAGTTCCAAAGGGGGAGCCGTGTTAGTCTATTGCAGAAAAAACAACAGAGTCCTGTGGCACTTTTAAAGACTAACAGATTTATTTTTCACAAATATTTGCCACAGGACTCTGTTGTTAGGCCTATGAGTGACTGGGAGGGGCATGGTGTCATATGTAGCAGGGATAGGGACAGCCAGTAGGAAACCACAGCTGGTCTCTCTCTTTCACATACACTAAGTGGAGAGAGAGCAAGACATTTTTATGAGGGTTTTTAGGATCAACTGAGAATTAAGGGTCTGATTATCAATGGGGACTGATCACAGGTGCAGGAGGGGTGGGCAGCCCTAGAGGACCTATTGCAAGACAAGTGCTTTGTTTTGCTTTTTCCTAGAGAGAAGCAAGGTATTTTGCCAATGTGAAGTACAGCTTTTTTAAACTGCAGAAGAACAGATTTTGGACTGCAGAGGGATGGGTACTCAGCGTGCCGCTATTTACACGAAGAACTAAGACTCTCTGCAGGAGTACTTGTGTACACTTAAGCAGCATGAGTACATGCCCAGTATATAACACAGTGAGTCTCTGTGGGTGTAACATGTGCAACGCCCCTGGAAGGGTGCACTAACTTCACCAACAGAGAAAATTCTGCAGATGCGCTGTACATAATTAGTAATGGTACCAATACAGGGGGGTTCATTTCAAAGGTTAGAGCTTGAAGGAATTCAGTCTGCATGTTTCATATATAGAAAGACGGAGCCTTTGGAGAGACTCCTGTTGTGGTGAGTATTTAGCTTGTACTATTTCAGGTACCTACAGAGTCTGGGTTTTGACAATTTAAATTGGACAGAGTGATTTTGCGCTAAAAGTATATTGGAAGCTGATATGATATTTTTATGGCAGATCTTTCTTTGACTGTCAACTTACATTTTTTAAAAGCATGCGTAATTGTTTTTACAGCCCCCTAGGATTTTTTTTTTTTTTTGGACATGTTCTCAAACTGCATTTCAGCTGGTGAGTTTTCTAAAATGTGTTATTTTAAAATTACGGATTGAACAATTCTGCCAAATATTTTCCATTGCTGATGGTGAGTAAGCAATTTATTGTGTATATTCAGTCTTCAAAAACTGGGCTACATCTGCTTGTTTGGATTGGATACACAAGTCACAAGGGATGCGCCTACACTTGTAAATTAAGTTGACTTAGCTAAGTCAATTTAAATTAACAAGTGTAGACATAACCAAGGTGCCTTTCTGTTTCTTGAATGGGTGAACATAATTAGATTCCATGTGAGAATGGGGTAATGCTCTTTCAGAATTATTGATACAGCTTCTGGATCTATTCACCCAGCAGAGATGAAAGCAAGAAGGAAGAAGCCTTTTCTAATAGTCACAACTTAAGAGTCAAACCTTTCCCAGACTGGAAGAAGAGCTTTGTGCAGCTTGAAAGCTTGTCTCTCTCACCAACAGAAAATGGTCCAAGAAAAGATACATCCTCTTCCGTCTTGTCTTTCTAATATCCTGGGACCAACACAGTTACAACAACACTGCATAAGCAGCAATGTCAGTGTGAGCAGTTTTAATGGCTCTAGTCTGGTCTCCATGGGAGCACTAAAATCGGTTTGCACAAGGAGGTTCATAGAGAGAAACAGATTGAGGTCATGCCTGCACTACAGTGGCACAGCTGTGGACTCAGAGCTGTAGGTGCTTTCTACCTGACAGAAGTTGTTTTCCTGCCAGTATAGTTAATCCGTCTCTGAGTGATGGTAGCTAAACTGATGGAAGAAGTCTTCTGTTGACATAGACATGTCCACACAGGAGGTTATTACAGCTAACTGGCGGTGCGAGCACTATTTTTCACATCCCTGAGCGACTGAGTTCAGTTGCTCTAATTTGTGAATGTACATCATGCCTGAGCATTCCACAGACACACAGGAGCATCCACGCTCACTAAGGGCATATCTATATTGACGGCGGCAAATTCGCCGCTGTCAGGGCACTCTTCTGGGTTTGATTGAGCGGTCTGTCAAGACACACTCAATCGATCTACAGCTCGATGCTGTAACTCCAGCCCCATAACTGGAGTAGCGCTAAGTCAACTGGACAGGATTTCCGGTGCCTTAGCGCAGTGTGTAGTGGGAGTTAGTAAGGTGATGAGAGATATGAGACGTATTTTACGTACCTTGCATATCTCCCCTCAACTACCGCTGAAAAATGAGGCGAGTGTAAACTAGGGCTAAGAGAATGCACATTTGTTCAGTTCTCTTCCTGTTACTTATGAGTGAGACAATCTAATTTAGCTTGGAGAAAAGTGTAAAATTAGATGAGACTAAATAAACAAGCATGTAGCTTGTTGGTTGTTTAAAACCAAACAAAATCAACCAAACACCCTCCTTCCCTCCTCCTCTCTTCTCTCAGTCATTGTTCCAGCTGCTAAATAAACATTTTGTTTTAAGAAGGCTGCTAGTTGAGCTCACAGATTTCTGGGGGCAGGAAATGTGGGTACCTGAAACTCACTCAGAGTTTCAGAGCGATCGGTGGTTAATGAACAACCAGGATTCAGGCTACTTCTCTGGAATAAAGTTACATTTATTTTAGAATACTACTGCACATGTGGAGTCACACTGGAAAAGCTAAAGCAGTTACTCTGTTATAGGTAGACCAAGCAGTTACCCCGTATAGACAAATCCTTGCAAAATTCCACCCTGAAGCAGGTAAAGAGAATAGTCTAACTCATGGGGGGGGAGGGGGTGAATTCAGAGAAACCAGGCCCAGCAATCCCTGTAACGATAGTGTTCAGGGTTTAAGTAAGAATGCTCATGATCATGAATTCACATGAGCATTCTTACTTAAACCCTGAAGAACACCATTCACCTAAAATAGCCAGTTTTTGAGAACATTCTGGCCACTTAACTTATCCATTAGATTACCCAAGAAAATGCACAATCAGGAAATACGTTAAACATTTTAATGAATATTTGTGTTATATTTTTGCCGTATTCCCTTAACTCTAGTCACCTCATTTAGTTGTCTACATAATTATATTAAACTGATAAAATACAGACATGCCAGTATATTAATCTTCATATTGAGCTGAAAAGTGAGCTATTTTATCACAAATTTATATCCCATATATAAAATTGCTAATAAGTCATGTCCTTTTGACTTCAAGGTAGATCCCAACACTGACAAGTTACATGAGCTGCATATTTGCAACATTTTAGATACAGTTTCATACAATTTAATGGATACGGATAGTCGATTTCTTGCAAAACGGGATATGACAAAGGCAGAATTTCACACAGTATAAGTGTGTGTGTGTGTGTTTGTGTATGCACAATTTATCTATATACATATACAGAAGAAATAACGGAATTCACCACTCTATGGGGGCTGTAAGGCTTATGTTAATTAGTTGTCTCAATTGTATTTTACATATATAGTGAGTGAAAAAACCAAAAAATGTTCAGTCAGTGGCTTTTTAAATTGTCTCTCATTATTATCTTAAATCTAATAGCACTTTGTCTGGTTGGTTTATAACAGGCAGAACATTGCATTAGATAAGAAGCAGTTTAAATTGTGTATGAGGAATCCAGTGTTTAAATCAGCTAAGTCCTGGACAAATTATCTGTTGCAAACAGATGTTTTGAATTATATACTAACATTTTCCATTGTTACCCAGAATCTTTCCTGTCCAGCCTTTAACCCAGATGGATTTTTTTTTTATCCTAAACTATTTGGGATTTTCTTTTCCAAGCCATATTCATTAGAAGCCGTTTCCATGATTATTTAATGACAAATTGACAGCTTTCTGAATCTGTATCTTTTTAATACAGCGTATACCCATTCAGAAACCAAATAATAGGAACTGGAGCACAAGAAAAAATCCACAAAGAACCAGGGGAGGTGGGGGGATAACCTTTAAATCTGCTTCCAGGTAAAAGAAGAATGATCGGGGAGGAGGGGCAAGAGGACGTATACAAATTCTGCCATCATTTCACTGATGTAAATCCACTGAGGCTAATGGGATTACTCTGGGTATACACCAAATGAGCTTGGTCCCTGATCAGTTTAGAAGGTTAAAAGTGGTGGCCTTGTTAGGAAATAATAAAGTGAAGGAAGGTAAAAGGCAAGGCCAATTAGAAGCTCACACATCCATTACTCAAAGATATGTTCACCAGGCTGTGCGAGACCACTTCACACAACTTTCCCCGCTTGTATTATTTTTCAACAGACTTTAGATAATAATGAACTCCCATTATATTTCCATTTACTGAGAAATGAACAATTAAAAAAACTGAAAAAAGTTTTGCAAAGTAATTTCCAAACAGTAACTTGGAACGCAATAGCCCTTTAAATTATTAGCAGTCTCTCCTTGGTATTTTGGATTGATCTTTTTGCCAGCAGCATAAGACTTGAAGCAAAGTATGGTACAATAACCTGAATTCTCAATGCTAAAAGAAAATGTGTTTTCTTTGTTAGGAAATCATCATTAACCTAGACGCAAACCAGGTTCTTGTGGTGTTGCTGTATGGTACTAGTGAGCAAATTGATTTAGGTGTGAATCTTTTCTTACTCTTTCTCCCACTTTAGTTAGAACAGAAGCCAGGGGAAACTATTTGATAAGGCAAAGACTCAGGAACCATGCCTGCTCAAGCTGAGATCAATGAACCGCTCACCCCGCCAGCACCATAGATCCCATTTTCCCCCAACCTCCCACACATCATGTCTATATCCTAGCCATCCGAGCCAGAAGCTGAGAAAGCTAATCATTATATCTTCTGTCCGTCCTTAAGGAAGGCAGATCACTCAAGATCCAGGCAGCATTTCAACATTTTCTCTCCAAACAGAACAAGCACCCTGGCTCTGAAACAACTTCATCCTACACCCCAAAACACTGGTGAGAGCCCCAAGGCAGCTGGTTTAGAAGCATGAAGCAGAAGCTCTTCTATTATAAGGAGGAACCTCACAACCACCTGACAGAGAAAGGCAAAGCCAGGCTTAATTTTTAAAAAGTTTCTCAGTACACTTATATACCCATGTAGTCAAATTCCAAAGGGGTAGCCGTGTTAGTCTATTGTAGAAAAACAACAGAGTCTTGTGGCACTTTTAAAGACTAATGATGACATTTTAATCCATGGTGAGTGCAACCCACCACCTCAGCATTTCCCCATCCCGGCTGTTTTTAGGAACTATACCTGCTAAGTTGTATAAAAATTATCAGCAAACACCCCCCTACCCCTGCCACATCATTGGTACCTGTGTCAGACTAGTGAAGAAGTTGAATGAAACATCAACACAGGGGACACATTAGAGCCTCCATAGCTGTACTCACAGCATGTTCTGGATACTCACAATTTGCTTTGTGCTTCAAATTTCACAGTGCCCACTTAAAGGGGATTGCTAGAAGAGTTTGTTCAGACTCGAGCATTGAACCTCCTAGATGTTCAAAGTGTACGTACATGAAGTATGTTCTTACATTGGCTTTTAAAGAGAATGAAGTCAGTCAGTGCTGGAACACGAAGGGGGTGAAAAAGCCGAATGTGTCAAAGTGACATTTCTTTCCCTGGAGTGCTTGAGACATGCTGATGAGCCACAAGATGGCAGGACATATCTTCTAATGTTCTTTCTCTCGGCTATTTAGCAGTCCCAGAGAGCAAGAAAAGAAAGAACAAAGAAAACCCAAACAAACAACCAAACACACCCCAAGAAACTAAATGAAACAAAACAAACGAAAAAAAAAAACCTGGAAAAAGTCAGTTTGTTCTTGGGCGTGGTTTGTTTTTTGTTTTAAATTGCACACAGACAAAAATTAGTACTCAGGAAATAGGAGTTAGTCCAGCCATGACTGTACAGTGCTTTCCGCAGAAAATTGCAAAACGTTTCAGAACCTAGTTCCATACCCGAGGAGACATAATTGCGTTCACATGTGCTTTTGGAAGACTGATGTCAGGGTTCCATGCAATAATCAGATCTGTTGGTTATGGTGTACCTTTCTAGCTAAATATTCCTATTGGCTCTTCTGGTTTGCTTATCTGAAACAGCATGCTTCAAATACGTGAATCGTCTAGGTATGCTAGGTAGGCATTCAATGGTTCTAGCAAAGAATGAATTCTTATTTTAATGTTCTGCTCATTGGGACAGAACAGCAATTGGTGCAAAGTGGCATAGTGCCACAGAAGTCAAAGGAGCTATCCCAGCTTACAAGAGTGGAGGATCTGGCTTGATATCCATGTTCAGTAATTTAGTGGCATCTCTCAGCATTCTGTCACAGGAAGCCTCTGAGAAACAAGGCTCAGATGATGCTCAGAGGCAACGAGGGGGGAAAAATGCACAAAAGAGGGTAGTGGGCAGAGCTATTTTTATGTGCTTTAGGCACTCTGATATCACCTGAGCTCAATAAATGTTTCTAGTATGTGCTTAGCAGTCAGAATGTTCATGCTTTAAAAATAACTGATTACCCTGAGCAAAATACATCTCTGTGCAAAGAGGTACAAGCAGAGATTTCATAAATGGACTCCTGGATGTGATGAAGAGTGTTCTGCACTACCAAAGCATGATGCTGAGACTGGAGAGTATTAGAGGAACAGGAGACTATGGGAGGTCATGGTACAATAGCTTTAATTACAGTTGTCTTTCACTCCCCAGGACATTCAAAATAGCAGCAGGAAAATGCCTAGATCAATAATAAAATGGCAGAGAAGGCATGGAATAAATGCCAAAAAAAAAAAGAGAGCATATTTTCCACATTTAAATAATGAAATGCAGGTAACGTATTGAAAGATTTTACACGGGGAATTGGAACAGATAGATTAGGGGCAGGAGAAAGGGAGAGACAGCTGTGGAAAGAACAGTAGAAGAACTCATTTGTTTTTTTATGTTTGTAAGAACAATACCTACCATACGGGGATGGTGACATCTAAAGAACTATTGTCAATGAAGTGTTTTGGAATCCGGAGGCGAGAGCTGCGATGGAAGTGAAGGGAATTGTTCTTACTGATTATGTGTCCTCGGTCATGTAGGCTCTTGCTGAGGAAGCCTCATTTTTAAAATCAATTATAGTTAGAGGCACCCAAAACTCCTTCATGGAGTCTGGGGAAATATTCAGCTATTGCATCATCAAAGTCCCAGGGCTCTGGGCCCAGAGAAGTAACACCAGGCAGTGGAACAGCAAAAAGAAAAGACACAGAAAGCTGATTGCCATCATAATTCAGAATCCTTTAGGGTTTAAAGGAAACATTGTTATGCTGAAAGGGATTCAGTGTTAGCCAGTCCTTTTTTTTGTAAAAAAAAAAGCTCTGGTGTTACCACAGACCACTTTTTAGAACTCCCAGAGAAAAGGGCCAACAATAATGGCATCAAAATACAGGCAAAAGGAAAGAAAATAAATACCTAGGCAAGAACCTCAATTGATTTGCTATCCCGATTTAAATAGAGATCTGTCCCTGGATTGTGCAGAAAACACTGGAGCCATCAGAGAATGTCATAAGGGTTTCTCTTAGACTTCCGTTCAGATTATCTGGTCTGATATAATAGACATCTGTTTTTCAAATAAATGTCAATCTGCTTTGCAGACTGATTGCGACAGCCTTTTTTATTTGCTTTTACTTCAGTGATACGTTAAATGATACACCGGTTTATTAAAAAGCCAAACTGAAGAGAAATTGGTCTCTTTTGCTGACATCTATAGTCTACGCTGGGTGAATATCTGAAGGATTCAGGAAGCCAAATCAATGATTTTGCTTGCCGTGTATTTTAAATTACGTTTCTTTTGAAACAGAGCAGATTATGGCCTTGATTGTTTTTCTCCACTAACCTTTCCTCTACAGATTGCAGACAGTTCTATAACTTTCTGACACGGCACCTGCAAACTGTTGTTTATTCTGTGCTGTGAAATCTGACAATTTAGGAAGTGCCATCTGTGTCCAGACAATGATGAGTTCTGATATCCTGTTAAAGTGCCCTTCCTCTTCTACGCTAACAAGTACCGGGGAAATGAATGAAATCTGCACTCTTGCATGGGGACATGAGGGTATTTGATGATGAATTGGTCTCAAGCGTACTAAACAGCAGTCCTTTAGAGACAGACTGAGTTGATTAATAGGTAGTTTGCAGCGGTGAGCTCACTGTTACACTTTGTAGGGCTGTTCTATTATCAAACTATTGAAAGAGCATTGAGCCACAGCCTGCTTTATATTAAACCACCAGCTCCGGTGTTTCTCTACTTCACTTGGGGATTAGAACAGTGCCTGACACTCTGAAAATCCAACTTCCAGGCAGGGAAGAGATAATGAATACTTGATCGAAGGATCTTTAGTTCTCCCTGTTGTGCAATAATTATAGACTGAAATGTTTTCTAAACAGGAAGGTTCGGCTCAGCCATCGAGAGGGAACGAATAGCGTGGAGCACTGGGAGAACCAGCCTGGTCCCTGAAGTTTGGATAGGGGAAAGGAAGTCAGGAAGAGTGGGCATCTCCATCCCCCGAGAACCCATCTCATACAGCTGAGGGGATGCAGCCAGCCCTGAGTTCCAGCACAGGACTGGCAGATCGGCACCAAAATAGAGGCAAGAAAATAAATATGGAGACAAGAACCACAGCTGGAGGATGCACTGAGTAGGGCCAAGACAAAGATCACTTCCAGCTTCCAAGAAATGGGCAGCTAATGTTACTCCGGAGCAACAATAAATCAATCAATCTTTTATTTACTAAAAAAAATCTTTTAGTCTTCAAAAGTGCCACAGGATTCTGTTTTTTCTGCAATAGACTAACACGGCTCCCCCTTTGGGTCCTGAGCAACTGTATCCGGCCAGAGAGAGCTTTGACCAGCCTTTGCCTGTTATGGGGGGAACTTTTCAGGGTGGTGGGGAGTGAAATGTTTGGTTTGTTTTTTGGATAAACATCAGGTGAGTGGGACTCCAAGGACCCCTCCTCTCCCTAAAGTACCACTCAAGACACCAGGCTGCCAAATCCCTTTGTAAAAGCAATCCTCCAGATAGCCGGAAGTGACAAGCTAGCTGACACGTTGAGTAATGCATATTTTGACCATGGCATGGGTGTAATTTCACTGTGTGAGTGAACATAATTCAGCATCCAGCCAAGTGTCATACATAAACACTCCAAAGCAGGACTAGCCAATGCCATTGGCTTGGCTTATTGCTCTCACCTGCAAGCAGCAGCAACTGGACACCACTGAGAACTATTCAAGGATGCACTTCTCACCCTCAAAGAAGGTAAGGACAGAGGGACAAGACTGATTTTGTGTGTGTTGCTTGGCTAACTAGTAGATAGGAAAATAAAACAAGGGAGATCAGTAAAGCAGTGGGGCCTTTCCAAGAGAATCAGGGCCCAGGCATTCTGCTAATGAGTCCATATATCTGATTCTCACACTAGCTTGTGTAATGATTTCCCTTTGGCCAAGTGGGTCTAAAGTTGAGATAAAAGTCCACCCCGGCCAGAGTGGAGTTCTGGTTTGGTACTTTTCAATATCCATGCTGTGCAAGTAAAAATGAAAACACAAAGTGCGAAGCAATGAAGGATCTGACTACTTGGACTAAAGCCACGACTTCACCAGCAACTGAAGAAGAGCCTGATATGAAACAAACAAAAAGAACCCCACGAGAAATTGCCCTGGAGGCAAATAGAACTTACAAAGAAACATCCGCCCTGCTATCAACAAAAAGATATTGCAACATATCCTAGCTGACGAAGTGGGATTTTCTCCCACAAAAGCTCATGCGATAAATAAATCTGTTAGTCTTTAAAAGTGCCCCAGGACTCTGTTGTCTAGCTGCCTGATGTTAGAATACCATTTAAAGTAGTTACTCAGGACGGGTCAGATTCTTACAGCTGCAGTCTACTTCAGGCACATTGAAGTGTTGCTATAATTGGCGAACGAGAAATCCTACAAGCGCTGAGTGGAGAAATAATTTTGTTTTCGGGAACTTTGCTTTGTCTTTCATAGTGTCAGGACAGGCTGAGCAGCTGCACCTCAGTTAGATTACTGATTCATGAGCACAGCCTGCTGGTTCTGAGAGCAACAGAACAAAAACAAGCCAGTGCATGTGAACAGCAAGAGAGACTGTTGGAAGGGAACATAATGAGCTACTACAAAAGCTATTGGAGTATCTCTTAGGTGGGGAAAGGGTTGTGATGTACCAGTCTACCCCAGGTAAAGTGCACCCATGTATGGCAGAGATGGGTACCACATACCTACTTGTAACATGTGGAGGAGAGATCAAGAGAACCTACTTGTTTTGGGAGGTACTAAAGGCCAGCGCAATTTTGCTCTCCACTTCAAAGATGTTACTCCCACTTTACCTTGGTTTCTCCTCATCCCTGTACTTTCTATACTGACGTAAAGTCTTCCTTCTGTAACTTCTAAATGTTGTTTTACCAAACCACACAGGAACCTCAGCGACACTGTAATATTGCGTACATCCACCTGAGCCTTACTTAATCAATGTAAGTATCGGTGGGGAAATTTTCGAAAGTGCCTAAATGATCTAAGATTATAAATCCTACTGAAAGGCAATGGAACTTGTGCTGCTAGATCAGTTAGGCATGTCTGAAAATCTACAAATTAGGTGGTTACAGGCCAAGAGTAGAGGCAAGTTCCAAAGACTCAGAGGATTGGGGGGGGGGGGGGCACATCCCTCTCCCTTTCACACCAATGGAAACTCAGGTGTATCCACTACTATTATTGCAGGTGTTAGCTTGACCAATTCACTTTGATAGGCCATAGACACAAATCCTTCCTGCGGGGGCCAACACAGCTTCTAGGCAGGGTCAGATCATGAGGCCTGGGAGCTCCCCCAACCCACTGACAGCCAGCCAAGGAATGGGGCAGCTCTCACGCACATCTGCTGGGGACCAGGCTGACAAACCTGCCAAGCACACAGGGCAGGCCAGCACTCAGCTCTGGGTGGCCCTGGAACATCCCTGTGGCACCCCACCCCTGGGCTGTCCCAGCAAGTCTCAAGCAAGTTTCTTCTTCACTCAAAGCAGTCAGGGGTCCTTGGGAATATGAATCACAACTACCTCTTCTCTGAGAAAAAAACAAACAAAACCCCATTAATCACATACTTGCACCACACAAAAAATGAGCAAAACCTAAGCTGTGCCTGAGGGGGCTGGCTGATTCCACAGTCCCCATTATTGGTGTGTCCTAACAAGCTGGACAAGTACCTTTAGTCACAAAACAGCCCCTACCCATCTGAATTTCACTTACAAATCCAGATTGGTTCAGTGGTGGTTATGCTGGCTCCCATTCACATGTAGGCTCCCATCCACTGATGCATATACTACCCAGCCTGCCTCCAATGCAGCTAGCTGGCCTGGCTTTGCAAAGCAAATTCCACCTGCTCAGCTACTTCTGACTCTTGTTTGACCCTGCAATATCAGCTCCAACCAGTTCACCTGCTACCCCTAATGCACTCCTGCAGAGGCAGCTATCACCAATATGCTAATGGGAGTTGTAGTTCATCCCACCACATGCACTCACCCTCCTCTATGGCCTGTATTATCCAACTTAACTACATTTCCCATGATACACCAGGCCAGTAACTCCCATTATGCACCTTGGTAGCACAGCAAGAGTAGAGATAATTTTGTATCTTGGGAAGTGAGGTGGCTTAATGCATAGAGGACACTGAGGGCTCTAGGCAGTCAAGCTAGAGCATACATGAGGAATGTGATGGCAATTCCAAATTCAAATTTTTATTTTCAAGCAAACTTTTTTTGGTTCTTGGCTAAAAATTTCAATTTTCTCAATAAAAAGCTGATTTTTTTCCATAGATCAAAATTCCCCCCCCCCCCCCCCCCCCAATGCTTTTCTAACCAGCTCACACTAAATAGGGAAGAAGGGACACATTTTTTTCTGTTAAAACCTAGTTTCTACAATATTGTTGTAGGTTTTAATTATATCTTCATAATTAGCTTAACACACACAGTCTGTTTTGTAAATCCACTACTCTCTTTAGATGGGGCACTCAAAGTAAGGCCATTTAGCTGCTGCTGAAGTCTCTTTCAGGTTTTGTCCTCTGCAGTCATTAGTGCTCTTGATGTGACTTCTGCTACTTGATCACTGTTGTCTTTTATTTGACACCAATAACCCTATTTTTCAGGAGTCAAATACTCCCTGGAAGGCACGTGTTGGGTGTACTGCCCAGAGGCACAGGCTGTGACCTCCCTGGAAGGCAATTGACAGCTTCAATCCCAATAATGTCTCCAGTGTCATCCATCCAGTATGCTTCATTTCTGATTGTGCTGGGAATTGGAACATTCATCTGTGGCAAAACACTCAGATATCAAAAATAAAATGCCAAGTGCAAGTGAATAAAAAGTGAGCTCTCCTAATGACCTGAAAAATGCAAATAGCTGAAATCCTTAGCTGAGCTGTCTGCTTCAGGAGAGGCAGGTGGCTTTGTGCATCATTTTTTTCAGTGTTCTCATTCTTCCTTGGGTGGCCTGAGATCTGATTGACAAAGTCAAGTGGTGATGAAGCGGGTGAGGGAATCTCTTTTATTGGACCAGCTTTCAAACATCAGACCTGAAGAACAGCTCAATGTGACTCGAAAGCTAGTCTCGCTCATCAACAGAGGTTGGTCCAGTAATAGATATGACCTCACCCATCTTGTCTCTGATATCCTGGGACTGCCATGTCTACAACCATCTTAAATACAAAGTCAAATGGTGTCTCTGTTAAGGTTTCTTTTTAAAGGACACACATGAGTGGGATTAGTTTTATTTTTCACATTACAGAGGGACATAATTAACTCACCTCCCTCCTTTCCCCACCCACTCCTAGCCTTCCATCGCTGGCACCCTGAAAGGGAAACAGATCATAAACAACAATACCCTGCTCTGAAATTTAGCCTCCAAGTAGAGGTAAGGTCAAATTAAAACCCTGCCCCTCTAACTAATATAAGATGTGATCAGTATCAATTGTGCTGAAATGTGTTTCTTTACTGCATATGATTTTGGGGTGTGTAGCTTTAATATTCTCCTACTTTTAGTAGAATTAATTTGAATTGTGGAAGCATGGAGGGCAGTCATGCATCAGGTCCCCATTGTTCTAAGCACTGTGCAGACACGGACTACCAAGACAGCCTTTTCCCTGAGGAACTAACACTTGCCCTCTTTACCTACTTCGCACTGGGATTACGTAGCTCAGAGATGATGAGGTTTTGCATTTATGGAACAAATTGAACCCTGTGACTCTCAGTGCTTAGCTACTAAGCGTTTGTTGGCTGTGAGCTTTCCAAGGTCACATGGCTAATACCTCAACTGAAGCTAAAGAGCACCTTGCAGAACTCAAGAGTTACAGTGAGGAGGGTGTCAAGGAACCGTTGGCCTGCACGGTACCAAGCCCCACCCATCTTGGAGTGGCCATGGCTGTAACAGCCATCCCCTCCCAGAACAGCTGGGAAAGTATGCTGACCAAACAGCAGCAGTAAGATCCCCCTCAAGAGATGTAGACACCTTACTCCCAGGACTTACCTCAGCTGCCGGGGTGGCCTGAGCCTACTTCATGCTTCTTCTGTTGCCACATACAGAGTCCTCTGCGAAAAGGGGCTGACAGGGCTTTTGTTTCAGGCTCTCTGCAAACTCAGGCGACTATTGCTGCGTTAGTGACACATGGGTCACATTTTCAAATATTTCCCTCTAATTTGAGGGCTAGGCAGTCACTTCATTTTAAAATGAAATCTAAGATTTTGAAGTCATCAGGTAACCCCAGGAGCTAGAGCCCTAGACATTGGCATATAGTGGACAGATCTGTTCACCAGTAGCACATTCTGTCAACACCCAGGGCATAGGGAAACCCCAGTCTTCCCCACCCCCTATCTTATTCTGCCAGTGGGTAGAGATTGGCATAGCAACCACTATACTACGTAAAGAACCACTCACATGGGGACCTCTTCCAGGGGCTGAGCCTTCTGGCTCTTTGTACCACCACAGAAATGCAAAGTAGTCAGAACATGGCTGAGAATGAAGGCCATGGACATTTAGAATGAAATTGACCTCACTGCTGACTGCCTAGTCAATGTCCCAGGCACCAATTGAGCCCTTAAAGCAGCAGCATTAATAACGAGAATTCAACTAATTAGGTAAAGTATTAACTGACTTGTTATTTATTCATTAACATGTTAAAATCTCCCAAATCCCCCAGTCCTTTTTTATCCCACTGATGCTCAGTTTCATGTAACTTTATTAAATTAAGTATATGCACTGTTGGTTATTAAAGCCATTGTAGTTCCATAGTCAGGCTATTTATTTTAGTCCCCCTGAGTATTATTTAGCTCTACCTCTCCCACCAACCTTGGCTGGCATTACTTTTTAAATTATAGTAAACAAGCTTTATCTCTGGGTCAATAGGAAACGTACTGTTTTAAACTGTCATAGAACTTTAGGTATGTATTCCCAAAATTGACATGCCAATTGACTTATGCTTGTATTCCCTTAAGGGGTTCTAGTGTCTGTGCTGGACAGATAGACTGGATGTCTACTTCCAAAATTTGTGTGCGTGACCTATAGACAGTGATGATAGAATGTCTTATAGTTGTGGTAGTGGAGTAGGATTCTAGAAATCTGGGTTCAAGTCCAGCCAGATCCTCTACTGCAGTGGTTCTCACACTTTCGTATCTTATGTCCCACCAATCACTCTATCAGAGAACCTGGGTCCCACCATGATAGAAACAAAAAGCCCACTTTTTCCAAGAAGGACATTTATATGTTTACAGGCATTCTGCTATTATATTTATCATTTACAGTAAGTTTTAAGGACATAAAAAAATTGCAGTAGTATTGTTGGGAATACATTTTATTGCTATGGTTTTAAAACACAAAGAAAAATAATTCCATTAGTAGGTGAAAACTGTAATACTGTTGACAATAATTTTTTAATACTATAACTGTAAAAGACAAAGATAAGAAATAATTTCATCACCAGGAACAATGTGATAATACTTCAGCTTTATTAATATGAAGCCTTGCATCCCACCTAGACTATTTTTAAGTCCCACCGGTGGCATGTGTACCACCAGTTGAGTACCACTGCATATCTCCACTGACCCTCCATATAATCTGTTGATTGCCCCCAGCAGATGTTCTCTACCTTTTGTGGGCAGGACGAACAGTTCCTGGAAACTTGTCATGGAATTTGCCAAGTATCTATTGATTAGCATGAAATCCATAAAAAACATCTCCCAATAAATTCTTTAATAGTCTGTCTTTCTGATTTCCTTTGTTCAGGCTGGGGCTCTCCTTAATCTCATACATCTTTTAATTAAACCAGTCTTCTTTGGCTTTCTGAAGATGCCTTTCTCTAGTAGATTATTTGAAATAAAACCATGCTTTGATAATTTTGCATGCTGTTATGCCTTAATCAGGCTGCACTTTTCCAGGCATTTGTCCTTGCTGCTGTTTTTCCTTTTACTTACTCTTATATGATGCTTTAGGTAGAATCACAGGCAGGGTGGCTCCTGTGCTAAATCCTAGGATGAAATCTGCCTTCAACAAAAGATAGAACACTAGAATATAAAGGCCACACTCACCATTCTCACTCTGGGGCCTGACCCTGTGCAAATGAAGTCAGTGTCAAAGCATCCACTGACAACTGAGGCTGCACCAAGCCATTAGAGTTAATCAATTCATCCTTTAGTTTAGCACCTCCTTGTGGCTTGATTTTTTTTCATTTAGCCTCACATATAATTTGAAATTAACATCACACAGCATCTTTGTTTCAGATGGCTTACAGAACAGAGCACCGATATGAGTTTCTGCTTTCCTCATGAACGGCTCTCTCTTTCATTAGTTCAGTTAATCATTAGTTTAAAGAAACAGCAGGGACCTTATTCAGGGAGACAGTCTCCACCACTATCAGCAATAATCTGCATCTGATAAATCCCTGGGGATATGGTTCATGACGGTGTTACCCACCTATGCTTTGCCCGGTGTCAAAGCATACACTGCTACTCCCAGTCTCAGTCAAGGAAGGTTTTTTTCCCTCTTTAACAGAGGTTAGCAAACAAACAGGAAACAGCCTTAACTCAGTCCTTGGCCCTCTGCTCCCAGCAACTTCCTCACCTCAGGCAGCTCTGTTCCATTCCTGAGCAGCAGCCATAAGAGTGAGTTCTACTCCACTTTAGCTTCCCCTTCTTCTAGATCCAGCCTATTTCAATTCTTCCTCTTCTAGCTATACACTAGCAGCCTTTATAGGCCCATGTATAGCCCAGCCTTCTTTAAATAGCTGGATTGGATTCACCTGCTCTGGTTTAAAGGGTGCGGGTTTAATCTATTTACAGGGACTGGCTAGCTGATGAGCGGTAATGCTGAACAGGTTATAACAAAGAGCAGAGTTTCATAAACATTTTCACTATGTCCCCTCTATAGTTCCCAGTCACCACTGCCCAAAAGACAAAAAAACCCAAAACTTTGTCCAAAATCAAAGAGGGGCACTGATGATCATCAGCGATAGATGGAAGTACATGTACAGTGATCCATATACACACACACACTTTCATTCCCCTTTAAATTTGAGCTTTCAGCCATTTTCTTCATGGGATATATTTTTCTGCAAAATGATCTGTGACAAAGTGTTTTGTTTTGAATCAAAAGAACAGAAACTTGTTTGGATTCAACTCAAATTATATTTCAAAAAATACACCCACTTTTTTTTCTTCAGAGCACTTGAAAAAGGATGTTTCCAGTTTGAATTGTTTCATTAAAAAAACCAAAACATTAGGGAAACACAGAAACTTGTTGTTAAAATTTTTGAAGTGCTAATACAACCCCCCACCATTCTCTTTTTCCGTGGCTGTCTTTTTTACCTGCCTCTGTGCCAATGGTCCAGTCAGGGGTTTTGAGAAACTCCTCCCCTGGTTATATCAACCAATGTCCTTCCTGTTCAAAATACCACACGCATGCAAGCTTAAAAATTGCATTCCATGAGCATTCAGCTGAGTGGACCTCAATCTCTTGATAGATCATTGAAAGTGAACACAAAAGGGAAGCAATTACAACTCAATCAAATTAATTTTCATATCTGGGTGAAGGCTTGTGGGTATTTTTCCCTACCTTTTCTCTTATTCTCCTTTTGAAATCTACAGTGGCATTATGCTGATTCTCGGGACATCAGTGTATGCCGAACAATAAGTTAATTACCTGGTTATGACAGAACTGCAGTGTTACATTTACATATTAGAAAAGCAGGTGGTAACTGAATAGAAATAGGAAACCCACTGCAGGAGCAAATGGTTCCACAGAGCTATTCAGATTACAGCACTAATCGTCCTTGTCAGAATATTCATTGACTTCAATTTTCATCTCTTAGAGCTGAATCCAAACCCACTACAGTGTAATGAACCGCTCCCGTTAACGTCATTGGGTTTTAGATCAAGCTGCACAGCATTAAAATGAGAATTTAGTCTCCTGACAGCTGTAATTCTGTGGTGTGTTTGCTGCTCTTCGCTTTACTGTGCAAGCACTGGGTGGTGCTGCTGGTCTGTGCAGTGGCAGAAAGTGAGTCTCTGGTGCCTTGGGGCCAAGTTGCATTTGATCCCACCCAGGGCTCATGCTCCCCCCACCTTGTAGAGCAGGAGAGGTTCCCGGCTCCCACCAGATGGCACCAAGGGGGACCAAGAGGGAGTCTGTGCTTAAGGAGGGGGGAACGCCTCCCTTCCTTCCTCCTGCATGGGGAACTTTCTGGTGCTCATTATGGTGCTGGAGCCTGGCTTTGTCTCCCCCTCTCCTCCCGCACCACACCGCACTTACCCACCACGTGGCGCCCACTTCACCAGCTCCATCCCCACAGCCCAGTGCAACTTCACCCTCCCAGCCAAGGGGTAATACTGTGAAGGGAAGCTCTCACTGGTCTGCCACAGCTCCCTGCCTCTCTACCAGCCCCTGGGTTCTGTCCAGTTGCCCCTCAGAGCGTCCTGCACCCCTAGCCTCTGAGCATAGTGAAGGCCAAACCCAGCATCTCCCCAGGCCGACACCTCACCCCTGCTCCTTCTCTCAGAATACCGCTGGGCCTCTGATGTGCAGGTCAAACTAGAGAACAGGATGGTCTCTGAAGGCCTTGAATTCTATGACTCTAATCACACAGTTTGGATGTAATATAGATGGTAGAGTGGCAATCACATTGCTGCCTGAGTCCAAATGAGTTGGCATGTGATTTTGCACCTGACTTCATGACAAGAGCCCTTGTGATTCACAATTTTTGTCTGGAATGCACAGGGCAGGAACTGGAAGTAGTCCATGTCACCTGACAGGATTATTTTGGAGTGGCACAGATGATTATGTTCCCTCATGCCAAAACAGCAAAAGTCCTGTGGTACCTTAGGCTATGTCTATACTTAGGGATTTGCTTGACTTTACTAAGTCAACTTTAATAAGAGACTCCACACAGGACTCTTAAGTTGACTTAAACTTGGCCTTACTAAGGCGTGGAGCTCCCTTCTGCCCTAGACCGCTCAGCTGTCTTCCGGTTGGGACTGCTCAGGTCCCAGGCAGAAGGGAGCCCTTCTAGCCAGGACCATGTGGTCCCGGGTAGAAGGAAGCCAGTGGCTCCCCTCTGCCTGGGACCCCTGCAGGTCCCTGCAAAAAGGGAGCCACCGCTTCCTTCGTGCTGGGACCCGCAAGGGTCTGGCTAGAAGGGAGCGCTGGCTCCTTTCTGCCAGGACCCCAAAGATCCTGGCCAGAACGGAGCCCTGTGGCTCCCTTCTGGTTGGGACCATGCTCCAGCTGCCAGGAAGCCGCTTCCCGGGAACTGGAGCACCGCCATGCTGGCAACTGCTGGCACTCCAGCTGTTTGGGGAGGCCCCGGGGCTTCCCCAAACAGCCGGAGCGCTGTGCTGGCAATTGCCAGTGCTCCAGGTGTTTGGGGGGGCCCAGGGTCTCCCCGCCAGCTGGAGTGCCATGCCGGCAATTACCGGCACTCCAGCTGTTTGGGGAGCCCCCAGGGACAAGGGAAGCTGTGTGTCTGGGGAGAAGGGGCTCCCTAGGGGACAGGCTCCCTTGTCCCCCCTGCCCTAAGTCAACCAAGTCGACTTAGGGCATCTACACTGGCTAAGTTGGCTTAATAAAGTCGATTTAGACACTAGTTCAAATTATAACGAGGTGTTATTAATTCAAATTAGTTTTTTCGTAATTCAACTTAAGGAGCAGCTTAAGTTGAATTAAAGAAAGCCCAGTATAGAAGTGGAGTAAATTAAGTCAATTTAAGCCTGCTTAAGTCGACTTAATTTATAAGTGTAGACGCACCCTTAAAGACTAACAAATTTCTTTGGACATAAGCCTTCATGGGCTGCAACCCACTTCGTCAGATGCCAAAGTTTTTTTGAAAACCCTTTTCTTGATAAACACTGTCTGGATAAATCATTTCTCATTTCCAAACTGAAAGTCAAGCACTTCACATGAGCAATATTCACTGATTTAAGCGGAATAAGATGGCCCAGAGTAATCATGTGTATCACTCTTGAAAAGAAAAGCTGTTAAACAGTGCTGTAGTGTATTGCTTTCTTGGTGAATTCTGTGCAGTGAGAATTAGATCATGGTATTGCATTGCATTGGATATGAAGCTACACATTTTCCCTTATTGTGAATAATAGCAGTGGAAAATGCTAACATGTCCTGGCACACTAGTAGGTCAGGGCACATCCAGTTGTCTTTTCAGCCAATTCTTTTCTAAATTTAGTTCAGATAACATTACCCATTTTATTTCCAACCAGGAATTCCACAGCACAAATAGACATGACTGACGTTATCTCATTTATGTTTTACTGTCTCAATAGGTGTCCATGCAGTCATATATGAATCTCAACACAGTCATTTCACACTAAGCATCACCCTTACTGAGTTATTCAGAGTGCCGACTCCAGAAATTCTAGTGCTAAAATTACACTATGTTGCTTTTTAACACTTATCGCTAGTAGGCTATTACTGTATATCATTTTGGTATTGCTCACACATTGTCAAACGACAGTAAAACTTTGTGGTGACTATTTAAAACATCAGACAAATATTTCACTCAAGATACAACAAATACTCTGAGGTAATTTTATTTCCCCTCCCCCTCATTTTTAGGTAAAAATATTACAGTATACAAGATAATCTTATTAAAAATACATTATTTTAATTTTTTTTTCTGAACAGGTCTACCTACAGTACACTTTTTTCTTTTTGTTTTTATTTATTTATTTTTTTACAAATATAACTATTATTCTATTAGGCTATCTGTGTTCTCTTCTGGCACTTAAAAACTGACCACTGGTCACTTTCTGATTCTGCTTCTTTTTCTTAGCTGATATCTAAATGTAATGGTTATCTCATAGGTGCACCTTGTAAACAAATAGTACAGTTTAGTGCTTCCGAAGTAATAAGGTGTGCTTTAAACCACTGAAATCATGGAACAAACATCAAATAAACAACTGAGTTTTCAGCTGCATCAGATTCTGAGCTTTTCACTTGGAAGAGTACAATCTGAGGACTTTGTATTACTGCAGCTTGTAAATTTAGTTATTGAAACTTCTCTGTTTTTCTTTATTTACTTTGAGTAACTAATGCCCAGCCTTTTTTTTTTTTTTGGTGACAAATTCCCCCTTTTTGTTGATGAAATGTCCTAAGCCAGCTTTTTTGGGTTTCAAATGTATTTGTGGTTTGAAGCCATTCTGCAATAGGACTCTGAACTGAGTTGCCTCATTGTGATTGGTCACAAGTCACATGGCATTGTTATTCTTCCATGACTGAATGAGTGAACTCTTAAAATTAAGTTTCTAGTATAAATCCTCATCAAAAGATCATTTGAGACCACTGTATTTTTGAGTGTGACTTCACATTTGCTTTTCATTAAACTCAGGGCTATTCAAGTTCAATTCCATGGGTGTCCATGGAAAGAAAACACACAAGGAGAGCATACAGCTAGGGGAATGTGAATTTGTTTGAAAAAAATAATGAATATTTGTGGAATATTTTCCTGAAGGGTTCACCCAGATCTAATCCTAGAGATTATTGGTCAGATCTTCAGTTAATATAAATCATTTTGGTTTTATTGACTTCAGAGAAGCTAGGTTGATTCATACCAGCTGAGGATCTGGCTGTTTGCCTCTTTTAAATGGTACTTTGGGTATCTAATATAACCATGACTGTCTTTTGGAGATGGCACATCTGTTTCTGATGTCAATGGATTCATTCTCATATCAATAGGTCACCTTTCTATCATAAAGAAATTAACTGATTGTTGGCTTCACCCCAAAACACATTCTAAAGCATAGTGCCCCTGCCAATATTTCTTAAGTGGCAAAAGTTGAGTGTTAGGTACCCATCTCTTGCACTGTTTTTGCTCTCTTAAAATGCTGGTTGAAATATCAAATAATGTGTAGAAAATTAGTTGTTTTTCTCTTTGTTCATCATCAAATGTCCTTATTTAAATTCTTCCCAAACTTGTCACTCAGCTGCTGTATTAGTCTTGCTAACTCTCCTGTGGCCTCTGACTTTTCTTCGAGAAGCTCATAGCGGAGACTGGAAATATCTTGCTTAATCTCTTTAAGTTCTCCTAAAATGAGAAAGAAAAAGTTCTTGTAAATGAGACTGCATGAAATGATCCTTCACTGTATTTTAATTCCTGAGAATTCCTGTGTTCCACTGCAGTGATGCACAGAGTCCAAGAAAGCTTATTAACCAACTGGAGGAGAATTTGTCTAGTGCAGGAACTGTTTAGGACGTTGTAGTGTAATGGGTAAGCCAAAGGCTGTGAGGAAGGAGGAAATGGGTACATCACACCATGGCAACTAGGGTGATTCTGGACAAATGTAACTTAGCTCAGCTCCCTAGACAACCTAAATTATACTGGGGACCAGTCAGACCACAGAGAGGCCCAAAATTGCAAGATGGTTCGAAGTCATCCCTGCTGGCTGCACCCCCTGCCTCTCCAGAAGCTGCACCAGACAATCTCACGCTTCTGATATCATATGACATATCAGCTTGAAACTGAATGAAGATGCATGGTTTTAGCTTCAGTGACTGTAATTGTAAAAGCCACTTGCCTTCATTGACTTCATCATTCTCTCGATCAACCTGAGCCTTCAGTACATATCGCTTAATAAGACGTTTCATTATTTTCTGAAAGTGAATAAAAATGGTTAAATGGGATGATATTGGTTGGTTGTAATTCTAGAGATATTATGAACTGTTTGAGCAGCAGACTGATGAATCTACTGAATCAATCAGAGATTTTGCTATTGACTCCAAGGGAGCCTGGTTTTTTACCCTTTATATTTATGCACTTTATTTGCTATTTAGCTATTATAACACACACAGTAAGGGTTCCACCTGAAAGACAGATCAAAGAATATTGTGGGACACAGATGAATTTGGTGGATGGCCCATAAATGCAAAGCAGACACAAATGATTACATCTCAAACTAAAAAGTGACTTCAAGCTTAGCTTTTGGGGAAACCAGTTAAATTCACTGCTGTTTAAAGTAGTCATAAGAAAGGATCGGAAGGAAAAAATAAATTGCTTGTAAATGACATAATTAAACTGGTTCATTACAATAAACTAAGAGCCTAATCCCAAATATACAGGAAATAAAAAGGCAACAGAAAGATCCCACTAACATATGGGTGTGTTGGATCAGGTTACTGGAGAATTAGGCACACAAAAATCAGTGAAGGATAGAGAGAAGAGTCAAAACAATTAAACAAAGTTGGAAAAAAAGGATTACAATGAATAAGAATTATCTTAAAAATATGTCAGGTATTTAATACACATACCAAAACTAATTTTATGTAGAAATGGGAGATTATTGGATAGAAAGAAGTAAAGGCATGCATAGGAATGATAGTAGACAATGAATCAGAGGTGAGCTTGCAATGTGATGCTGTTGCAAAAGTGCTGAAGCTGTTTATAAGGAAAGGTGTAAGTAGAAGTCCGTAGGCAGTAAAGGCTCTACACTAGGCTACAGCTGGAGTCCTGAATCTGTGTATTTCAGCTTTTCAGTATAAAAAAACATTAATACAGTAGGGAGGATCTGAAGATGGGCAGCAAACATGACAAAAGGAATAAAGGGATTGACCTCTCAATGTATGTCTATATTTCAATTACCCGTCCCCCCCCCCACCGGCATCAAGTTCAGAGCCCCGGTGAATCAAGTCGGGTTCCCTAGGTTCAGGTTGTGGGATTAGACATTCCGGCTTGGGCACTGAAACTCACAACAGGAAGGGTCTCACAGCCCAAACCCAAATGTCTACACTGCAATTTTTAGCCCCACAGCCCAAGACCTGTGAGCCTGAATCAGCTGATCTTGGTCAGCCACAGCTGTGTCGCAGATCTTTTAATACACTATAGACATATCCAAGGGAACTACCTTTTAAGTTTCCAACGTTATGCACATAAAACTGTTTAGAGACATCTAAATAGCTCTCTGGGGCACACAGATACATGAATAATGAAA
Organism: Pelusios castaneus; assembly: GCA_007922175.1. Classification (NCBI taxonomy): domain Eukaryota; kingdom Metazoa; phylum Chordata; order Testudines; family Pelomedusidae; genus Pelusios; species Pelusios castaneus. The sequence goes on from ML685834.1 coordinate 3,298,242, forward strand.
CACAATCTGCTCTGGGGTGCATAAAATAGATATGGAAGCATATGAATTTTGCTTGGAAGGAATTGCCTCATGCAAAGCAGGGCATGGAAACATATCAGGACCCCTTGCAGGTTTCCCCCTTCTGCTCCACCAGGGGTGCTGTATATCCCCACTATGAGGCAATGTCCAAATGGCATGACTGAGCCCAGAATGGTTTGTTTCTTGGGTGGAATTTCATCCCAGGTGGTGCTCAATCTGCAAGGAGGCTACATTCCTCTGGGGAGTGCGATGATGATGATGATGATGATGATGATGATGATGATGATGATGATGATGATACAGCTACTGCAGCCAGGATTTTTGGATCCTTTTCCTGTCTAACTAAAGTGTATTCTCTATGGGTGCGTTCACACTTGTAAATTAAGTTGACTTAAGCTTGCTTAAGTCAACTTAATTTACTCTGCGTCTACACTACACCTTCCTTAAGTCGACTTAAGCAAGCTGCTTAAGTTGACGTAAGGAAAAATAAGCCGACTTAATAAAACCTGATTTTCAGTCGACTTTTGGCTTAAGTCGACTTTCTAAAGTCGACTTAAGCCAGTGTGGACGCAGAGTAGCCCTAAGTCTACTCTAAGTTGACTTAGGGCTCTCCAGGACACCCCCACTGCCCTCCCTGCCGGGGGGTGGCACAGGGGGAGCCTGGCATGCCCCCACACAGGGCAAGGCAGAGCCCTGCTCACTCTGCCCCTATGCCCTGCCAGGGTCCCTCTCCCCCTTTGCCCCATTGTACCAGGTACAATGGGGCAAAGGCTGAGCCCCCTGGCAGTTGGCAAGGGGTGCCTACCTTGCTAGCATGGACCTCTCCCAGGTCCACCTAGCCCCTAGAAGTCAAACTAGGCGTCCAGTGTGGACGCTCTAGGTCGACTTTGTGAAGTTCCCCCTAAATCAACTTAAAATTTAGATATGGACATGCTAAGTCGACTTAAATTAACAAGTGTAGACATAGCCTATCAACCTTCAAGAAGAGCTGCTCTAACATCCCCTTTTGAGCCTCTCTAGACACTCTAAAGGGAAAAGCCCATTAGTGTCTACTTTCATCTTGAATTAGTCCCTGCTCCTGAGAGCCAACATTTATTCGCCACAGGAGGCATTGACACATTTGCTATTTATTGAGATCACTTTATTTAACCCTTTATTTAACCCACCTACACAGCTGAAAAGACTTTAAGGACGGTTATTGTGGCTGGACAATATAATTGTGTCCAGTGACTGATCTCAGTAACTGGGCTGGTCATGGGGCAGAAGCTCAGGGAAGAGGACTCCATCGCCTCAGGAAGCAGTCATCCTTCTGTTGCCCTTCCCCAGAGGGACAAGAAAGAAGGAGGATCCACACAATGGCAGATACTCAGGTCCAGCTGTCTGTACATTCTTAGATTGCTCATAGACAATCCCCTCCAGCCGCTTCTGGCTGCCAAGCTTTATTTCAGCCCTTTCGGCACAAACACACAGGCACATACATGTAGTCAGGGCTTTTTTTGTGATGGTACTCAGTGGTACTGAGTACCAGCACCTTTTTTTCACAGCGATGAGGCCCCAGCTCCTGCCACCATCACCAGCGGCCCCAGGTCCCTAGCCAAGCACCAGCACCAGCACCAGCACCTTTTTTTTTAAAAAAACAAAAAAAGCATTGCATGCAGCCCTCTCCTTCGATACAGTAGAGCCACACTGGTTCAGGTGCCTGAGGAGCCTCTATCCTTTTAAAGGCAAGGACTGGACTTGTCTCAAGGTCTTCTCTCTACTTACAATAGTAGAAAAAGCTGAGGCATGTTACCTGGCTTCTGTGCAAAGATGGCTACTTCTGTTAGGACTGAAAGACACTACTTTTAAGGTGCCCTTTTGATCAATTCTGTCATTTTTGGATTAAAAGGGTGAGAAAAAATAACTCAATATGCATTCATTCATAGCATTCAAATGGCCCGCTTATTATACTATCTGACCACCATGTAATTTTAAAAATGTATTGATCCTCTCAACATCCCTGACAAGTTGCAAAGTTCTATCACACCCATTTTATGAATGGGTAAATGAGACACAGAAAGACTAAGTTATTTGCCTAAAATCATTGAAACAGTTTGTAACAGGGCAGGACCCAAGTCTTTCAAGACCCAGACTAGCACGCTTAACACATTGCTTTAAATGTCATTGACAATCTCACCAAAGGGTTTGAAATGCAAAACTTCCCAAATCAAATCAAAACCAAAACATCCCATCCTTTCATCCTGATCACTAAGTAGCTGGATGTGAACTGTTGCAATAAAAAGGCAGGTGAATGACAAAAAAGTGTCCGGTTATTTATATATGTGCTATCTAATGATAGAATGCTTAGGACTGTGTCTTTCCATAGAAGAGATTTCTCTCTAACCAGGTGGGCTAATCAAGGAAATAAATATGAGCCACAGTGCACATACTGTATGCTGGAGATGGCCAAAGTAGTTGAATCCAGATGGAAGAAGTGTTGCCACCTGAGAAAACATAAATTGAGGAACATTCTGGGGAAAGTGGGGAAATACTAGATCCCAACAGAAACAATTTTCAAAATAGGAGACAAAAATAGGGGACTTGCAGGAAAACAAGGAATCAACATACAATGAATGTCATTATCTTCTTCACATTTACCTTTACACAGTATTTATTTACCACATAGTATTTATTTGCAGTACTGCATATAGTTACAATAAGGAGTGCTCTACATGCCAAGATAATTTTTACAGCTTTAGGTGACAAAGGTCAAGATCTTCATGATGCCAACTATACCAGAGAATATATGGTAGTAAGATTTGGCCAGGATAGTGAATAGCTGGAATGTAAATGGGAAAGTTCTATAGCAAGAATCTGAGGGGTGGATATCATTCTGCAGGCTTTGGAGACATTACTTACAATATCTTCAGCAACGATACTACATTTTTGTCTTAATATTATATCATGGCATTTTACCTTTGCATCTATATTGCCATCTACTACCCCTTTTGGGGTCATTGCTCCTGTAAGTGAAATGGCTTCTCAACACCATAGTCACTGGCACAATAGAGAAATATTGGCCAAGATTTCCAGAAGTGTCTTTGATTTTGGTTGTCTAATTTGAGACAACTGAAAGCAGCCTGAGTTTTAGAATGCAGTGATCTCCCACCTGATGAAAACTGAAGAGTTCAAAATCTAGTTATTTTTGAAAATCTTGAATATTTATGTTAATTTCCAACCCCCAGGCCTTGCTCATCCTAACAGTTCCATTGATTTCAATGGTGTGATACTCAGATAAGAAAGGGTCCCAGGATCAGACCTTAATTCCTGAGTTACTGATTTCTATGCAGAAATCAATCTTCTTTATGTATTTATTTGCACTACTGTCAAATATTCTTTGATTCTTCAGCCATTCAGGTATCTTCTATAAAAATTAGCTTGATGAGGAAAAAGTAAATGAAAAGGGTTTTGTGGTTAAGACACTGAACTAGGACTCAGGAGATCTGGGGTCAATTTCTGGCTCTGTCACAGAGGGGCCAGATTTTAAAAAGTATTTAGGTGCCTAAAAAGGTAGACAACTATGTTATGGGTTGTTCAAAAGTGCCCCGGTGCCTAAGTATCCACGCAGCTCTGTAGCCAGGGATTTTTGTCCCAAACTGCTTAAAACTGCTGAATAGAATGTAGGGGAAGAAACTGGGTAGAAAAGCCCCAGAAAGAAAAGAATATTGGGGTAGAAAAGCCTCCTGAAAGATAGTAATTGATTGATTTTCCTTGTTATAAGACAGAAACAGTATTAAAACATATTGTAATATACAAAAAATAATTACTGTTAAGATATAGGAAAGAATGAGTGATAAGGAAATTCAGCAACTGGTGATTGAAAAATTATCCCCTTTTGACCACTCAAGGGCACCTTATGTGCTGATTACATAGCTCTTAGAGTGTCATACCTCACCCCCTTCCATAATGTCCCCCTTTATGTCCCTTACAGAGCCCTTAGAGTGTCATCCCTCATCACCCCTCTTTCCTAGTGTTATCCTACGTGCTCAGTATGTAGCCCTTAGAATATCATGCCTCTATGACCCCAACGACCTCTACTTTGTACATGTTACTCTCACTCCTGCCAGACTATAAATAGTCAGCAGTTGGCAGGCTGATGTGTGCTGGAAGAAGGAGGGAAGAGGAAGAAGGAAGAAATCAGAAGAAGAGTGTGAGAAGGAAAGAGCAAGAAGGCAAAGAACGGAACAAGCGAGATGAAGATGAAGCTGAGAACAAGGGAACAATTGGAAAATTGAGCTAACTGGGCCCCTGGTCTGTGTCCGAACGGGGCTTTAGACAATCAGGCTAACTGAGTCTCCACTCTGTGCTGAGCCTAAGGTAATCCTTGAGTCAATAGTGACAGAGCAGAAGGCCCCCAACAGATGAACACAAGGATAGCAAGAAAGCTTTGTAAGTTCTAACTCTGTATGTATAGATATGCTCGACAATAAAGCTGAATGCTTTTGGTAAGAGTGAAAGCCCTCCTCCCTTTAGTACTCATTCAGGAATTTGACTCTTAGTTAACACTTGCTGAATAATAAACAGAGTCCTGTTGCACTTTTAAAGCCTAACAGATTTATTTATCGCATGAGCTTTCGTGGGAGAAAATCCCACTTTGTCAGACACTTTGAAGATAGGAAATTTACAGAATGAGAGGAAATTAAATGCAGGGAAGTGTATGACATAGGATCAGGTCAGGTTGTAACAGAATATCAAAATAGGTGTTAGGATTCAAACACTGGGGAACACCACATAGAGGAAGGTGAGGTCAAATCACCTGTTGTAATGAGAGAAAAATCCATACTCCCTATTTAACCCTGAGGCAACTGAGTCGAATTTGCATATAAATTCGAGTTCTGCTGAATGTTATAGATTATTAAGGATTTTTTATAATAGTTTGTTTATATCTATATCTATATCTATATCTATATCTATATCTATATCTATATATGTTGTAGATTGTTGAATTTATAGTATTGAGTAATGAAGTGTTAAGTATTTTTATTGTTTAACTCTTTAAAACAGTTTTACCTCAAAATAAGTACTGTATATACTGTAATACAGCTGCATTCTCTGTAACCGTCATTCTATGTGCTGATATACTGTAATAAAAGTATATAGTGGGTTGATGTAACTCATTTTCAGTTTTAAATCTCACTGTATTGATAATTATTCTAAATAAATAATACATTTTTGAAGGAAATACTGATATGTGTCAATTATTGATCAGAAGGTTATATCTGTGTTTCTTTTATGCTAATTAAAAACTGTTACTGAAGCAAATCACATAGATTTTATCCCAGACATTTCTTGGAAGAGTGGTGTTAGTGAATGATTTTGATTTTCTGGGGTAACACTGCACTGCTTTAGAACATCCTAGTAGGCATCTATCTACATCTTAGGCTTTGAATACCTTTAAAAATTTGGAAGTTTTGAAAATTTTACAGAATATCTAGTATATTGTTTACATTTTTCTTTAATTAATTTACTATCTTTAATAGTAATAATAGTAATAATCTTTACTTTTCTTTAATTAATTTATATCTTTTATCCCACTCACCTTTCCTTAACTCTGTTAATAATCTACAGACATTTGATTTGTGTAGATGTTAACCATGTACGCACTTAGCTGGAGATTGTCCAACTACATACATAACCAATCAGTTCCAAAGAAAATAAGAAGCATAAATTCTCAGGACTGGAACTTGGTGAATAATTGATTTTTTTGGTTCGGTGGCTAAATGGAATGATTCTTTTAAAAAAATTGTTTTGAATCAACCCCAAATGACAATTTTTCAGTTTTCTCCCAAAAGCAAAAATCGAACAAGTAATTGTTTTAGAATGAAGAAAACATTTCATTTGACCCAGAATGAAAGGCTTAATTTAATTTCTGAGTGGTTTTTATAACTGCCTTTTTTAATGTGAAATGTAGCCAAATTTGAAAATGAATTGTAGTTTCCAATGAAAAGTCAAAGTGTTGCATATTCTAAGTGTCAGAATGAAACATTTCAGCTTTTTGGAAAGCTTATTCCAAATGTCCATTGGCCATATTCACCCTATACTCATTCACAGTTTTGATCAATATAGAACTGCATTTTTTCAGAGATAAAATATTGGTGAAAAATATTTCACCCAGTTCTATGCAGGACTCTACAAGAATGCTAATTTCATAGTGTGCTGTGTCATCACTGCTCTCAATTATTTTTGTAACATACCACATTGCACATCCATCTCAATGGGACAAAATATTGCTAAAGAAGGGTCATGAAGATGTTAAAGTAAAGACTAGAGAGACAATATTGTGTCATGACAAAATGAACACTGTCAATGAGTCTAGAATGAAGCTCTGGTGAACATTTCTAGTAGTAAGTTCAATACCAGCAACTGGAATTAATTATCATGACATTCACGTTACACTGCTATGCTATCTTAAGCAACTCTGAAACTAAAACGTTTGGGCCCAGTCCCATAAAATGCTCTGTCCTTTGATTTGGCAAAGATCATTGCATGACACATCACAGAATGGAGCCACTGACAAAACTGTTCCTTGAAAATAAGCCTGGTTTGCTTACAGATCTTTTCCCTTGCTCTTGATATTCTACTATCATTACCTGATATCTTGTAGGCTTGTTATAAGCCTTCTTCACAGTAAAGTTCTCTGAATTTCGAGTGCTAGACTGAAAACGAACTTTCTGAAATTATAAAACATCAGGAAACATTAAATCTTTAACCGCTTCTTCCCCCAAACAACCTCTCTGCTTCAGACTAAACAAATTTATCCAAACATTAGAAAATGTTGCTCTATGTGAGCAGGTTGGAGTTTCTTCAGAGTAAAACTAATACCTCCATTCTTCAATTGAAAATCATGATTAATATCTCTCTCTTACATGGCACTTTTCCTCAACAGATCTCAAAGTGCTTCACAAAGGAGATAAGTAGGTCATCCCCATTTTAAAGATGGGAAAAATGAGACACAGAAAGCTGAAGTGACTTGTCCAGCATCATTCAGCAGGCCAGCGGGAGAGTCAAAAGTTGAACCCTGGTCTCCTGATATTTACTACAGTGCTCTTTTTCTAGGCTACACTGCCTCTGCTATCTTATTTCTTTTCTAAAATGAAAAAAGTAATTATCGAAGGAGAAATTCAATCCCCTATCATCTAAATAAAGTGTATTTGGGCTGTATTCCTCTCAAACCTCTTTGAGACAAGCAGATGTTAAGAGTCAAGAGGCAGAACTTAGTCAATTATTTTTAATTTTCTTGGTGATTGTGGCAGGGCCATCCCTTGGACGGGGGGGGGGGGGGAAGGGGGGGTTTCCCCCGGCCCCGCGGTTATGTGGGCCCCGCACTGTCCTGCTCCCAGCGGGACAGTGCGAGGCCCACACCGCAGCCCCCCCCACCATGACCGCTTCCTCCTGCAACCTTCCCCGCTGCCTTCGGCAGCGAGGTGGGGCAGGCCGGGAGTACTATGCCCGGCCCCTGGGTGGTCCTCTCCACCCCCAGGTCGGAGCAGGCAGGCCCAGGGACAAAGCACGTGGAGGGAGCCTGGCCTCTGGGCCAGATCTCCGCCGGCAGCCTCGGCCTCCAGGGCCGGGGCTAGGGCCGAGGCCAGAGCTGGCTTCCTCCCCCGGCGTCCTGGCCCCCTTGCCAGCAGCCTCAGCCACTGGGTCCAACTCCCTGGGGGGTGGAGTGGGCCGGTGGGCCCGTCACGTTCCCCTGCAGCATGGGGGGGAAGGGCCCCACATAGGCCTATTGGCCCAGGGCCCCGCTCCCCCCAAGGGATGGCCCTGGATTGTGGTTGAATTGTGAAAATAGTTTTTGGAACAAAGAGAAGATAAAATTAGTAATCATACTCAATGGATAGTATCAAACAATTCCAATTAGCCACAAAGACAGATTGCAGATTACAGAGGCAAGTTCTGTAAGACCCTTCTCTGCATTCCTCTCCTACATTCGTCCTGATCCTCCTCTATTCTTGCTTCAGCTCTTCCTCTTATCTCCACTGTGGGCAGGTCTTCCTTGACAGTGGCAAATTCACTGCCATCAGTTCAAACTTTGTGATTCACTGCTCAGGTCTGTGAAGAACTGCTCAGACAATCAGGAAGTTCAATCCCAGAACACCACCCTGGCAACTAGTTAGTGCTGAGTCAAAGGGAGGCCTCCTCCATTCGACTCAGTACAGTGGACAAGCTGGGAGTTAGGCATTTGAATTGAGGTACATAAGTTATTTTAAGTAACTTGCATATCTCAGTTTGACTGCTACCAAAAAGGGCAGGCAGCATAGTTCTGATTTATGGCTCTTCTTGGTTCTACTTTCATTTTACCCATTGTCAGAGTCATCTTTGATAGCTCCTCCTGGTCTCCTTTCTGCATATTCCTTGACTCTTAGTCTTTCCCTGGTTTGCTCCCAGCTCATTTCTATACCCCTTTCCTCTTATTTGCCTCTGCTATTTTGCGAACATAATGCATTTCTTTGGTCAAGTTCTCCACCTTTCTTCTGCTCTACACCTGTGCTGTACAGGGCTTCCCCTTCTAGTCAGCTTATGCCCTGTGAATGGCAGAAGCAGCTGACAGTTTTGAATGCACAGGGCCTAAAGAATGCCATGACACTCAGATGAAAATATAAAAGCATGCACAGCTGTGTCTTAGAACATGCCCCCTGAAGTTCCTGTAATGCAGCCAACAAGCAGCACATCAGCTTCTGGCATATGCAGCAACTTTAAACAAAACCAACCAACCAACCAACCCCCCCCCAAACTAACTAACTAACTAACTAACTAACTAACTAACTAACTAACTATCACACCTCCTCAAAACCCCAACACATTGTTTTAGGTCTTGGTTTCCAAAGCTGTTTTTTGTTTCAAACCCAGTTCAAGCAGAGGAAGTTAAATAAAGGTCAGTTTAAATGAAGGAAGTTGCCTCATCATGTTTTAATTTTTGCTGAGCTTGAAGATCCTGGTAAAGCAACTTCAGCTGAATTTTGTGTGAAAAATTGTGCAGATTTTATTAAAAAATTCAAAAACAATAGAAATGTTGCAAAGGAAGGGAACAGATTTGCCTGGGGGTTTTTGTTTGTTTGCTTTAATCTGCTTGCTAAGAACTTTTTGACCCAGTGACTCAAAGAATATTTCTGCAAATAATGAATTTCCATAGGATTAAGATTTCCCTGATTACAATGATTTTTTTTTCAGGAGCAAGTCAAGCCAATTCTGTTGGAAAGTGTCACAAATTTAAGAATGTTTCTTAAGGTGTCATGGGCAAAGGCTCACTGGTACTAAGGAAAGCTAATTTGATTCTCATAAATGGGCTGTTCTGACATCAGCAGAGTTGTGTTTTCCTAAAGCACACATCTATTTCAAAAGAACAAACAGGTGGCAGATGAGACAGGGCCTATATATTACTGTGCATGATTGTCATAAGGCAGCTGAAAGTGGAGAGACTGCTAATTACAGCTTCAAGTTTTCTGGGAGAAGGGTATTCTCTGGTAGGAATGCTGCTTCCAAAGATAAAACCAGATGTGGCAATAAATGTCGATTTTGACATAAGGACAATAAAGTTAAAGCAGGCAATATTTAAAAGAAGTTTTGAAGAGGTGGAATGGTCCTGTGGATGGGAACCTGGAGTAGGAGTCAAGAGACTTGCATTCCTCTATTCCCAATTCTATTACTGGCCTACTTTGTGACTTCCTACAGGAAGTCATTTCACCTATATCCCTTCCCAGTCTATTTAGAGCAGGTCTCCACTGTCTGCCCTTTTCGGCAGCATTCGAACGGAGATACGCAAGTTACCTAAAATAACTTGTGTATCTTCATTTGAATCCCCTACGCCCTGCACACACGCTGTGCTAGTTTGAAGGGAGGGGCTTCCCTTCCAGCCAGCATTACCCGCTTGCCGGGGTGTTATTGCAGGGTCAATTTCCTGATTGGCTGAGTGGGTCTTCAAAGACCTGATCAGTTGTTCCGGAAGTTCAAACTGATGGTGGCAAATTCGCTGCCATCCATGAAGACCTGCCCTTAGATCATAAGTTCTTTGGAGTGGGACTGTCTTTCATGAGCTGATTGCACAGAGTGGAACTCAATGAAGCCACAACCTGAGTCGGAGTCTCCAGTTGCTATTTGTAACACAAATAATACATATTAATGAATACATTTCAGTATCATGATAGGTAGCTTTTTTACTCATCTGTGAGCAAAGTAAAATTTCATTCTTGATGCCCATGAAGGCCACTATGGTTTATTTACATTCCTGAGGTTAAAAGAAAAGAAGCAGGAGACATACCTGGAACTTGGAATTCAGCATGCCCATCTCGAGATCATTTTCACAGTTTTTGGCCTTAGATTTGCAGAGTTTTATGAGGCACATTTTTATTCTCATTATGAGATAATAAAATGATTTAGGACTTGGCACTAGATTATAAGGAGCAGGCAGAGTCCTTCCTTCATCAAAGTATGATAACCAGAGCTTGGCACGAGCAAACTTCCACTCCACATCTGCATCCTCCTATAGTGGGGAAGGGAAAAAAGAATTGGAGAATTAGTGTTTTGAAAGAAGCAGTATTATTGCATTGTCACTGAGACAGAAGCAGAAAGATGACCAAGCTGGAAAGAGTATGAACCTTGTCACCTAAAGGCAACTGAACAGGAGCATCTCCGATAACAAATTCTTGCAGATTTCTGGCTCTCAACTCCAATTAAACCTCTTTTTATTGAAACTTACATGCACCACCTTTTCCAATTGCTTTCAGCTGGCACACAAAAAATATGCAAAGTCCATGTTCTGCACACATGACTCTTTAATAACATATTTTGCGGAGTACTACTTTTTCTTTTGATGTGGGGAGTGAGGTGGGAGAGGTAAGTATCATTGTGGTAGGACAAGGAGTTCAGCAACTAGTAGTGATACAGAAAAAGAGAAATATATATATACATACATACACACACACACACACACACACACACACACACACAGAGTCCAGTTTCAGAGATGAGTGAAAGATGGTGTCCAAAAGCTGCAAAATCTCCTCAGGACTTTTGCTGAGCAACACACTTGGGAGAAGGAAGGGAAAGGCCAGTGCCCCAGACAGATTTCTTTTAGTGGAATGGAAAGGCTGGAAAGCACTGACTTACCCCCTTGTACCTCCAACTGTATCTGTTGCCATGAGGAAGGAATGGCAGGGAATATCAATAATCAGTCCTCAGCCAGTTCCTTCCAGATGTTGCTGTTCCTCAGAGGGAGAGAAAAGCTAGGTGAGCCTTGTGCCCAGATAGGGCTGTCTGTTAGTGGGAGGTCAGGAGGGATAAAGATTAAATCGTTATCCTTTCCAACATGCTTCCTCCTACCCATTGTCAGCTAATCCTTAGGAGCAGTTTCCCAAGTTTCTAGGTTTCTCTAGAGAATTGTTGGAGTCAGCAAGAGTTGAACAACAGACTCACGTGCTTGTCAAAGACTAGCAGGGAGCATTTGAGTCCTTCAGCACATTGAATTGAACATCACATTCCTTCTAGCCTGGATAGTAGAGAAGTGACTAGAGATATCAATTAGGAATGGGTACACCTGTCCTGATTTCCTTCACCACCAGTCAAGCAGCATGGGTTTGAACTTGAACCCCAGGGTTAATGAGTTCACATTTCCCATAAGAAGGGACTGCAACAAACATAGAAGAATGCCAGAGAGAGAAAGAAAGCAAGTGATGGAAAAAATGCATGACAAGCAGAGCAAAGTGCAACTGTGGTAAGGAGCAGAGATGATTGACAAAGTGCAACATATTTTAAAGGTCGTTATTTCTCCCTATGGTGTCATTGCCACACAGGGACTAAACCCTGGACAAGTTAGCAGTGGCTGGACTTCTTGGACCTGTGGCATCAGGCGGCTAAATTTGCCTCTTGCACATCATTGTAGGTTCACATGGCATGCCCAGATTCTGTAGGCGGTACGTGTACCAGGTCACCTGAAAATGAGCTTGCCTTGGGTAAGCCAAGAGGTGCTGTGTCAAGTAATTTGCTGATCTTTGCAGATTTTAAAAGTGGCTGTAGCGAAAGTGCTATTGTAGTACAAAGGAGCTTGAGTCAGGGCCACCAAAGAGGTGAAGGGAGGCAAAAAAGGCAGTTTGCTCTGGGCCCCCCATTCGAGAGCCTTCTCCAACGATGGAGGGGTAGGTGGGCCAAATTTGAGTGAGTGGTGTTGGAACTTATGGCACAGGGTCACCAGGACCACTCAGATTTGACACCTGCCATCAAGGCGACCTGCCAAGCAAAGATCCTGGAGGTAGAAGTGGGGTCAGGGACAATGCTCCCATTGGCAGAGAGGGGGAGGTGGAACTGGGAACAGTCCTCCAGCTGCACATGAGGCACAGCCACCCCATCCCTGCAGGGAGGGCAGTGACCCTCCAGGCCTTGGCCCTCTCTGACCATCTCCATCCTCTCCCCTCTTCTCTTCTGAAACTCTTTCATCTCCATGGTCATTTTTTCTGAAGGATAGGAGGGGGTCCAGGTTTAGGTTTTGCCCCAGGGCTGCCAAAAGCTCAGGTTGGCCCTGGCTCAAATCACCATGTTTCTGTGGATTAGGAATTCCACAAGGTTGCAGAAATCCTGTTGAGAGTCTGAAGAACCCTAGTCCTTTTATTGGCTGAGCTGAGCGTGGCCCTGTTTCTTTGGATGGCAAAGGAATCTTCATTAAATGAAATGTATACAAAAATCATCTGTTATTTGGGCTTAGCTGATAAATAAAGTTATCTAAGCAAACGAGGAGTACTCTGGTACCTTAAAGACTAACAAATTTAAATAGGCATAAGCTTTCATGGGCTACAACCCACTTCATCAGAGTTATCTAAGGATATATTTTCAGAGCAAAGCATGAGGAAGTAGGTATGCAATTTCCATTCAAGACAAATGGTGCATCAAGTTAATCACGTCTACTCTGATTCACTAAAAAATTCCACACAGCAGCTTTGGACACTTATCTCTTCTGATAATTGAAAACTATATGAAAATACCAGCTGATTTGCTTGCCTGTCCTATTTGTATTCATTGTCATTATATCTTGGCTATCTATCAGTCAGCGCATGTCACATAAACAAGCCCATTTTTCAGTCAAGATGATTCACCATTATTAGATTGTCAAGGTGAGCCAAGACATGAAGAAGGTTTCTGAGGATAAATGTAAGGTTAGTATAGTCTTCATTGATCCAAGTGACATTTACGATTTTACTCAGTACTTGTATGGTCTGGCCCTTATTCCAAGATGTTTTGCTGGGTGGAAAAAGATGACCGGCACCTGCTTTACAGCTGTTTTCCTTGTTGTATATATAGAAGCCAGTAGCATCAATGGGGAAAAAAGTTTCAGCCAATAATCTGTACTCACGTCCATACTATGGTAAAATGTATCATGCAACTCTCTCATCAGTGTATAATACCACTGTGTTTGGCAGCCTTTCAGAGATGGGCATATTACAAAATGGTGGCCTTGGGCCAAATTCTGCCCTCGTTTACAGGGCTGGATGGGCCCTGGGCTGAAAGGGGGCACCAGGCTCCAGCCCCTCTGCCCCCAGCTATATCCACCCCTCCACCACCCCACTACGCCCCCACAGCACTGGGGGTCAGAGAGTGGTGGGGCCCTGGGCCAGAGGCACTCCTGCCCCACCCTAGGACCGGCTGGTTTGCCCCTTGAGGCAGGGCAGGTTGGCCCTGTTTGCTGTGTTCCAGGGGCGGGGCTGGGGTTGGGGCCAGCTGGCACTCAGAATGGCCTTTGGTGCAATCCTCCAGGGCCACAGCCTTGGAAGGCTGCACCAGAGCCGCACCAAACACCAGCCGGCCATGGCTCCGCCTCTGCCCCTGGGGTGGAGTGGAGCAAACAGGACTGCCCTGCCCTTGGGGGTGGACCGGCTGGCCCAGGGGCGGGGCAGGAGCAAATCCTCTGCCCCCCTAGTGCCAGCCTAGGCAGGGGCCCCAACAGTGGTGGGTGCTGGGCTGGAAGTGGGCCCCACAGTGATGGCGAAGTTTGGGGCCTCAAGGCCCCTTAATCTGCTCTGTTCATTTATGCAAGTGCAATTCCATTGGCTTCATGGAGAAGAGTTCATTTTGCCCCATTTAGCCCCTTATTGACTGGAATTGAACCTTATAACACAAGACCTAACACTAATCAGAATAGATGTGGTTAACATGTTTTATTCTTGTGTCTGTCAGATAGATAAGATATTGATCAAGATTTTGGATTTGACATGAGAAGGCTGCCCCCACAAATTAGGATACTTAATCACTTTTTGATAACTATCCTATTTCAAGGGACCCAGCCCACCCTGCCCTGCCTCACCAGCGTGGGGACACCAGGGGCCCCCATAAGCCTATTGGCCTTGCTCCCCCCCCGCACCCCCCCCCAGGGATTGCCCTGGAAAGCAAGGAAGATATTTGGGTCTCTGGGCAGGTCTACATTGCCCACCATTTTCAGTGGCAGTTGAATGGAGATACACAAGTGATCTAAAATAACTTGAGTATCTCAGTTTGACTGCCCTATGCCCAGCGTGTCCACTGTGCTGAGTCTAAGGGAGGGGTCTGTAATGATCTTGAGGGTTCATTAAAGACCACATCAATGGATGTGTGAGGAATAGAACTTTAATAACACAGACAGGAATGATTCCCAGGTGTGCAGCTGGGAGCAGCCATGTTAGATCACCTGTAGGGCACATCTCCCAATTCACACAACACTGACCCATGCTAGGGAGTGTCCCTAAAATCACAATTTTCTACAAGCATCTCTCTACAGGGTCTACCTTTGACTTAGTGCTACTCCAGTTGCTGGTGTGGTCTTAATAGATCAACCTCCTGATCTACCGAGTGTGTCTTCACAGACCAGATCAGTTGATTGGGAAGGTTGATCTGACGGCAGCGATTTTGCTGCCATCAGTCAGGACTAGCCTTCTGAATCTCAGTGCCTCCTGGAGCAGCGCAATTTACACACCATCCCTTGTTCAGGGCCATGCCTAAAGGCACAAGTGAGCCCTGAATAGTTTATTTTTGTGGCACTTATGAAATTTGTAGTCCATCAAGTGTTGTTGGATAAATTACTGGATGAATATCTGTTCGATTACTTGCCATGGAGAGCCCTGTTACATGTTAGAGAAATGAAAAGGAAGAATATTATACATCATCCCTAAGATAAAACAAAGATTAAGTATCTGCCTCCAGAGCACATTGCACAGAGCAAATGTAGCTTGATATCTCAAAATTCTTCAAGGCAGCACTGATATAATTTGAATGATTCCATTTTTACCAGTTACTACAAATACTGATGATGACTCTCCCACGCTATATCCAATCATGTTCTGAGATACCCCATAAGCGGTATGCTAAAACTAATGCTATACATAGAGAGTGTTAAATGCTCATAAACTGGTAGATATGCAGACTTCCAGACCACAAGGTGCTAGAGCAAACTGACCAGTTACTACATGTGAATTTTCATTACACTTGTGTTCTCAGCTAAATGCAAAATTAATATGGTCTGTTAATTCCTAGCTTACAAACAGCTGCTCTCTTTCCCCCAGCTATATAGCTCCTTCTATTCACAATGTGAAGCAAATATTCTACTCTAACAAACTGCAAGCAAATGAAATATTCATGCATGATTTCATTTCCCCCCTTTTTTCAATACATAGTCAACTAAAAAGTTACTCATGCTCTTTATTAAACACTTCCTTGTGAAAGACCCTCTGGTTGATCCTTGCAATGTTGTTCTTTTTAGTGAAACAGCTCTGTCCTAGACTTCTTATATTCTGAGTGTTGTATGCTTTATCTACCTGGGCTATCTATTGACTAATGACTCCTCCTAGCTGTCTGCTGCCTGGCTCTATGGCACCTAATCTTCAAAACTGCGGACGCAGAACTACATGTGCTTAGTTTAGAGGTGTATAAACAGTTATATGTAAATGCAAAGTGGGTTTGCATGCACACAAACCATGGCTTCTATGTGCACGCTGAGGTACTGTGTGCCTGTGCTGAATAAATGAAAAAGTACACACACATTTGGGAAGATCCTTTCCATGACATGTTTGCTGGGAGCGCTGACTCTGCTGTGCAGCATAGATCTCTTTATATGAAGAGATTTTTTTCCCCCATGGTGGCAACCCTGGAAATATTGTTGCTGGAAATCATCTCTGTCTACAATATCAGATAATAATTCAGAAGCTATAAGATGGCACTGGAAGAATAGAGGGAAAAGCTTCCTCCAAGCAAAGAAGAAGAATGTAGTAGGAAATTGAGGCCCTCCAAGTAAGTCTCATCTCAGAGGAAGAGAAACTCAAGGAGAAGATTGATTTTAAGTGACCAGGATCTCTTTAGAAATATGACTGTGACTTCTGAAAGCAGGAGAAGTTATGTAAGGTTTTGCTGACATTAATACTGACTGCAACACACATAAGGTATAGAGGTAGATTTTCAGCTCTGGCCTTTTGCAGAGTTGGGTTCTGTGAGAGTAGATCAGAATAGCTAATTAATATAAATCCAAGCGTGAGAACATGACATTCAAGAAACCGGAACAAGAAAGAGGTGAGTCATTACTGACAACAGTGTCCACATATTAATAATTTCCCTTGCTTTTTTTTACATTAGCAGAAAGTTGGTTTTCTCATAAGTATTTATCAAATCCAGCCTGCTACTATGAACTATGCAGGGCACAGTTGGGTGAATCCTGGAAATACTTTTCTGAAAATATTCATTCAAATTCTTTAATGAGGTAACCTCTGCTCCTCATGGCCCTTTTGTGTTCAGCTCCTGGGAACATTCTTGCAACTGAGTTTTACTTGCACAGATGGGCATGGAAAATGGATTTTGAAGTTGCAAGCCTAAGTTTTTGTAACTCTTTTTAATCTAATCTGTTTTTGTGACTCTAATTTAGACAGTGAATCCTCACAATCCTTTTTAAAAAAAACAACAAAAAAACCACAAACTACTTCCAAATAATGCATAATGTTAAGGAAACTGATCTGCTCAGAGATTTTCAATAAACAAAAGGAAAAGCAATTCACTGTATAAATTATTCACTGTGAAATATTGCTTAGGTTTAATTCTGGGATAGGGACTTTAATTGCCATTGAATTTTAAGATAAATGGCTTCTTTGACACTGCGACATTTTATATGGTTGATCCTGTAATGTTCTTGTTTATATAACATATAACAGTGAATTAAAAACAAATAGATATTCTGTAATCAAATTGTTTGTCTTACCTCAATTTCCTGATAGGAGTTGTTGATCATGGCTATTAACATATTGAGCAGCACCACCACCATGGTAACATTATAAACTCCATAGAGTACATATCCAATATTCTCAATGAACTTATGATCATACTTCAGCACCACTGATATCACTTCAGACAAGCCAAATATTGACCAGAATAAGGTTTTAAAACTTTCTTCTACCCTACAAACAAAACAAACAATTGTTTCATATAGTCATCTCCAGATTGACAAGGCTAGATATTAATAATAAAAATGGCACTTTGCCAGTTTAAATATGATATCTCTGCAATCAGCGAAAGCCATGATCAATCACCCAGGGACTGCCAAGTCATATTTCCCGAACTGATAACAATATGTGACATCCCAAGCAAACCATAAAACAATAACACTTCTTTATCTGCCCATCTGCTTTTTCTCAACCTCATTAACTATGGGCTAGAAGATTGTAACGTAATTGCACCCTGATTCTGGTAAGTCACATTATAAAGCAGATCATAGACCCACCATAAATTACCCACAGGAAACAATAAGCTCTTATGTGAACTCCACTGTCAATCGTACCTGACATAGCAGCAAAAGGACCTAACTTCTATTATTTCAAGCATAGTAAAGATCACTGGGAAGTTGCGTTATGTACTGCTGCAGAACGTAAGTGCTATTTGCATCATAGCTCATTATACTATGTTCTGCCATTTGAGTACACCAACAGGAAATTTATTAACTTTCCAGGTGACATTCTTTGTGGGGATAGAACTCCACTGTTTCCTGCACCAGCAGGGGAGAGGGACTGATAAGTTCCAAAGAGATGTTATACAGGATTAGAAGCTCAATGAGCATACGCTTTCCTATTCCACCACCATGTTACCCCCAAAATCATGTTGTCTATCAATATATCATCCACTCCTCTAATTTATATTATATAAGACATATATAATATACATAAAATAATATACAACAACATATGATATATATTCTATAATATATACATATCTATTATACAGAAATCATCAATCAGAGGTTTTCTCATTTCCGGCACATGTTGGAGAGAGTACAGTAGTTGATACGCCCAAGTTACCAAACTATGGCACTTTTCCATTTGGTGGAAATTGCCTCTTGTTCTAGTATTCACACTTTTGTTCTTTGCACTGATCTACAATGGTAATTGCCATTCATATGACAGAATACTTACTTAATAGAATCTGACCAATGCGTATTCCATTAAATACTGCACACTTTCCAGTTAAATTGCATTTGTACAGCCTGAAACTCTGGCTTTGAAGCCTGTCATCTAAGTCACTTACCAAACTAATAAAAGGCTGTAATCACCGACCTTGATCCTTGTAGCACCCCACAATTAACCTTCTTTTTCAATTTGGAAAGGTTCCATTTGTTTTCTACACTTCAGGCAATTTTTAATGCAATGTGTCAACTCTGCTCCTTTTCCGCAACTTAAGCATTAGCCTCCTTGCTGGAATATTGCCACATTCTCTTCAAAAACTTAATTATTGGCTGTATGTGGCTGTGGCAGCATAATAGATTCCTGAAGAATTCTAGCAAGTTAGTTCCAGAAACAAAGATTTCCTTTTCTGAGATGGTAAAAGATTGACCTTACCAAAGTAGTGCATTTCCTAATTAACCTTCACAGCAAAATGTCAATATTCATGGTCCTGTCTCTGATATGAGAAAAAGACTTTCATGGTTACATCCTAAGTGTGGGTCCACTATTTGAATGTGAAAATGGACCTGAGTCACTCAAGGTGGATTGGAGTCTGGATCCAACCTTTACCTGGTGTTTAGGACTGTTCATTGGGGGGCTTAGTTTGAAGTGTTGCAGAAAATGGACCAGGAATGAACGGGAGGGGGCTGTCAGAGGTTCCCACAACGCCCTTATTAATTCATCATTAAAGTTAAGAAAAGATCGTAATAACACCTCTATCTGTCATATTCACTCTCTTGCAAGATAATGCCTTATTGTATAGGACTTATCACAGCCTAAGCCAAATGTTATTTTTATTTGAACCCAGAGTTAAAATATTATATTGTATACAATAGTACATGTATATAAAATGTAACATTTTAATGAAGGAACGTGAAAAGAAAAAAGTCTCCAAGTAATGATGAAAGTGAATGAATTGAATTTCTCCTTAGGAAGTGGGGTGGTTGGGGGGTGGGGAGACAAAACCTGAGGCTTCAATCTGATTTGTGATAGAGACACAGTATGAATGTAATCAGTCCTGTTTCCATTTCAATTTTGTTTATATAGGATGATCTCAATTAGGGACTTTATCAAAAACTCTGTTCTGTGTACAGCATAAAAAATGAGCAGATAAACAGAATTTGTAGCAACTGCAATGAAAATTCTGAAAAGGGAAAAATTTAAGCATTTTTTAAAATTATATTTTGCAGTTATACAGTTAGCTAAACAAACTCTGTATTTAGCAGTCTAAAATTAAGCAGGAGGAGCATATACTTTGTTCCTTCTGCCAAAGGAACATTTCAGAGACAATATCACCCTTTGTATGCTACCTCCGATTCAGAAACGACTGATGTAGTCACTGGGTAGGCAAGCATTGTTCCTTAGAGCACAAGAGCAACAAATCTGAACAGGTGATTTGAAAAGTGCAGCAGCACACAAGAAAGTGATCACTGAAGTGACACTGGATATTCAGTAACCATAATAAGTAGCAGAGCTAAGCAAATAATTCAGTCTTTTTTTTTTTTTTGACAAATTTAACTTCTTTTTCCACAAATATTCCTATCAGTAAATGCATTTGAAGAAATATTTGAACACAACAAAAGAAAATTCTTTAATCCAGGTGAATTTTCACAGAAATTGTTTAAAGTAGTTGCCCAACTCCAATATTTAGCTCCTCCTTCTCTTCATGAGTCAATTAGCACAATTTGTGAATACCCACAATATTCAGTGGCAGAACTGAGAGCTCAGTAAAATATTGAAGGAAAAATCTATGTGATACATAGCTGCCCGTATGCCACTGTGTTCTTCATATATGTAAATTAACAACATTGTTTATGACTAAATGCCATAAGATTTCCAGCTTTCCCTAAAGTATCTGAGAATGTCACGTGGAGCCCCACGAACTTCAGTGGGATTCTATGTGGGCATTCTCTCATAATGGAACAGATTGTGGTATCAAGGCCAAATGTGCCAACTCCGTATTTCCAGTGATGTTGTCAGATGTTCAGATATTGCACACCTCTGCCCTGCTGGTAGAGACTCTGCTGTCCTAAATTAGTAGCCTGTTAGTTTTACTAATTTGAGTTTTGGCTTCTCTTCCAAATTCTGATTTGGCATATTTGGGTTCTTCAGATAGGTGTTTACTAATAATACCAACTCCTTAAAGTGTCTTAGAGAGAATAGCATTTAGTATTTGGAATCTCCAGAGAGCTGGAATTAAGGAAGAGGTGCATTGTTTTTCCTCCTTGAGCAGGTGTCTCCCAACCACCCCATATCCCCTTGCTATAAACTGATCCTGCAACCCTTACTACTGTAAGTAATTTTTACTCCAGGGAATAGTCACCATTTCAATCAAAGCTTGTTCATCATTTACGTCAAGTGACACTAAATGCTCTAAGATTTATAATGAGAGACTTATGGTTGGTTAAGCTTGTCAGAAAATAGTAATGCTACATGATGATACTGCATCAGAGATGGTCTAAAATTCATTAGCCAGCTATTCTGGAAACATGCACCATTGAAGAACCATAACTGATGGTTGTTATTCCATCAGGCAACCAGGGAGGTATCGACTCAGATGGCAATTAACTCTTGTGTTCAAGGACACAGTTTTCTATTCAAGTGATTAATATGTCTCTTCCTACATGCTTAGTTTTCTTTTACTTTGTTATTAGAAACAGATAAATATACTTGAATCCAGTCCAGTAAATCCCTAAATTAAAATGTATCCTGAAGTAACAGAAGAACCCTAGGAGGCATATATTTTTTGATTAGCAAATTTAAACTGTGCTTTATGCTAGATAGGGGAATAACACAGCTGGATGCTGTATGTTGGGAATAACTGTAGTTCATATGAGACAGAAACCAAGTTGGGAATGTCATTTCCTCACAGCAGGGCTAATGGCAGCATCCCTATATCCACCGTGTAATGAAGTATATGAAAAACACATCAAAACGCCAGCTCCTGTTTACTCTGACTTAGGTTAGTGTTTTAGTATCAAGTTACTTAAATATGTATTTAACTACATGTCACTGCTGAGGTTGTCTTAAAGTGGCCTTCCTCAGACTCTCCTCTGTCTTCTATCACAGATAGGAGCATAAACTGGGATGAAATGATCCCAAAACTTTTCTGAGGGAAGCAGTGTGATTTCTGTGACAAGCTGCTTTTCCTCTTTGGGAGCCAATTGAATCTCACCTGTGCCTATGCTCACAATTCAAATTCCATGGGTGAAATCCTGGCCCCACTGAAGTGAAGGGCAACACACCCGTTGATGTCAGCATTTCATTCTATGATGCTGGGGAGCTGTCAGGGCAGAATAACGTGGCTAACTCCTGTGGGGACCTGATGAGTTTCTCATTTATAATCCTGTTATTTAGCCATCGCACATGCTGTTGAGCCAGTCAGCTATGTTATTTGAAGAGTGATTTTTTGCAGTATTCTCACAACTGTCATACACTATATAGAGCAAACAAATACTAGACAACTAGAGCTCTGCAGACACACTATTCAGATCTGCAAAAATGATCTGCAGCTATAAAGCAGGTATCTTCAAATTTATAGGGCTTTAGACAAAATTTGGATCTGCATCCATCTGTGATCAGCAAAATGGGTCTGCAGATATCAAATGGATATCTGTGGATTTGCAAGGCTCTATCTGTGACTTCTCCAGATTATCAAGGTTGTTGTTGATTTATTAGATGGTCACTAGAGGGAGATAAAGGGCAATTTAGTCTGCATCTTTCCCTGTTTCTTGTCCATATGCTGGCAGGATATTATTATGAATGTCTTCACAATGTTCTGTATTAAGAAATACACATACGTGATTTAGAGCTCCCTGTTTTATATTCCCCACTGTTATGTATTTATTGCTTTTTTTGAAATGCATCAATAGGACTTGGCTCTTTGGGTGCATGTTGCTCTGCCTCACAGCTACGTGCAGGTGTGAAATCACAGATGCAAACCATGTGTAATTTTACTGCTTCATCATTTCACATATACTTTGTTAGAAGTAGCTTTTGGATGATAATTAGATGTTTATTCCTTTCTGTGCTGATCTCAAATGCAACATGGCCTGCTGTATTGAGTACTCTTCATAAAAGTAAATTACAAAAGGATCTTTTTTCCATTGCTATCAAGATAATTTTATGAAAATTTCCCCTGCTCTTTCCACTCACCTCAGAAAACCATTTCCTGCTTATATTTTACCCTAGAAATAATGGATTCTGAGTTACTGGGTTTTCTTTTTTACAGACTGCACACTTTTTGAAAGAGACCTGGGGTATGACATCAAAACTAGAGGCTGTAGTACAGGTCTTCCAGTCAAAGTAAGAGGAACCTCCCCATTCCACTGAAGCAGTAGTCTAAGATGTAGATCTCTCAGGAAAACTGTAACAGAGCAAGACTGTCAGAAGTGTGCAATGTATTCTGGGGCACCACTGACCCAGGGAAAGTTTGAAGTCTGCATACTCAGAAGTAAGTGATTTAGCAGAGATTGTTAGACTCATTGGCATCCCACCATAAATATTAGCTGAAGTTAAGGGGCGTTTGGGAGCCAAAAAGGCGTTGTGGTACATCGAGGGAGATAAAAGGTAAAAGATCAGCATCCTGGAATAGGGGCAGAAATGAGTGACTAGGTGGGTCAGAGAGGATTGGAAGGCGGGTGGGGGGAAGCCTAGACAGGGATCAGATAGAAGGTCCTCTCTGCTTATTAAACATCACACAAGGTTTTAGCCAGGCACCTTTTGTTGGCTTTAATGGACTCAAACAGTTAGTCCCGTTCACTTCGAGTAATTAGACATCACAGCAATAATGCAAAAGACAGGAGTCACAGAAGGTGCGCAGGCTACATACAAGGCAGCCCAGAAAGGGATCCTAACTAGGCCTAGAACGCTAATCAGTATAACCACCTTTCCCTAGGTACTCACGTTGTAAATGCTGGGTTATATTTTGCACCAAGGTAGTAAGAGTAAAGGTTGAACATTCCAATCATGAAGGCAACGAAGACCATAATGAAGATGACCATGAATTTGAAGATATCCTTCACAGTCCTTCCCAAAGAGATCTGAAGAGGGCCAAAGCTCTCATTGGCTGGAAGAATGTAAGCAATGCGGGAGAAACTGAGTACCACAGCTATAGCATATAGTCCTTCTGATATGATCTGAGGGTCCGAGGGAAGCCACTTGTTCCTGGCTGAAAACAACACATGTATATAAGATATTAGCAACAGAAAATGTTAGAAAGAAATCAATATTAATGACTCATAAAATAGGTTTTGGGTGTCAAGTTCTGACCAGTACTGGAAGGAAAAATGTAGGAATCTACTAGTAATCTGCAGGTCTCACAGTGCTTTATGAAAATGGATACGAATTATTAGCCCCATTTTTTCAGATAGAGAAACCAAGGCACAGAAAGTTTACTGTGATTTACCCAAGACACCCAGGCAGTCAGGGGCGGAAATGGGAACAGCCCTAGAGTCTCTGAGTTCAAGTCCAATGTATCAACCTCTCTTGCTCCAGTTGATGTCAATGAGAGTTTTGTCACTGTGAATTGATGGAGACATTCCCATCTTTTGATCATTGAATTAACAGCATTGTATAAATATACAAATGTAACGTAATCTGGAAGAACCAGGTATCTCATGGCAAAACATCTCCTCATTTGGATTTGTTCAGATAAAGCCAATTGAACCACCAAGTCTTTTAATATGTCTAAGTTGTGTTAACTTTTTAGCCATTTTAACAAGTTCCTTGCTGATACTGTATGCACCCAAATCAATTGTCTAATCTACCATTATTTTAATAGGCTTTGAATATG
The DNA here is from genome assembly GCA_007922175.1 of Pelusios castaneus. Classification (NCBI taxonomy): domain Eukaryota; kingdom Metazoa; phylum Chordata; order Testudines; family Pelomedusidae; genus Pelusios; species Pelusios castaneus. The sequence continues at coordinate 3,322,521 of ML685834.1, forward strand.
AAAATATAAGTGTTATTGCATGAACTGAGGCTCATCACTGAATACAAGATGTTTGTTTCAAAACTAAAACGTTCATCATATTTAAAAACACAGGAATAAAGTTGATTATTATTTTCATGAACCCCACTGGCATGAAAAGACGCAGAGTATTCCCTGGAGCATAGCTGTAATGTGGGACCCTGAACTTAAAGGAGAAGTTTGTCTCGACTTCCTTTTTAACAACTTATTTATATTTAGATAATACGAGAGGGAAACATGTTTTTCAGATTAGTTTATAGTTTGTTCTATATCAGTTTACAACCAATGGTTACCTTATTAATGAAAATTCAAAAATAAAAGTAACTATCTTTTAATATAAATATATTACTCTGGAACCAAGAATTAGTAGAGCAAAATATTGGTCCTATTGAAGTCATTAGGAATTTTTTAGTGGAGTCAGGATTTTAGCTCTAGTTTTTAAAAAGAAATTGAAAGGAAAATATATATATATTATTTAAGCACACTGCAGCAAACAGGTTTTATGCTGAAGAAAAAAATAATTAGCTTTTTCCCCTCTAGTGTTTACTTGGGATAATAGATTTAGAAAATAATTTAACAGCTTTACTTTCCATTGAAAAGCACAAGCCAGTGGTTTTCTAAGGTTTTGTTCTTTCTCAAAGTTAGAGAGTCACAGAATTAACAACAACCAAGTAAGAAGCCAATCAGTCAAGTGTGTTCATCTCCCCAGGCAACATAAATGTACAAATTACATTTTTTTTCAGAAATTTCAGATAAGAGATGGTTCCATATCAATTACTTAAGTAAGGCATATGATATGAATTCCCAAGGAACAAAACAGTAGTTGAACATAAAAAAGATGCACTTTAAATTTAATTTTACATAAAAAATAATTGAATTATTTGTGTACAGGTTATAGCACTTCATTTTACCAGACTGCCTAATACAAAGTTGCAAGAAAACTCTGTATAGAAGTTGCACTGCAATTTACCACAAAGCAACTAACCCCCATTTTGCACGCAAACTCTATCATCAAACACAACCATTCCATGTTATGACGAATCACTTGGATTTTGTAGTTACTTAAAAATTTTCAGTCATTGTTTCTGTATTATAAAAGTATAAGACATGACGGTTTTTGTCGTGAATAAATTAAAATATAACTTCATGTATTAAAAAGCTTTTGATTATCACATATTTTCAAATTTTATTATTTATCATTTTTGTTCAGTTTATGCTCATTTTACATGGTGAATATTGGGGGAAAAATACAACCAGAGCCTAAGAGAATCATAGTTTTCTGAAAAATTCTTCCTAAAAGCACTGGGTAAATAATATAATCTGTGGGTGGACATACTATATAGATATCTCCTTTGTATGTATGTGTGTGTATATATAATATTTGAAAGAGAGTTCTTCTAGCGAGAAAATACATTTGGATTAAAATCAGCCAAAGGTTATTAACTGGGAAATTTTCCCTCCCCACACCCTTCATCCCCCCTCCCCTCCCGATTCTTCCCAAGGGTAAAAAGAGAAAAAGGTGTGTAACTGACAAAACATTTCCACAAGATGGGGTTCCTCACTAGAAAATAAAAGAGTTACAGTAGCCTAGCAGCAAACCAGAAAGAAGAAAAACAGAACCTAACAATTTCAGGAACATCATCAAATTTTATCCTGGGAGTGAAAGAGAAGCTTATTTCCAAATATTATGTTTGAAAATGAAATTATTTGTAAATATTACGCCTGTGCACATAGGGCTGCACTAGAACTTATGCTGTTGTAAATTAGTGTTACTCCACTGATGTCAAAGAAGAAAGCAGGTAATTCTAAATCTGCAACATTCCTAGACATTTGTTCTTTATAGTCCAGGTTGTTAGAATAAACAAATTATGACCATGGGGAACAAGGTGAACCTTTCCCTGTCTATATATTTAAAACCTGAATTACCTATGTGAGCAAAACTCCCATAGATTTATACTAGAATTACAATTGAAGCATGGAGGGTGGGGGTTTGCACTCATGCTATGCATCCAGTCCCTATTCTAAGTACAAAGCTTTTGTTCATTTTTCAAATCTAAGGAAAGGCCATTTCAAAGCTAGGAGATATTTTGTCAAGTGCATATTACAGCTCTTCCATCCTCATTATCGTTTAGAGAAAAGAAGATTCCAACATAAAGATTTTCCAAATTGTAAAGCTGGAATCCTGGTCCCAGGGGAATCAATAGTAAACTGTGCACTGATTTCAGTGGGGCTAATTACACCCAAAGCACAATTAGGTGAATAGAAACATCAATGAGAGGTGGGCTTCTAACTCCCCTTGGCTATGTCTATACTTGAAAGTTAGGTTGACTTAAGGAGACTTAAGTCGACCTAATTTAGTTCCTGTCCACACTAGGCTTTCCTTAAATCGTCTTAAGAAATACCACTGTTTAGGTCGACTTAACAGCTTAGTCAATTTGTTAAGTCAACCTAAACCCAGTGTGGACACCCTAGGTCAACTTAGTTCTCTAAGTCGACCTAGGGCTGGGGATAGGGGAGCCATGGCTCCCTTCTCCCTGGGACCCCCGCTCCCTGACTGAAGGGAGCCGTGCTTCCTTCTTGCTGGGAAGCCTCAGGGTCCCAACAAGAAGGCAGCCACAACTGCCCTCTCCCTGGGACCTGGGAGCTGACAGGGGATCCCCGGATGTTCCTCTGTCAGCGGAGCACCGGCAGCTGTCTACCCCAGTGCTCAGCTGACAGGGGAACCTCCGGGGATCCCCTGTCAGCTGAGTGCCAGCAGCTCCCTTCTTGCCTGGACCGTGTGGGTCCAGGGAGAAGAGAGCGGGGCTCCTGGCAAGTCTGTGCTCCCTTCTCCCTGGGACCCGTGTGGGGGTCCCGGCAAGAAGGGACCCAGATTCCAACCTGCAGCTCCCTTCTGCCAGGAAGCCGCAGGTCCCAGCAAGAAGGGACCCACAGGTCTTTTCTGCCGGGGACCTCAGCTCCCTTCTCAGCAGGGAGCCCCAGCTATGTCCGCACTTGAAAAGTTACATCGACCTGTTAAGTCGACTTAACAAGGTCGACCTCGTTAAGTCAACTTAACAGAGTCGACTTAACTTTTTAAGTGTAGACATAGCCCTTGTGCCTTTGATGATCACTTCTCAAATATTTTATTCCTAAGCATGAGAAGTGTAAAGATAGTTTTATTAGTGAATGCAGGTTTTCTATTACAGCTGGTGGAACATTGTTATAGATAATATTTGCTAGGGATTTTGCCCTCTTTCTGGGCTGCAAATCATTCCCAAGGTCATATTGGTTATCAGTCTGAGCAAAATTTGCTTCCTGACTTGTTTTTGTTTTTCATATGTACAGAAATGCAACGTGCAGCTGAGGGAATCAGAGGTTGCCCTTCATATGTGATATGACAAGAGATTGTGTCTCAGAGGTGGAAATATTGGCCTCTTCTCATAAATCGTCATTGAGGAAAGAGAGCAAAGGAATCTCTTGCACAATATTTTGCTTGTTTTATGCACTTCTGAATGCACTTTCCTGGTATGATGTTCCATGTCTAATTGACAGGAGTGATATAAATTATAATCGCTTATTCAGAAGATGATCAAAGACATATGCAGGCACCGCAACAACAACTCAGGTGTAGACAATTTTGATATTAAATGTACTAAAAATGAGCAGGAAGCTTTTTTCATACAAATTGTTACTAATAGGTGGTTCTTCTTATATGAATAGTCCAGTCCTTCTGACATTTTATGTGTCGAATCTCTGTGACTTCAATAGGAGTTCCATCTGCCAATTGATAAGATCATAAAGCTGCCAGCTCACGCATTTGTTAGCTCAGCATGCCTCTTATATTGGGGAAATAGAGAAGATTCTTTTATCTGTAATTTAAATTGTATTCTATTCCTTTCTGGTGTCATGATTATTAGTTGCTCAGTTATTTTATCAACATATGATAGGACTGAATCTGGTCTCAATACAAGCTCAGAGACTTGGGGCTGGTCTATACTGCCATGTGATTTTGGCAGCAATCAAAGGGAGATATGCAAGGTACTTAAAATATCTTATTTATCTCCCTCCAGTTGCCAAGCTTCTACTTACCATGCTGTCTTCAGTAGTCTGAGCCAGAGGGAAACACCTTCTCTCTGACTCAGGGCTACTCCTTCTGCAAGGATGATCTTCCGGCATCGGCTTCGTGACTGACTGAGTGGGTCTTCACCCGATCAGTCAATTTGGGAGATCAATCTGAGAATGGCAAATTTGCCACCATCAGTGAAGAAAAGTCCTGAGAGGAGCTTACGTCTCTGTTCCTTTTTAGCTTATGTTAGCTATTTACCAAAATGGCTGGAATTGATAGCCCTGAGAGGAATAATCTGCTTTAATTTGGAAAAACTCCATGAACATTTAGAAAAAAATAAAAAAGAAGAAGCAAACTGCTGATTTCTGCACTGCCACACATTAGCCTGAGATAACAGCAAGTATTAAATTCTCAAAATCATCTTACCATAGGTAAAGTAAGCAACTTCAGGAGGAAGGGTGACATTACTGAGGTCCTCATCTTGAACGTACTGATCTACGTACTTTTGTGCTTCAGTTGCTTTGAGAAAAGCCATGAACCTTGCAGTGAAGGATGCCACAAAGATAGATAGCATTCCAAAATCCAGCAGGTTCCAAAGATGCATGACATATTCACGTGGACCCTCTTCCCAGATTTCTTTGCATTCTGACCATATCATACCTGAGGGAAAGACACATTTTCATGGGATATTTAAACATCAAATATACAAGGTTCATTCTTTACTCTGTTGCCTTTCAAATAGATGTAACTGGAAATGAAATGAAATGAGTGGCTAATGAGGATTTGTGGATTAAAACAAATAATTTCGAACAATGAAGTTCCCCAAATTTGAAGTGAAATTAATTTTCTGAGTAACTTGTTTAGGACACATCAGGGGAGTAGCCAACTCCTGTTTTTTGGCTGGACCCAAGTCTACAGGGTGGGCCTGGCCATAGGCAGCTTCCAGTCATGTGAGTGGAAGATGCCTGGGATGCTCCAGTTTCTAGGTAGAAAGTGGACTGTCTGAGGAAGAAGGAGCAGGAGAGATGGCCAGTTGAAGCCTGCCCACTGCAGAACCTGGCAGCTGTTTTGGGTGGGTCTCATCCCAAGTGGGTAGGCCCTAGCCCACCCATGGCTATGCCCTAAGATACATTTTCTTAAGCCTATTCTTTAAAAGAAAATGTACAATCTGATATCTAAAAGGCTTCCATGATCTTCCATCCAATCTTGGTTTAAAAATTGTCATTGATAGAGAATGCACCAGAACTCTTGGTAAATTGTTCCAATGGTTAATTAGTCTAGCTTCAATGTCCAGCCACTGGATTGTGTTACACCTTTCACTACTTGACTGAAGAGCTCATTAGTAAATATTTGTTTCCCATGTAGATACCTATAGACTGTAATCTTAACCTTCTCTTTGTTCGCTAAATAGATTGAGTTCTTTGATTCTATCACTAGAAGGCATGTTTTCTAATTCTTTAATAATTCTTGTGGTCTTCTCTGAACCCTCCCCAATCTATCAACATCTTTCTGGAACTGGAGGCACCAGAACTGGACACAGTAATTCAGCAGTACTCACAACAGTGTTTTTAAAAAACCAGAAGAACCTACAGAGATAAAATAACCTCTCTATTTCGGCTTGAGATTCCTCTGTTTATGCATCCCGGAATAGCATTAATTCTTTTGGCCACAGCGTTACATGGGGAGCTCATGTTCAGCCCATTATCCACCCCAATCCCCAGATCTTTTTCCCAAGATAGAGTCCCCCAGACTGTAACTCTGGCCTCCATTCTTTGTTCCTAGATATATATATATCAACAGTGAATCATATAAAAACACACATTGGTTGCTTGCACCCAGTTTACCAAGCAATCCAGATCACTCTGAATCAATGGCCTATCTTCTTCTTCATTATTTACCTCATTAATTTGTGTGTCATCTGCCAACTTTATCAATGATATTTTGCCTCATGTGAAATGCCTCCATTGATTTCTACCCAATCTATAGCGTGAGTGACAACTTGACACGATAGGTGGAAGATCTCCAGCAATCCAGCACAGCTGGTCATTCCTCAGCTGTGGTACCACAGATGTGTGCGGAAGTTTAGAACAATCCCCGACTTCAGCCAAGGCAATCAGCCTTCCTCTTTCAGGAATAAAAATCCACCAGCTTCCTCTCAATAAAACAAAAGATGGTAATTAATACTGCTTCTGTGCATCAAACTCTGGCAATGTACCCAAGAGTCTGCTGGCATGTGTTATCAGCAGATTAGTTACTCAAGAGATGCTCTTTTTTCTTGATGGTTTTTCCTTTTATTTGTCAAATCGTTAGGGCCTTACTGAGATGCAGCGTGCTCTCTATAGGGTTGAGAGTCATGCAGGAGGAAGGAAATAAATTGGGTTCATTCTGAAGGAATTTTTTCCCCACCTTCTTGTATCAGGGAACAGAAGAAAGAGATGGCACCGTTCATACACCTTACAGCTACCTACAGATCTCAGGGACCCATGGCAGGGTGAAAGTTCTTCAGTGCTGACCCATGTCTCTGCATTCGCTCTGAGCCCAATGGTCCATGGTTCTGATTCTGATCCCTGACTTGCACTGTTAGGGAACCCTTGCTGAGGAGGAGCTACTAACTGCAGTATAGCTTCTGGCTTTAACAGAAGTCTGGGCAAAATCTCTGAAGCAGGAGAGGAGAATATGCCTTCCCTTAACACTCCTCCCTGGGCGCTCCCATTGCAGGCTCTCTCCCTTCTCCATGGATGCTCAGATGCATGCAGCACCCCCTGCAGAGACCAGAGGAGATGCACATATGTAGAGAACCCTCCCCATAAAGCTTCAAAAGGCATGACTTAGGGTTTTCATTCAGGCAGGTCTCCGGATGAAGTCAAAGGTAGCTTGACTGAGTAAAATCCAAAATCCTGATTCTGTAGTCCTTCCTAATGCGGAGTAGCAATTAGTGGCAAGTAGCTTCATGGAAAGGAGGAAGAATTGTGCTCTGAATAAAATCTTCAGGATCTGGCCCACAATAAAGATGAAATATTAAAGAAGTGCATTTATAGTTGAAAAAAGATCCACTAATTGGTGGACACTAACCTTTAGGTTAGGCCATTTTGTAGATTTATATTTGTCCTCAAAAGCTCATAAGGAAATATTTGTAGTGTATCTTTCCAGCTAGATTACCTTTTTCACTGACAAGCACCCATGTAAATTGCTCCCAGTTTTAATGTTAGCTAATCATCAAAATGTGTTTGTAGTCTAGGTTAGTAAAATTATGATGAGCAACAGGGATTTTGCAGTAGCAATACTTAATGAAGAAAGAAAATTTCAAAATTAAGCAGACGGAGTATAATTAGAAATGTGATATATATACAGGGTTTTTTTGGGGTGGTACTCGGGGGTACTGAGTACCAGCACCTTTTTTTCCTCCCCACAGTGATGAGGCCCCAGTTCCTGCTGCCACCACTGGTGGCCCCAAGTCCCTGGCTGAATACCGGCACTTTTTTTTCCATCGTTGGTCAAAGCGTTGATCATCATTCTTTATAACCACGCAGCAGAAAATCCATCTAAGAGACTAGAGGAATACAATGATAAATTCTGATAGCTTCACCAAAACTTTGCTTTAGATAAAAGTATTTTTGATGAAGAAAAGTCCCAAGAGGATTCATGGTATGGAAAATGATAGGATGCAATTAAAACAAGATGACAAACATGAGAATGGGAAGGAACAGATCATTAGCAGCTATCAGAAATTGCTTGCATTTTATTCCTCTCGCCAAAATTTTGTTGGCTTTGGATTCACCTGAGGTGTGTGTAAATTAAAGTTACACCCATGCAACCTCACTGAAACTAACGAGATCGCAAGTAAGGACAGAATCTGATGCATAGCATCCACTTTTATTTTTTGAATGTTCTCCCAAAGGGAAAAAAAATCAAACATCAGAAGAACCACTTTTGACACGTATATTCATTCCAGGTTCAGTAAAGAAAGGTAAGCCAGATTATAGGTGCAGAAATAAATCAGTAAACCTAAAGGAAGCACACAAGGGGAAGTATGTTTCACTTGTACTCTATAAGGATCCGTGAGTGACTGTTGTGTTAAATATTGTACTGTCCTGGTACTGAACATTGCCGAAGTTAATGGTCAAATCTGGATCCCTCCCAGAGAAAAACTGAGTGTATGGTTAATGAGAGCAGCCGTGTTCAGAATCTATCAGTTCTCAGCTTCACTTGGACAACAGCTTTTGCTTTAGGGTTTTTGTTTTCCTAAGGAAAACCTTTTGTAATTCAGTAGAAATTGGGTACCTAACACCCACAGCCTCCTTTGAAAACCTCAGTCTTAAAACTTTATTTCTCAGCTAAAGACAATCAAAGAGGAGACCTTAGCTAAAACACGCAACAGAACAAGAGCAGAAGAGGACACTCCCAAGAGCAAACTTGGGAGTATTGTGGGAGCCATGTACGGAAAGGGGAAAATTCTCTTCTGAGATCATCACAGTATTTCTCAGCTCAGGGAGTCTGTTTAGCCAACATATCTGAAGGTCTACACTGATAGGACAAGCACAGCTGAGATGCTCTGGGCCAGATTCACCATAACACTAGTTTGTACACTCAGTTACACCAGGGCAACGTGGGTAGCAAACATTGTGATTCTGCTCTGATAATGTTTTTTACTATAGATGTTTTGCACAAGGGCAAATGACTATACAAACTGCAGAGATATGAGAAATCAGGCTCTGTGAGCATTTGAGAGAAAAAAATTTGCTTAAATGATGTGCTAACTTGCCTGAAACACTATTTTCTTTCCTCTTTTTTAAATTGTCATATTTAGACAATAACTATGGGATGGATCTATTGTAAATTATCACCCTCACTATATATAGTTGGGAACAGAATTCTCATCTTTGCCCAACTCTAACCTGAATTGGATTATGGATTAATTTGTTCTCAGCACATATATACCTAACTTAAAATCTTCTGTGGGTTTTGTATCGCCAGTAAGATTTCTTTGCAGACCAAGATACCACAGGCCACACTGTGTCTTGGCCACTATGCAATATGTTAACAGTGTTATGAAGTCAAGGGATAATGCCACTTCTGATTATTTTACTGACTGGAAGCCAGTTCACTGAACCAGCTAATCTTCCCCAAAAGAATTAAGGCCAAGGGACCAGGAACTAATTACCTGAAAGTTACTGGGTGAAGTTGGAACACGCTATGTGTCATCAGCATTCATCATCACTGCCCCAGAGTGAAGGAGGAAGGAAAACAAAAACATGGTGGATAGGAGTTAAAAGTGGAGCAGTGAGAAGGAAAATGATGCCTCTTCCTTGTATTGCACTTTTTATTCCTGGTGGCTACCTTCATAGTTCACTATAAGGATAGAAACGGCAGAATGATAACTCTGTAATGCTCTCCATTTCCAGGCATATGTGTCTGGCGCACAAGGGTTGGCATTAATATACCTCAACTGCTAAATGTACTCATTTCTCTTTTGGCAGGTGTTTTGGTGTATGCTTATGTATGGGATCTTGATCTTTAAGAGTTTCATGGAAGGGGACAGAGCAGTTCACCAGCTCTCCATATACCCAGTCCTTGAGGTCCTGCTCTCATGATTCTCAGATTTCAGTCTAACAGCAGGCTGGAGGACTATTATTTTTTTTACTCAAATCAAGTGGACACAAGCTCCACAGTGCTTCCTTCCTCTCGATATACTAAACATTTGCAGAGCATAGAGCAAGTTAAAAAATAAGGCTGGCATTTATAACAGCATTTTCTCCCATGGACTTCAGATTCTGTGACAAGTAACTGAGAAAGACAGATCATTAATGATAACAGTATTCTGTTCACACCAAGGACAGACCTTTCTTTCCTGACACTTACAAGCACAAATACCAGTGGAACTTTGCATGGAAGAGGTGACAGCCTGATGGTTACTTTGAACATGTATTGAGCTAGATTTTCATCTGGCGTAAATCTGTTTAGCTCCATTGATGGACCTATGCCAATTTATACCATCTGAGAATCTCAGTTTTTGATTAATTTAATAAGTAAACCAGACCCTACTAATGGGAGGGGGTGGTATTTTGAGAGCTAGTGAGCCAGTGACGCTGAATATAACTAAAACAATGGAAGTTGTAGAAACATGTCCCTCTAACTGAGTTTTGGTAATATTATTATTAGAGCTGATCATGTTTTTCCCCCAGGAAAAAAATATTTTATTTCCAGTGGAAATTTTTAACTTGTCATTGAAAAAAAATACTTGAATAATTCTATTTTTTGCCAACCGATCACCAGAATATTTTCAGCCAAAAACCCCCATAAAATTTCAGGAAACATTGAAAACAATTGAGCTGAAAATTGCTGTACAAAGAAAAATTCTTGGGTTTGGCCATGAACTTTCAGGATTTGAACTTTTGATTTTCTGATGAAACATTTCTAGGAAATCAAACACTCTGTCAACATTTTCACTTAGTTGACAATTCAATTTTGTAGAAACAAAAGTTTTGATAGAAAACGTGCAACCAGCCCTAATTATACTATGATAGTCCTCCTTAAATATGAGTGAATCACTTTAGAAAATGGACAAGGAGTCCTGTGGCACTTTTAAAGACTAACAAAATTTATTTATTTATTTAGTGATATAGTTATTGCATGAGCTTTTGTGGGGAAAAATTGTCTGATGAAATATGATTTTCTCCCATGAAAGCTCATGAAATAAATAAATTTGTTAGTCTTTAAAAGTGCCACAGGACTCCTTGTTTGTTCTGCTGAACTAGACTAACACGGCAACCCCTCTGAAACTTCAGGAAATGGCTTCACTATCTAAATAATAATATACTGGTAAAGCTGTGCGTGTGACATAAGGTTGACTCCTAAATCCACTGAAGACAAAACCTACTGGGTGTTTTTCTATTTACTTCAGTGGGCTTTGGATCAAGTCTGCAGTGAAGTCTTTCCCTATAGCAAACTGTATTCCTTTACTCACCAGGCTCTGCCTTGCTACACACTGTCATTTTGTGGTAGGTGGCTTGTTGGGTCTATAGGGAGAAGCTGCTAGAAAAGATGGTCACCAACACAGGTTCTTGCTACATAAGTGCCCCAAAATTTCCAAAACTCAAGCCCAACATCAAATGGATACGCTAACAGGAGTGTGACATACGGTTATGGCATGTTACAGAATCTGATGATAGGGTTAAATTAAAGAACAGAGCCAGAGCAATCAGAAAATACATAGGGCTAAAGGCAGAAAACTTTTCATAGCAATTACCGTAGAGTCCCGTATCTGTTTCAGAACCAGCCGAGTTTCCAACCAATTGCACTCTTTTAAAGACAATCGTGTTATGAGGTGCAGGATAAGGGTAATTTAGTTACATCACCTTCCTTTCACTGATACATAATACGAGTGAAGACAAGTGAAATGGTAGGTTCCCTGTTCTGAGAATACAGAGCACGCTGGTGCAGGGGTGTGGGCAGTTATTCTGAGAGACCAGAGATGTAATCAGAAAATCTCATTATACTCAGAAATCTGTACAAAAAGACATCTTTTCTTTCCCCAGAAAACTGAAATAATTTGCTTCCAGTTAATGTTTTCTTCTTCCTACTGCAAGAATTCAGATATCTGCAGTTTATCAAAGGAATGGCCTGGCCAAAACCTAATAATCTTCCCCAAACTGTTTTAATATCTCTTTAAAATATAAATCATTTAAACATTATGCTGTCCAGTAGAGCAGCTATCTTTTTGTCTATGATCCAATATCCTGTAGTAAATGCCGCTCAATGCAAAGCCAGAGAACAATAAAATTGTCCCCAGGCCAGTAGGTTAACAGAGAGAAAAGGCCTGATTCTGGTCTTGCACTGGTGTAATTCCAGCTACTTGCATGGCACTGGGGAGTTTTTTAGCCTTGATTCTGCCCTTGATTCAGACCAATATGTTGAGGAAAATATCTACTCTGAAGCTAGAGTCAATAAGGCAAGTCTTCTGTGACTGGTGGTCCAGGGTAAAGGGGCTTGCAAGTGGTAAGTAAGCAATAAGCAAGTAGATTAATATTTTCCTCTTTCTGCAGGGCCAGAAAAGACCATCAGATCATTCTGTCTGGTCTCCTGTATATCACAGGCCAGGAACGCCTCCCAGCAGCTGTACACTAAACCCAATATGCAAAATTAGACTAAAATATTAGTGGCTGGCCAGCATCAACTGACGTGGACTCACGGGTCTTGGGCTGTGGGCTGCAAAATTGCAGCGTAAATAGTTGGGGAGGGTCCCAGAGCCTGGGCACCAGCCTAAGCTGTGATGTCTGCATTGCAATTATAGAGTTCTGCAGCCCAAGCCCCCAAGACTGAGTCCACTAACAGAGGCCAGCCATGGGGGTTTTATTGCAATGTACACATGCTGTTAGAGCCTACAGAAACTAGAAGGAAGTGAAGGGACTAAGGTGCACCAAATCCTGAAGTCCCTGCAGTGGCAGGGAACTGATGAAGTGAGATATACCCAGAAAATCCCAACAAGTGACCTGCATCCAGTGCTTTTTTTGTGATGGTACTCAGGGCTACTGAGTACCGGCATTTTTTTTCCACAGCATTATGGCCCCGGCTCCTGCTGCCACCACAGGCAGCCCCAGGATCCTGGCCGAGTACTGGCACCTTTTTTAAAAAAAACAAAGAACAGAAAAAAAGCACTGCCTGCATCCAATGCTACTGAGGAAGACAACCTGCCATGGGGTCCCCTTCTCTGAGCCCTCCAAAAAGCAGATCACTGCCAATCTGACTTGGGGAAAAATTCCTTCCCATCCCCACATATGGTGATCGGTTAGACCTTGAACCTATGAGCAAGAACCAGCCAGCTAAGCACATGAAAGAGAGGAGACATTCAGTGCCACCTCAGAGCCCGAGCACATCCTGCCCAGTGTCCCATCTTCAGCCGTGGCCATCTCTGATTTTTCAGAGGAAGGAGACCAAAAGAAAAAAAGAAAAACAAGCTCAAACCAAAACAATCACACCCCCTAACAACACATACCTGTCCTAATTCTTGACGACAATACATCAGCATCTCTCTTTAGTCATTTCAGAGAGAACCTATTTCAGTACTTCACCCGTCAGTTTTTTCTTTTAAACCCTTTGATTGTTGGCCTCTCATTTATTTGCTGTTACCATTCCCCTCATGAAAAAATTTGGTGCAATTTAGCAGAATTTGAATTAACCGGCTTCTATGGCTATGTCTACACTTGCAAGTTAGTTCGAATTAAGGAAGCTTAATTCGAACTAACTTAAGCCTTGGCCACGCTAGGCTTTCATTAGTTCGAATTAAGGGCTTCCTTAATTCGAACTAATAAATTTGATTGCTTAGTTCGAATTAACAGTTAATTCGAACTGGTTAGTTTGAACTAATCCAACGTGGCCATATTAGTTTGAACTAACTGCTTAGTTCGAACTAATCGGCAGATTGACCTTTCTGCAACTGACTAATTCGAACTAAGCAAGTGCCCTGCATGGCCATGGCTAGTTTGAACTAGCATTCTAGTGGGGCCTTGCTAGTTTGAATTAAGTTCATTTGAACTAACTAAAATTAGTTTGAATTAGTTAGTTCAAATTAACTAATTCGAATTAGCTTTTGTAAGTGTAGACATATCCATAGACTTTAATAGAAAAATGCTAATGTTTCTATATATATTTTTATATCCTATGAAATTTTAGAGAAGAAACATGACTTTTTATTACATTCTACAGAATGACTCAGAAAAAATCTGTACAGAATTAGTATTTTCTATAAAAAAATTATCTTTTTTTATGTGTTTGAAAAAGATGTCCTAATTTAACCAATTGAGCAAGTTCTGCTTCAGCCATTCAGGATCACTTAAATAAAGTATGGCTCTGCCAGATGGTGCTTAGTACATTGTTGTTGAAGTCAATGGTATTGTGCCACTGGGCAGGTCTACACTGCAGTGGGATATTGGTGTACCTTGTGTATCTCCGTTTGACTGCCTACCACCTACTTACCATGGTGCCTTCAGTGTGCTGAGCTGAAGGAAAATGCCCTCCCTTCAACTCAGCACTGTTGCAGTTGCCAGGGTGGTCTTCAGTGACCGACTTCCTTATCAACTGAATGGGTCTTCACAGACCTGACCAGTTGATTGGGAAGATGAAGTGATGGTGGCAAATTTGCCACCATCAGTGAAGACTGGCCCACTGACTTCAATCAGATTTAACCCTGAGTGTTTTTTCTTTGGCAGATCGCCCCCTTCAATGTTTCTGTCATTTCCTATCATGATATTCTGAACTTCTCTTGTGGATTAAAAGATGATACAATGTTTACTTACCTAAAACCCACTTCATGATTAGCAATTCTGTCCATGAGAACTGTGTAGTTTTTACTCGAAATATTTGTTTGGGATGATCCGTGATGGTCTCATTGGGAAGATTTTTTACTCCTTCAAACCGATCTGAGGCATTGACAACTAACAGTCCAAGGAAGATTGTAAAAGAAACTGCATGTGCCACAAACTTCATGAAAGGGCTTCGAAGGATCCGTCCCAGCTGAAAAGAAAACATGCACAAGACATAAACGTTTGCTTATTATTATTGTCCTGGTCTAGTTCCCACTAGTTCCAGAGTTTTTCTCTATATGAGATGAGACTAGTTATTCTTTGGAAGTTTGCTGAAAACTTCAGAACTGAGCTATTCTTCACTAAAGCGTATAGGAAGTTTGTTCTTTGATGCTTGCAGGTCATATGCAAGGCTTTAGGCTAACTTTTCATTTTCTGTAGGTATCAGACTGTTACACCACACTCCCACTACCCATGGACATTTCCAGGATATCTAAATCATCCTAATCACCCCTAAGATGAAAAGGAACCACAGTATCTATTTGTGAGTATATTTATATAGATATAAAAATGCAGTCCATCTTAGAACATTATGGATCTAATTCTCTACCTCACTGCAGTGTAAATGTCTATAAATCAGACTACATGTTAGGGTAATAAAACTCTGTGTTAGTTGGTTATCAAGTAAACCTCTCATTAACTTGTCTGACACAATATTTTCTTTGATAGCACTTAATAGTCTTCAGTATGACTCGTGTCTGTAATTATTACAGCAGTTACAGAGTTTTTCAGCCTACCAGAATGACTTCGCTTAATACA
Source organism: Pelusios castaneus (assembly GCA_007922175.1). Lineage (NCBI taxonomy): Eukaryota > Metazoa > Chordata > Testudines > Pelomedusidae > Pelusios > Pelusios castaneus. Next base: position 3,337,704 of record ML685834.1, read on the forward strand.
ATAAATGCAGAAGTGGTATAAATACTGATGAGAACCAAATTTCTTTTCAGAGTAACTAAAATTTCTCTCAACTTTATTGAAAAGTCCTGTTATCTGATTAGATAACTCCTGTCTCTTTCAGAATTTCCCCTGAATTAAGACTGTATTAGCCTTGAAAGAATATGTAAGAGCTAGCAATGTGATTATTTGCCCCTGGGCCAATGCCATCATGAAGAGAGACCCATTACACAAATGCTTTCTCCCCATGTATTGAGGATAAAGGATTAATCTCAAAACCTTCCTTTGTGTCTAATGTTTTGATCCTTAAACAGAAGAGATAGAGGAAGGGTTCAGACACTGAATTCCCCTCTCCTCCTTGCCCTCCAATTAATTATTCAAGAAAGAACACCTTTCTAGTCTTTGAAATGGAGTTTCACAGGTTAAATCTACATATCGCTTTACTCTACTTCAGTGGTTCTCAACCACTGTGGTAGGACACATTACTGTGTCACCACATAGTGGTAAACGTGTCAGAGAGAGCCAGGAAGATGGCTGGATTCAGCCTGGGTGCAGGTGGGCTGGTGTGTCTTGTAGGGTCACAACATGCCACCAACCATGTCCACAAAAGGTTGAGAACCATTGTTCTAGTTTGTTGCCTGCTTCTCTATCAGTATCCAGTCAATATGAGGAAGTAAATACTTTAAAACTCAGAAAACTACTATGGCAAGATTCTTTAGTTTTAACAGAACCTTGCATGATTCAGTTTCTTCTCTCTTTTTCTTGTCTGAATTTCTAAAATTGCAAATCAATCTTTTAAAAACGGCCAAAGCTGGGAAACCTGTTGAAAGACTTAGGTCAAATTCCTAGAAGAGTTTTCCAAATATGTGAGTAGAAAAATGTGATCTTTATCTCAGCCCTAGTTCAGCAGAGAATGTAAGTACCTGCCTAAGTCCCACTGAGGTATATTACAAAAGCTTACAGTAAAATACTGGTTTAGTGCTTTATCAGATTCAGTTCTGGGGATGTCACAGCAAATGATAGCTTTTTCTTAGCTGGGAGATTTTGCAAAAATGTCCCACCGTTGCTGCTACTGATTTAGCTCCTCCATAATCAGAAAGAGTGGATGTGTTAGTATAAGAAAGCAGCAGCAGCTGCTGTTTTAAGGACTATGTCTTGTAGACATGCTCTATGAAGGTTAAGCATTGATATGATGCTTAAAATGATGAAGCCGTCTCTACACGAGCAGTCCCACCTCTGAGAGAGCTGAAGTGCTGATAGAAGTGGCAGAAGATTTCGGCAAAAATATCCTAGAATAGATATAGCTCATGGAACTGACTGTGCAAACTCTTACTCATGTGACCAGCTCTAGGTCACACATAAAGTCCCATTGACATCAATGGGCCCCAGTAATGTGACTAAGGATTTGCAGGATGGGCAGGTACCTCCTCTGAAGAAATCTCCATGGTCTCCATTTATGAAGAAATTATTTGAGGTGATTTCCATCTGTATTTCAGGATTCATTTCTGTTCAGAGAGCTGTCACTACAGCTGATCAGAATCATAAACCTAGCTACCAGTTTGAAGAATTTGACACTAGAATCTGTAGCTCTCTGGGTCTTTATCTTTCTTGTCTGAGTTCAGACCTGAAGAAATGAATTCTGAGTTTAAACATTAAACTCAATGAACTTTAAGATTAGGTGATGAAGAATGATACAGAACCAACAGAAACCTTGTTCCAAACCTCAAAACAAAACAGAAAAGATTTGTTTTGAGGTTTCAAAAAAGTGAATTATCATTATCATTATCACTACTTTTAATTCATTTTTTCATATACCCTTTCACTTCACAATCCTGGAGGAAACCTGATTCTGTTTGCAATAGTTTGGGGAAGGGAAGAACATATGGAATAGGCTTCAGGGGGACTTATGTGTTTCATCCTCAATCTTTCTTGCTGGTCTGCTACTTCTCGTCCACCTGAATTTACAGAGAAAACATAGGATAGAAAGTAAGGTGAATAGAGATATAGTGAGTTACTACATGGAGCATAGAAGTGTGGCCTCTAAATAGGAGTGCTTCCTGAAATCTGGGCTTATGGGAGTAGATAGAGTAGATAGAGAAGCAAGTGTTCAGGTGAACAAGTGGTCAAAATTGGGACTGAACAATTTAATAAGGCAAACTGGGAGCTGGCAGTATCTGGAAGACACAGATCCTTCTATACAGAGAAAATGTTCCAAAAATTTCCCACTACTTCTAACATTGGTTCAGTTCCAGCCCTTATGGAGACAACATACCAGTGGCCATTGCCATTTTAAGCACAGTTTTGCGGAGGTAGTAGTTGCATACGAAGACTGGGAAGCTGTTCACACTGGAACTCCCAAAGTTTTTAACACCATTGCTGGTGTTAATAGCCATGGGAAATTTTTTTAAGTTGCTGTTGGGGTAGGATAAGCCTCTTGGACTATGCCTGGCATAGAATATAATTTTCCATAGTGACTCCACTCAGGCCAACACAATTCCAAATAAGAGAGGCCTGAAGACTTCTGTGGGAATGTTGATCTTGAGAAAACTCATTTTTAATTTATATGAGTTCAGTTCTATTCTGAATTAAAACGGGGGAGGGAGAAAGAGAGCAAGGGCGTACTACAAAGGACCATTAATTGCTTCTGAATTATTAGGCCCTCCCTTCTGCCAAATAACACTTAAAATATATATCTCCTGTATTACTGAAGGTAGCTTTGTGTTTTTTCCTTGAAGTGATATTTTTTCATATCTTCACAGAAATCTCATTTTTAACTGAGTGTTGCAGGAACCAAAAGTATTAGGAGGAATCTTTTGTAGAAAACTGATGAAACAATTCTTTCAAATAACTCAGTACCTTATGACAATATCCATCTATCTATCTAGACACAATCTAGTTATATTCTGGATGCATAACCTCCTTGTACGTACTATTGTTCCCATTAGCTTATTAGTTCAAAATACTGCTTTTCATCAAACAAGAATGCAATGAAGTGTTTCATTGTCACTGGCAAAGATGACAGCAACAATTACTGAATACAAATAGCAAAGAATCTTTTCAAAATAATGGCTTGTTTTGGGATTGAACATCCCTTATATATTATTGAAAGAGAACAATCCTACAAGATCCACCAAAGAGAAAATAAATACAAAAAAAGACAATATCAAATACATAGGAGTGAAATGAAATGTTCAAAAATAGAAAATAATAGAATTAAAGAGGTGGGATATAATGCAGTAATATAAAGAAGCACAGAGCTGAAGGAAAAAAAGCTTTTAAATATTGAGAATACATTTTTAAAAGATTAGTTTTGGATAGCTGGTGAAAAAAGATAACTGGAATGAAAAGTTAGAGCTAGATACTCAGTTGATATAAATAAAAATAATTCCATTGCTGGATCAATAGCAGAGCTAGACCAGTTGGTGGTCTGGGCCTTATTTGCGGTGCACAAATGTGTGAAAGCCATATGACAAATTGTACATGGAACTTTATAAGTGTTTGGATTATATACCTAGGTTTTTTTTCCTATTTCCATTCTTTCCTTCTTGCTTGTCTCCTCGCATTTTCCATCTCCTCCACCCCACCTTTATTACTTTTGAAGATGAATTTCAAAATACACTTACTTGCTGAATCTGCACTGAGATTGTGCACACCCATGGCAAATCTCAACAGACAACATCATTTATGGTGTTAGCTAAGAAAGGCTTTTGATGTCATTCCAAAGAATGAATATAAATAACCATAAACAACATGCACCTTAACCAGTCTGTACCTTGCTGCAGGGAGCGATCCAGTATGCTATGGCGAGGAAAGGAAGGCCTACGGAGACTCCAAAGACAGCCAAGAACTTCACAGCTATAGACTGCTGACGTAAGCCTGAGAGATTTTCATACCACATGGTGAGCAGTTGCTGCTGACAGTTGGGATGAGCAACAAACTGTTTTAAAAAAAAAAGTATTTTTAGCATTGCCAAAGAATACAAAATTTTGGAAAGCAAACTGCTGTGTCCCAAACATAGACTGCAGCATGGAGATAGCGAGCTAGTTGTCGCACATTCTGCAGCCCACTATGATTTCTTCTTTGTAAGGAGCTAGAGCTTATAGTATAATTGTTCAGAAAATTGTAAATCTCTAAATATGTGCTCACTGACAACATTTGTTCAGCTCTCATCTTCTGTTTCTATTGTAGGAACAGACATTGCTATACCTGATTTGACTGATGACCCGTTAATCTAGTATCTTTACTCTGACAGTGAACAATAGCAAAATAGAACTAATCTCAGGGGTGGGATTTGAACCTGAACTTCCTGGGAGGACTGCAACTTTAAGACAGCTCTACTAACTCTGCATCACTTCCTCTTTGTAATCATTGCCACTATCATTAATAAAATAAAATAAAATAAAATAAAATAAAATAAAATAAAATAAAATAAAAATAATGGATAAATCCTTAGGACTTTTATCATTTTCATGGAGAGTCTACCTCAAAGACACTTGTATATTAGGATACATAGCAACTCTAGCTTCAGGGTATAGAGGCCCCAATTCAAAAATCCCCATCTCCATTCAACAGGCTTAAGTCTATCCTAGTCGGCAAACATCTTAAGTGCATACTTAAATGCTCTGCCGAATAGAGATGAGTTTTTGCACCTGCTTAAGTGTTCTGTTAAACTGACGGCAAAATGAATATGCCAGTTCTGGTAATCCTGGTGCTACCAAGCAAACCAGTTCTTATGAAAGAAAAAGGGTCTTTTACAGTGTCAAATCTACCATTCAGATTTCATTTTCCATGTGGCAAATGAAGAGGTGAAGTGAAACTTAAATGTATCAGACCTTTGTCAAAGGCTAATACGTATGGCAAAATTTTTCGTACCAAGCAAATTAATGACATGTTAGTTTAACATCATACCAGTATTACCTTCTCCTTTTCAAGGTGTGGGAGGAGAAATCATGCATTCAGAAATATCAAATATTGTCTAATTTGTTCCATAAAAGTGAACTGAGATGGGATTGATGCTTGAGTGAAGAGGAACTATGAAAAATTGCTATAGGCCATGACCTAGATGTTAAAAAAAAGTTTGGTAGCTAAGTAAAATTTGTTATTCTGTACTAATGCTAATTTGCTTCATTTACATGACTACACCCAACAAGTAGTTTTTTGGGGTCCCCCCCACCCAACGTGTATGATTATACTGCTTCATTATAGCACAAAATGTTAGGCAGGTCTTGATAATTATCAACTGTAAACTTTTTCTCAGATTATCTTTAAAATAAATGATCCACAAAACAATAAATGAGATGCTACAACCCCCCCCCCCCACAAGACTGCGCATGTACACACAGTGTGTATTTCTTATTCCAGAAATGAGATTCTTCTACATTCTTTCTATTTTTTAAAAAAGAACATGCCAGCATCAAACAACCCAAAGGCTAATTTCCTCATGGAAAAACTACAAAACCACTGGACACCAGGGAATCATTTTATTATACAAGATTAACCTTCTTTAGTTCCCATCTTTCCGCAGGGTGATTCAATTTACAGAATATATAATGTGACTATTTTTTTAATTATGTGTCATCATGGTTAAAGATAAGGATAATGAAAAGAAAAGATAAAAGGAAATATGTTACTGTAGTTAATTGTATTAATGAGGAAGAAGTAGTCCTTTTATGGGTTTTGAATGGGATTGAATAAGAGAAAAATAAAAATATTGAATATTTCTCCAGTTTTTCTGAAACTGGGAATAAAGAAAAATGTCTAGATTTGAATGGATTCATAGTAAAATGATACAAAAAGCTGAAAAAGGACAGAAACTCTAACAAGCGCTTTAATATTAACTATCTTTGTATAACTAGCATCTGAGGGAAAAATCACATTTATATCTGTTTTTAATGTGTTTTAACTGTTTATTGCTAGTATAGAATGAAGTAAAATAATGTTACTTAGGGTTACTGGAAAATGGTGTTTTCTGTTCTTCAAATAATGGTACTTCAATGTTTGCTTTTCAGTTAAAAGATATGCTTTTGGGCCTGTTTTTGTGAAAAACTGGATTTACAGACACTGCTGAGTTGAGCTGTACAAATAGTTTCTAGTGAATAATTTATGTGACAAAACAAATGTTGCTTCTTTTTCTAAACGCAAATTTTCCCAGGAGAGCACATCATTTTCTTGAAAGTATGTATTATTCTAAATCATTTGCAAAAATAACTACAACAAAAATTCTTGGTCGAAAAATCATGAGTCGGCTGCTCATCATAAATATTTCAACCTTTAGCTTAGTTGGGGACTACAGACATCTGATTACAAATTAGCATGATTTAGTATTTGCAGTCCAGTCAATGCTATTAAGACTATTACTTTTAAATGGCAAATAAACAGAAGTTGTATCCAAAAGGAAAGTGGGAAGATATTCAATTAGCTTGAAAGTTTTGCATTTAAAGTCGGTAGACGTAATGGGCTTTAGGCCTTGTTCAACACCTAAACTTTTTTCTGAATGACTAAGAAGGATCGGTCAATCATGTTATCAGTATTGACTGAAATGAAGTAGTCCTTGGCAGAAAGACAGTCAAAGATTCATGCTAGTTACCACACCAAAGAATTGATGAGGCATTTTTATCTATTGATTGCTTTATTTTTTCCTGGGAACAGCTTCAATGAAAAATACAAATATGTGGAAAATAAGAAGCAATTGCCATGAAAACTGAATTTATTAGAACAATTTCTTTTCTACTACACAATTTAGATCGGCAATGTGTCATAAAGCTCCCATAACATTCATCTTTCTCTGACTAATATCAAAGGGAGGGAAGAATAAAATTAGACAGGGAAGATAACTGATCAGAAATAATTCAAGTGCTCATTTTCTGACAAAATACTACAATTTTTCATTATGTTTGCTCTATCAGATGTTAATGACATTCTCAGTGACCCTTGGATAATGCTAACTTTCCTTCGATGTTGATTAAAATGTTATAAATTGAGCTGAGATTCTCATCGAATACTTATATGACAGATGTATTTAACTTTCTTTCCTCTCTGGGGATTGACACTGACATTGAATTAAAAGATAACACTAAGGGCTTATCTAGTAGACTTGGCACAGAAAATAACAGGGTTCGAAACAACAGACTGATGGAAGTGTGTTTTTATGGCACTCAAATGGTATTAAATGAGGAACGGTGATGTATCAAGTTTCATTCTACAGGGCCAAGTTTGGCAGAGTTCTTAACTCCAACTTGCTCAATTCAGGACTGCAGAATGTGGCCTGGGGGGTGGCTAGGAACAAGTTATGGATTCTCCTGTGCTGGTGTACTAGAGGGAAAAAGGGATATGAGAAACCTCCCTTCCATTCCCATAATGCAAATATGCAAAGAAAAACAACAATTTGGCTGCAAGGTGTGGAGTTATGCAGGGGAGCGAGACAGGGCTAGTGTGACCCCTGCAGCTGCAGTACAGAGTCAGGGGCTCCGGGACCCGGACGGAGGGGGTTGGGGGAGGCCCGGCTGCAGCTGCCTCAGCCACCGCTGGAGGGGGTTGTGGGGGCCCTGACCAGTTTGGCTGTGGGCCATGCTGTTAGGAGGCAGTGGGGGGACTTGCTGGGGAAGAGTAGAAGGGGCACAGGCCAGCATGGCTATGGGGGGGGGGGGGCGTAGAGCAGCTGCTGTGGGGACCACGCTGTTGGGGGATCGTGGGGGCCCAGTGGGGCCATGCTCCTGGGGAGGGTGCAGGCTGGGACTGCAGGAGGGGGGCCACAAGCTGGCACAAGCCGGCACTGCTCCTGGAGGCTGGGGATGGGAAGGGGTGGGCCAGAGGCTGGATACTCCTGCCCCACCCCCTTGCTGTCTGATGTGAGTACCAGCCAGGCCGGGGACTGAGCAGGCAGGCTGTGAGCAGCAGCAGCCACCACTCAGGCCAGCTTTTGGGGGGCCACGGGCCCGGAGCCAGCGGCGTAAGCCCCTAATGCCCCTGCAGTAATCCAGTCCTGGAGCGAGATGTCTTTAATGTTGTCAGAAGCTATAAACTGCCCACGAGGTGACTTAGTGGCTTGGAAAAGCTAGGGTCATGACCGCAACCCCCTGGCACACAAGCAGAGTTGCACTGGATGTAAATGCTAGCTAGACATAGCGAGCATTAGGCAGCCTGGCTCTTTCTCAGAGCTGTGTCCATTGAAGTCAATGGAGCCACATTTCTACTACCTGCGGCATTAACTGGCCCTATGGCCTTCGAATAGCTATATATTTTAGAAACTGCTACAGCAACCCTCTTCCCGCTCCTCATCACATCAGGGCCTGTTAAGAGGCACCCTTCTATCCTTATTCCACATCCATCATTGCCATAACTCAGAATGCTTACGTGATTTAAAAAGAAAACAATCATTTCCGTCAAGTGGGCACCAACTAATAGTAAACATATCCCCAATGTCAGCCTCAACAGAGATGTCCAGGTCCCCAAAATTACAGTTTTGTAGGCCACAAAATGACATGGAATACAGTGCTGAGGCCCCCTAGCCCTATGTGATATTGTTACCTGTCAGGGGAGCTCAGACTAAAGGTCTCATCCAATTCCCATTGAAATAAATAGACTCCCATTGACTTCAGTGGGAACTGAATTGGGCCAAAGGGGCCATTTTCCTCACCGAAAGTCAGGATTGTCCATAGCTCTTCTAATGACATGCCATGCTGCATGTCATTGCTATATAATTTGATGCCTGACAGCCAATTTACCCTTGCTCATCACGGTAGGTGGACAATTATTTCACAGTCCTCACAATAAGGGACTAGGCATTTCCCCAAAGATTAGTTAAAAATTCTCTGAATTTTCATGTATAGTCTATGATGAAGTCCGGCTTCCGTAACTACAGAATAACCTGTATTGTTCTTGCTGTTTCAGGAGATTTTAAATACAGACATCTTCATTTTTAATTAGCACCAATTATTTTGGACAGAAGGGGTATCTAGCCCCACAGTTCCAGTTATTATTGATGCATTATTATTTATCAGTTGAATTGTGGTAGTGCTTAGGAGCCACAGTGATGGACTAGGACTCCATTGTGCTAGGCACTGTGCAAACACAGAATAAAAAGATTTTTTTTCCCCAAAGGAACATTATCATAACCCTGGCACACACCTGTGATGATGAGAGAGCGTCAAGATGAGAAAATTCACCAAGTCTAGGAAATTCCTAGGCACGTAAAACCATATACATATAACACATACACTTAAGTAAAAGAGCTTTCTGTTTTATATGATAAACAAAAGCAATGAATATGTTAATGGGAACTGAGTGTTTTATGATGATTCATGTAATAACAGATTAATGGAATCACTCGTGCAAAAGAACACAGCTTCCATGCTAGAGCAAATAAATGCTACTTCCCTTCTGACAGGTATACTTCTAGGTGCAAAGGGATTATCCACTCAGACTGGATTATTTTGCTTTGCTAATGGCACCTTAGCTCTAAATAGCCAAGGATTGAAGCCAAAAAGAATTCAACATTCATCAATGAAATGTTAAAGCTCTGAAAAATGTACACCAAAAGTGAAATCCCAACCTTGTGACTTTAGTAGTTCTTCTTTGATGAAACATTACTGTCACTTCTAAAGTAAAATCCCAACCTTGTGACTTTAGTAGTTCTTCTTTGATGAAACATTACTGTCACTGTTACTCCTCAAATCCCCCTTAAACTATAAATCTTTTGGCAAATGCCAGCAGAATCTAATATATGAAATATGTTATTCAGATTAAAAATGGGATGTTTAATCAGCTAAGTAGAATTAGACAGGAAGCTACCTAGATAGATTTTCAAGTTGCTTATAGGACAAAATGTAATGTCCAAAGATACAGCAAGGATCAGGTATAAATCATATTTCTTTAGGCCGTCCCTTATGTTTGCACTATCAAGCATGTATCTGTTCAATTAGCTTATTGCTTCTCTAAACCTATCATTAACTTTGACTAATTGATTTTAAATATGTAACACCAGGTCTTGGAAACCCTCATTCGGAGGAATAGTGCGTAGGATGCCATTGAAGATGACAGGACTCCTCTGATGAGTATTCCTATGAGTGATTGCAAGACTGGTGTTTAAATAACAAAGGAAAATATGTAGGTGCCAAGTGGTTTTCATCTCGGTATTTATCCACTTTGAACTGGTGCACTGTTCAGATTATGGCATAAACTTAATGAAACCCTCGAGTGAATCTTCCTCCTACCACGTCCTCCCTGGACACTGCTGCAGCAGCGGAGAGAACCCAGAAAAGCACATACGGAGTATGCAACCTGCTTTCCCCAGCACACTGCCCTGCCCTGTGCAGATAGGAATGGCCATGGTTCCTCATACTCTCTTCTCCATTGAGGCCACATGAGCTGTTGTGTTTGTGTAGAAATATCAGTCTCTGTGTTTCTCCAGAAGCTGGGACTACAATAATTGCCAGCCCTTTTCTAAGGCTTACGAAGGAGGAATGACCTATTGTGCCTTCTCTTAGAACATACATGAACATGAAGGCAAGTTACTGCCTGGTATCTATCTCTATTTCCTTGAAGATAAAGGAAAACAATATAGAAGTGAGGTGCAAAACTTAAACATGTTTCCTGGTGATTTTATATTATTTCCGAAAGTATTAAGAAAACGGTTTGGGTCCTTCTAACATAGATCTCCAGAAATTCTCTGGCAGGTGCTTAATAATTCTACACTAATGATGATATGTTTGCAAAAGAGTCACAGTCAGCACTGGCGGAAAGTGATGCAGCTGATCCAGCAAAAAGAACAAGAATCCCGTGGCACCTTAAGACTAACAAATTTCTTCGGGGATAAGCTTTTGTGCTTATGCACATCAGATGCAGCGTGTATCCCTCACTGTTTTGTTTCAAAGATTTGATGCTCCGCCCCTAAAACTGAATGGTATTAAAACAGCCTTTCCCAATAATATTTAGGAGCTGGACATGCATTTGAAGAATATCTCCCTCTTTACTAGACATATGGGCATAGAGATTAAGAATGGCATTTGGGATCACATGCAGGATTGAGCACTTAACTCCCTTGGGCTTCTTAGAAATCCAAACTAGAACAAACTATTTTCCATTATGTAGGATTGCCAAATTCACAGTAGTCAAGATCTCTGTAGTGAAATTCTGGCAGCACTAAAGTGAATGGCAAAATTTTCATTTACTTCAGTGGAACCAGAATTTCAGCTCCAGCCTCTCTTGCCATTTTGCTATTGACTGGTTGTAGCTTTTCTGGGCATCTGTGTCCTCATCTGTAAGATGTATATATTGATACATACCTACCATATAGGGTCATTATCTAATTTAATTAATGCTCTTAGAAAGCTTCAATGTTCTAAGATGCTAAACAAGTATAAATTATGACTGTTAATAACCACATGCAGTCTCCTGCCACTCAATTCCTGTCCAGCTGCTGCACTCCTGTCCATATTTTCTTCTTCTCATCCAAAATGCAGCTCCAAATGCCTAGGTAGTTTAAAATAACAGCAACCCTTAGAAGTGTCTCCAATCCTGCTTCTCAGGACTAGAAACCTGTCTCCAGCACATTCATTTTGTTATAACATTATTTACTATTCAGTTGCAACTCAGCATTTTGGGGGCATGATTTTACACAAAGAAACCTGTTCTTTACATATAGTGAAATCAACAGGGCCAAATTCAGCCCAGATTTTCCTCCTCACTGCCCTATTAGCTGTAGCAGGGTCACAGAGCTATAAATGACAGCAGAATTTTGTAGATCATTTTCTCTGTTTAGATCAGACAGAAATCAACAGATTAAGTCCAGTACAGTTTTATTTGTCGAAATCTTCATCGGTAGATTATCAGATGTACCATAGGCAATGGGGATACACAGGTATAAATGAAGGCCTGATTTGTCCTGAAGAATCCTTATTACTAGCATTGATGCAAGAGAAGGGGAAAAATAAAATCTTGTTTCTTAAACCCCAGGTTAAGAGTCTGAAAGCTGATAGTTGGGATGGGGAGAAGAGTATTTTACTTGTCAATTGAGCATATTTTATCTAGAATCATTGAAAAGCAATGAACATGAATCCCATGTCTCCAATTTCAGAGTTACTTTTTAGGAAAGAACCAAACTTTAAGTCTTAAGATTTTAAAGAGCCAAGTACCCCTTTTTCTCTAATCTTCTATAGGATTCTTTATCATTCATATGGTATTAAACTAGATGTCATTCAGGATAGAATAGATAAAGATGATCCAAGACGAACCCCTTTGATCCAAATATTCCCAAACAGAGGTCCAGATCTGAATCCACACTTGTTCTCTTGTTCCTGTCACGGTTGAACACCTCCAGGCTTTAGAATAGATTTGATTTGCATCCAGATCTGGATATCACCCTCGAGACTCAATCTTCTCTCTAAAAATGGGCCAGGACAATCTTTGAACTGCTTCCTTTCTCATTTAAATCAATGTATTTTGTAATTTCTATTAATGGGATCAGGATCTTGCCTTGAAAGTGCAACAAGAATGCAGGACTAATGGAGGACAGCGTCAGAGAGCCACATGCTTAGATAATTGTTATTGGGGAACCAAATGTTCTCACTGCATTGCAGAATTCAAAATAAGGAGCTGTGGTGCTTTTTTAAAATAAGCAATGTGAATTATAAGCAGTGATATAAGCAAATGTATGATATGTAGAAAACGGTTGCCTTATTTAATATTTTTTAAAGAATTCCAATTAGTAAAATAGAAAGAAAAAAATGATGGCGTAGATAAAACAACCAATACCATTTCAAATGCTATTCTACTGTATTTCACAGATATATGCATTCAAGCACCATATGAAAAACATAATTTTAATAACCAGTTCAGAAATGGAAGCGGGAATAAATTATTTGCCTGGCTTTTTCATTCGCATTAAAAAACTAAATGAAACCTAATATTCTTGAAATGCAAAGCCAGATATAGCGAAGCTCACATGAACAATTGTAGCCAGTGCAGTGAATACAAATTTTAATTAATATTTTTGTCAGTTTCTGCACATATCCCCTGTACTGAGGGCAGGGCATGGGCTGCCTCTGATGATTTATTTGTAATTTATAATAGTTTTTTGAAAACCACTTTTCTTCAGCTTGTCGACAAGGTTGGCTCTGCTTTACAGAAACTAGGGGTTTTATATTCTGTTGGTACTTGTGTTTGCTGGAAATTCTGTTACTAATAACTGTTTTCCTCTTTTTGTGAATGGATGAATAAATCTTTATCACTTAATTATTCATCTAAAAACAAGCTAGAGAACTGAAAATCCCAGCTTTGATTCTCACTAGAGCTATAAGGAAAAAAAATATTTGTGCTTACCTGTTTAGAATGAAACCTACCAGAAAATCTTCTCCCATAAAACCCTTAAATGGCAGAACACATTTTTCTTGAGGTTTTGTACTTACCTCATTCTAACAGCATGGCCTCGCCCCAAAAGAAAGCATGCTCTAACAGGTCTACTTCTTCTAGAAAGATAGATGAAGCCAAAATTGGGAGCATCCTGGGTCAGTTTTATAGTAGAATGTATTAATTGCTCTTTTAACAAAATCATTTTAATTTTATGAAAGATACTTTCTATTCTCTCTCTGTGTGTTCCTGTCCCTCATACAAGGGTTTTGATTCTGTTCACCTCCCCTCCCTCCCCCCACACACATACACCTTTGATAATTGTCTGAATGGAAGTTTAGTATGGTACTTTGCAAATGAAATTAATTAAATGTGAGGATTACAGTAAATTGGGAAATGTTACTAATCACCAGCAAGGACAGAGAAATAATTCATCGAAGCTTAGAGAGGTTGAATGTATGAACGGGAAATAAAACGAGAATGAAGTTTGAAAAATAATGAAAGCTAATGCATCTGGGAGGTGGGAAATAATCAGAACCACAGATATGCATCTGGAGATACTAGGAGACTGCAAAAATATATCCACATTTGCAATGTGATATGTCACCAGCATGGCCATTTGATAAGTTTGGACCTTAGAGAAGGAAATCAGGCCCAGATCCTTCAATGGAAGTTAGCAGCCTAAATGCCTTTGAGAATCTGAGGTAAGAGGCCTTCCTTATTCAACTATGGTTACAGCACACCTGGAATACCTCCATTCATACTGTAGAAAGACGTATGCAAGTGACATAGTTTAGAACAGAAAAAAATGATTAAGATGCTTTAGGGATTGACTTAAAAGAAATAAGAAGAGTTACATTTGACCACTATCTCCTGAGCTTGAGAATGACTAAGGAAAGAGCTCTGAGATCTCATTAAATCTTCCAGCTAAATTTGGGACACCCTTATCTTCATATTTATGAAAAACAAACAGGGAAAAGTACTTTGGGGCCTTTTTGCTGCCATATAGAGACACTGAAAAGTGCAGAAAAGCAACTCTACAAACCATTGATGACTGCCATTCAACTCTGAAGCATAGACTCTGTTTATGAGAACATGTATTTTTAATAAGGTCTCCTTTTCATGGCCTACAGCTCAGGTTGGGACTTATACACATCAGAGCTGGTTGAGAAATCAGAATGTCTGACCATCAGTAAATTCTGATATTTTAAAATCTGTTTTTGCCTTGAAACAGGACCAAAAAAATCCAAATGCAGAATTTTTTCACAGAATGGACAGTTCCAAAAGATTCTATTTACAACTGTTTTCACATTCACAAATAGAAACATTTCATTTTTGGCATGTTGACTTGGACAAGCATTTGGTTTCATCTTGATTCAACATGATGTCTCCCTGAGATGCTGTGGTGTCTCATCGGAGTTGTAGGTCAGCTGCCTCATGACTGCCTCTGTGGCTCAGACTCCCCAACGAGACTACATATCCCATGATACACTTCATGTGTTCAACCATAGGGGAGGCCCAGAATCTAGAAACTTCAGAGAATAAGTCAAACTTTCAAAGTTAACATTGTATTTCCTGTCTTTTGAATACTTGGTTTCTGAACTTTAACTGAAAGCTAAATTGCTGTAAATCTGAAGTAACTTCAATGGAATTAGTCTGGATTGACAACAGTATAACTCTGAGCATAATGTGGCCTAGAATGTTCTAACATGTCCTATGGGTGTACATGATTTGTCTCCTTGATTCTAAAACTTTTCATAGATTTATTCCAACCTCACACAAAGATGGACCATTTCTTCCACTCTTTCTGTCACTTCACCACTCTCTATCCACCGTGCCTCTTCACTTAATCTGGCTACACCTAATGTGAGTTCCCTGTGCTCCAGAGCCTCTGCCGTCTGGAACAGCCTTCCAGCAATGCTCCATCTCCCTGACTCTCCATTTCAAAACTCCATCTGTGAACACATTTTTTTTTAATCATTAGGCCTCTTCTTTTTTCTCTCCCTTGGCTTCAGTGCTTTAACTCTGCAGCTCTTTCATGCTTTAACTCTGTGAAGCAGTTTGTGTGAAAGACGTCATACAAAATAAAATTGCTTCCTCTGTGTAAATCAATCAAGGCCCCAGATCATCTCAGCAGTTCCTGCGAGCTGGGCTTCCTACGCCCTTGAGTACCTGAGTCCCGTGACCAATGCAGTGAAAAATTATAACTTAATGCAGCAGCCAGCATTCTGTTTGGAGCATCTTCCAAATGTTAATTATTAATAATGCAATTATGAGGAAAAGTTCCTGTACCATCTCTGTATTAAATAGAATTTGCACAGCCATCTGGTGTTCTGTTTAATTCTTATTAATTTTTTTTCTCAAATCCAATTTGTATGTCTTGCTGTTAATTAAATTAAAACCCATGACACATAGAGGTGGTCTGGCTTTGTGACGGACAGGAAATGTACCACCAACTAAGAAACCAGAGCTGGGCACTCGATATCTGCAATTAAAGGCAATGGGGTGATGATGCACCCAGTATTTGGAAAGAAGGGGATGAATGTCAGCTCCCATAGAGAAATCCTGACTTTAGACCTGAAGGAAAATTTGGCATATCAGCTCCCTACCAGCATTAAAGGATAATGGGGAAAAACATGACAATAAGGACATAAGAAATAATTGAAAAATAATGCAGTTGTTTCTGGAGTAGGGGAATTGATTAATAAGTAAAATTGGATTCTAGCTATATGCCAAGAAACAATGTGCATTCCCTTATTGGAACTCATCTACAGGATAGATGCAGTACTGAGTGAGCTCAGCATAAGCTCTTTGATATAGTACATGTCCTGAACAAGGATGACTGAACTGTCACAGAGGAAATAAGAACCTTCACTACCTCTGTATCTCCTTCCCCTACAAACTTTTATGCTCCATTTTTGGTGAGTCGGATCAGAACTGTGGAATTGAAATGGTGCAAAAAGGGCTATTTCTGTGCTATTTCTAGCTAATTGTTTCTCTTTATTTATTGTACATGTACTCTATGGTTGGATCTGAAAGGACAAGAAGAAAATCTGTCCTGAGGAGCTTTCACAATGAAAGTAGTATGTAAGATAGGATTAGATCACTCACTTATGTTTATTTTTAATTGTATTTGTATTTGTTTTTCATGGTATTTTTCTTAAGCAACTTACAAAGTTATTGAGAGGATTTAGATCTGGTCCCTTGTTGCCACTTTTCAGTTTCTGACCATGGAAATACTATGAAAACATCAGACTTTACATTATTATGGCTTCAAGAATGCTTTCCTGTTACATTTTTTTTTAAAAAATCCCCAACAAACTCAACATCAATTCATAAATACAAATATCGAGATATTAAAGTATGTTTACATTCCAGGAGCCTTAAAATTCTATCTCCCCTACAGAACATAGCACTGAATTCCTGTAAAAATGATTCTGTTCTTTTAAAATGGATGACAGAGACATAGGTTAGGCTAAATAATACACAGTCCTGCCATAAGTGCAGGGGACTGGATTAGATGACCTCTTGAGGTCCTTTCCAGTCATATGATTCTATAAATTCACTAACCATTTGCACAGATGGCTCTGACCTCATCACTCCCCTAGCCTGTCCATAGACACAGAGGATCTCTGCATGATGGAGGAAATACATATTCCCTTCGCACTTTGACCTTCTTGTACCCATCCACACAACCCCTTGCACAGCCAAACCTCACCAGTTGCTTTGCAGTGGGGTTCTCCACAGTTAGAGAGGAAAAGTCAGGTTTTCCCTCACAATGCATGCAATCCTAATCATAGCTAAGAATGACCATAGTAGGTCAGACCAATGATCCATCTAGTCCAGCATCCTGTCTGCTGATAGTGGTCAGTGCCAGATACTTCAGAGGGAATGAACAGAAGAGGGCAATTTATTGGGTGATCCATCCCCTGTCATCTAGTACCAGCCTTCTGCTAATTAATATCATGATGACAGTCTTCTGACACACATCTTCATCAGTCAAAGGTCTACTTCTTGGAAGGTCTCCAGCACTTATGCAATACCTAGGTTTTTGCTTGATGTTTTCTCTATTCCAGCACCTGAATTATTTCACTACTTGACAAAATATTGGGACTGTAACTTTCAGAACCATTTTCAGGAAATGATGAGGGAGGTAACAAAAATGTACACCTAGCTAAAGAATTTGAAGAGGCAGGTGACTCTAGGAACTTTGAAGGAAGAACGTACACTTACAAACATATGATAACCATTGGGTACTTGCATTAGCTCCTCTGGAATAGGCAGCATTTGAAGAGAATTATAGAGTCACAGTGTTTTAAAGATCTGTTTACAGCAATCAGCTTCTGTAACTAATGTAATTTTATCTTCCTTCTAGGCTGTAAAAAAGGTATGGAACAGAGTTTTTAATTCTATGATTACCGTCTATCTCAGGCATTTCATTATAGTGCAGAAAGTTCAACTGTCATGTTTTCTTGCCAATATTACTGAAGTACTTGGCTCGCTTTTCATTTAAATGAAAGAGAAACACATTAAAAACATTAAGTTAGGCGCTTCTGATGTTTTGCCAGAACTGCTTTCCAACATTCAACTCACATGTCGGAAAGTACTAATAAAAAACCCAAGATACTGATCAATAAAACTGCTTCCTTTTAAATGAGTCATGAATTGCTTGTTGGAGTAACAAATGGGTGAAGTTAATAAAGGGCCTTAGTCCAAATCAGTGAGGAACACACACCAAAGAAAAATTGATTTTGGGCCTGAACCAAAGTCCAAAGAAATCAACAGAATGATTCCCACTGATTTCAATGGGCTTTTGATCAGGCCCTTGAACTGCCTTACAACACTGAGGCACCAGTAATATATCTGATTACAGTTTATTAGGAAATACAACACAAAAGAAAATTTAAGATTATGAAGATGCTGGGGTAGACCTGTACTTAGCTTTATGAGCTTTTAAATGATGTTTGTAGGATTAATGTTTCCTTATAACATTCCTGATCCAAGGGAAGGAGGAAAAGATGACAGAGCAGCTTTACAGCTGTAAAACCATTTGATTTGGTGACCTCATGTAACAGAGCCTGCCTCTTCTATAGTAGCATGGTGGAGAGAGTAAAATGCTACTTCTCGGCCTTCATTTCAAAATAAAACAAACAAGGAGTCTGGGGGCACTTTTAAAGACCTACAAATGTATTTCTTGCATGAGCTTTCATGGGAGAAAATCCCACTTTGTCGGACGTTTGAAGATGCTTTCAGAATAGTATTATTTCCTTCCCCTTCACTCCTCATGGTGCAATGTCTGATTGCTTTCAAGGGAACTGAGAATTTAGCAGCTATGAAAATATAAGAAATGTGCAAATTTTAACAGCACTCATTTTTCTGTGTTGGTGGCTGTATTGTTAAAGGGGCCATGAAGTAATTCAGTTAATGAGTGGAAAAGAATAAAAAGGGGAAGACTGAAGAAGTTATTTTAAAGGTCTGGTGAAAATCCTGACCCCTATTTGCTGATCCAGCCTTAGCCTGGGGTCCCTTGCCATCACAAGATGCTATCTCATCATCCTGTCTCATCGCCAGTTGGTATTTATTAGGAATATTTTAGGATTAATAGAAATAACGGGCTTGGAAGTTCCCTTATTTGGCTTTATTCAGCATGTTTGGAGAAACAGCAAGACTAGACAAACAGATTTTCCCAAGCACTTAAGCAACCATCCCATTTATCGCTATGGCAACCCCAATGGCCCAAGTAACCTGAGACACCATAAGACTGTGGAAAAGATAAGATAACAAAATATTGCCAGAGGCATCAGCTGAAAAAGTAAAATCGCAACCACTAAATAAAAATTAGTAATAAGAACGTTTATCCAGGAAAATCTACCATAGGCAGCTAGATTGCTAACAGAAAAACATGAATTGAGAAGTATAATGGTAAAAGGAGATATATTGTCATATATTTATTAAAACTTTGAGTCCAAAGATGAGCCTTTAGCATAGAAACTCTACTGTGATGAAAAATGCAATATTTCATATATTTGTAATTACAGCCGTCAATCCTTGGCCCCTAAATGGGTGACTTAGTATCTAAAGATCCTTCTTATCATCCACTGAAAAAACACAATATAGGGAATATTTCAGGATCTGTCCCATCTAAGGGCTCTTACATCAGAACATCTTTACTTCTCTTAACCATGTATAGCTTTCTGGGAAGAAGAATCTAAAATCAATAGAGCAAATTTCAGGCTAATACTAATAATGAGATGGATCCTCAACCGTAGTAAATCAGTGCATCTCCATTAAAATAATGGTAAAAGGAGATATACTATCAAATACTTATTAAGCCTTTGAATCCAAAGATGAGCATTTAATATAGAAATTCTAACTCTAAAATAATGGAGCAACATTGATTTATACAAGCTGAGAATCATAAATAATGCACCCAAAATAATATTTGAGCAAACAATGGCAAAAATGAATAGGAATTCACAGCATAGAAGTCAGAGAAGAATCTGGCCCAGAATGCGGGATACAGAAGGTGAAGTGGGAGCTGGGAACGACAATTTTGTAGTAGCTAACAGAAAGTGTAGGTAGCTGCTGGCATGGGTAAGGGATGTGAATGCAGAATTGGTCAACATTAGTGCCATTCAGCCAGTCTAATCTTGCTGAAATATCATTTTGTACCTTGACAACAGTGATTGTTCTTTATCCAAGTACCTTCTGGGGCATCTCAGTCCCAGGGTGCAGTCAAAAGTTTGGAAACTTGAGCAGCCACATAATCCATTTTTGATTCCACTCAGGATTGCAGTACAGGTGGAGCCTAGCCAACCACACAACCGAAGACATCTACACATTGAATGTGCGGGTGGGCAGGACTGCCATACTTAAATCTACCCATGACCAGATTCCCTGTTTGTAACGTTAGTGATTTTGATGCTTCAGGTGAGTGGAAGAGCTCAAGCAGCATTCCTTCACAGGGCTAGTTGATGGCCAATTGCTAATCTGTTACACCTGTGTAAATACTGAGTAACTTCACTGGTTTTGATGGTATTACTCTGAATTTACAACAGAGTAACTGAGATTCAGAAGTTGTCCATGGTGGGGGAGGACCCATAAACATGCATATAAATATATAATTTCTATATATTGGAAATAAGTTTCAAGTTAAAAGTTTTACACACACACTCACTTCTCAAAATACCTTAAAATCTATTTCCTCTGAGGGAAGTCATTACTGGTGCACTTTCATCACTATACTTTTGTATATAGATTGTTAATCTGTTTAGCAATACAGTGTATGATGATGAGAAATATCAGCTTGGGTTCCTAAGTCACTGCAAATAACCAAAGAGCCCCTCACTAAATATTGGTTTCTTCATGTAGCAACTTAGTCTGTAATCAAGTCATTCCTTAACCGTGTCTTTATTAAGCTAAATAGTCTCAATGGGTTCAATCTGTCAGTATAAGGCAGGTCTTTCTAATCATTCTCTGAACCCTCTCAAAATCTGTCCTCATCCTCCTTGAACTGTGGACACCAGAACTGGACACAATAATGTTGCAGCAGTCTCACCAGTGAAAAATATAGATGATAAAAAAACCCCACCCTTTCTGCTGCCACTCATGACTCCTCTGTTTATGCATCCATGGATCACATTAGTGCTTTTGGCCACAGCATCATATCAGGAGCTCATGTTCACCTGATTATCCACTGTGACCCCGAATTTTTTCCTTTTCTACTTGTCAGGATAGATTTTCCCATCCTGTAAGTATGGCCTACATTCTTTACTCCCACATGTGTACATTTACGCTTAACCATATTAAAACACACGTTGTTTGCTTATGCCCAGTTCACCAAGTTAACTAGCTCCCTCTCTATTAGTGGCCTGTTCTCTCTTATTTACTACTCCCAAAATTTTTATGCCATCTATAAATTTTATCAGTGATGATTATATGTTTTCTTCCAGATCCTTGACAAGAATGTTATATCGTATAGGGTTAAACTCCGATCCCTACAGTACTCCACTGGAAACACACCCACTCAATGAGGATTCCCTGTTTACAGTTACATTTTGAGAGCAGTCAGCCATCTTTAATCCATTTAATGTGTCATGTTCATTTTATATTGCTTGCCTTTTGAATCACAATGTTGTGCTTAAAAAAATCAAACACCTAACAGAAGACTAATTATATTCCACCAACGCTGTTACTTTTATCAATAGAACTTGCAATCTCATCAAAACAAGATACCCAGCTTCTTTCTTTCTTTCTTTCTTTCTTTCTTTCTTTCTTTCTTTCTTTCTTTC